>OX638360.1:18538650-19138650 GCA_951812935.1 Hermaeophaga mercurialis
CGTTTTTCCAATTGTCAACAGTTATATCGTTAAATGCATTTCTTATTACATTGATGACACAAGAAGTGGACTTAGGAGAAGAGTTATTTGATCGAGAAATATTTTTTAACTGTGCCCATAACAATTCTATAGGATTGAGTATGCAGTGGTAGGGTGGTAAACGTAAAATTTTAAATCCTTGATTTATTGCGATGTTGTCAACAACAAATTCTGGTTTAAAATCAACTAACTGTAAAAGTTCCAACAACTGTTTTTTCGTGTAATCTTGTTCAAAAAATATATCATTCTCCATCAGAAAGTCTTGAATGACGGATTTAGTAGAATTGCTATTTGGTTTTTTTCGAACCAACCGGGAATGATACGGGGCGTTGTCTAAAACTATTACACTGTTAGTTTTCAGTTTTGGTAATAATGTAGTCTCCCACCACTTTTCAAATAGAGTACTTTCTATGTCCTGGTGATAGTCTAAACTACTATCCCGTACATCCTTTGCAGACAACAAGAGAGCTCCTTCTACCCAACCTGATTTTCCACCACAATGCAAAATACATATTCTTTTTCCTCGAGATGGAGGAAGTGTCTACATTACATTTTGAGCTTCCATCAGTCCAACATTTTTTTTGGATATCGTGAGTGTCGAACCAGGTTTCATCTAAAAAATAAATGTCCCTGCCTTCTCGCCGATACTGAGTAATAGAATTAAGATACTCTATTCTCCATTTTACTAAACGGCTGGATTCCATGATGGTTTGTCTTTTGTCAATGGTTTTAAATTTAAAACCGTTGGATTTTAAAAATCTCCATAATGTCGTTTTATGACAGTCTTCTATTATCATTTTTTGTTTTAGACGTAAAAATAATGTGTTTAAAGTAGGAAAACTATTTACAGAGAACATATTATAAATCGTTTCTCTAATCGGTTCTAAAAGAACCTGTGGAATAGAATGAGATGACCCAGAATCCTTTCGCCTTTTTCTAGGTTGAACCCCTTCATGAATAATTTTGTATACAGTTGACTGTGGCACTTTTGTTAAAAAAACAGTTTCTTTTAGGGCTTCGGAGGAAGACAATTCATTTTTTAGCCCTGTAAATAAGACTTGTGTCAAAATCAAATATATTTTTATATTACATACGTAATATGTTTTACAGGTAAGTATAATTACAATTACTCACCAGAATAAACGTTTAGAACTATTTCCTTGGCATCACTAGAAAGATGACTACGCTTTCGCTTTTCGAATTCCTGTTTGTCCAAATTTATTTCGGAAGAACACTGATCACAATTCACTAACTCATTCATTTTCTATAATTATTTAAAATAGTACCGAACCACATAAACTTCAAAACTAAACTAAAGCGACCATGGTAAATTCGATCCTAAGACTACCTGTTCCCTTAATCCGGTAGATAAATTTCACTTTAAATTTGAATGCCTTAATCGTAATTGAATGCCTTAATCCATTTATTACAGTGTTATTAAGACAATTTGTGTTTCTAAATGACAGAAGAGAAAGCGACTTGACTCGGGGTTTTTCTGAAAACTTATCGCTGTCTAAGTTAATGACTATTCAAGTTCAAGAAAAACATCGAGTAAATAATCTCCTGATCATGAATTTGTAATACAGTTGTTCGTCAAGTCTTTAGTATTAAGAGAGGTAGATCAAATCCTGAATTTAACGTCATCAATTATTTTTCCCCTATACCTAATAGTCATTAACTTACGGATCGACACCAACAAAATCTGATAAACATTTTTACCTAATATTAATGTTATTACTATTTGTTCCCTGAACAACTATAAAACGGGATTTGACATTAATAAATTTTCGTAACCCATCTGGGCGCACCCTCCCTGTTTAGGCCAACGTACAAGCTTGCTTCATCTGTAAATCGAAACGATTTTCTACTATAAATCGCAATAGGCAATACAGGGTGGTCAAAAACTAATTTCATTTTTAAAAAATCTTCAGGAAAGTTTTCTCAAATTTTTCAAATGGAATACTCTGTATGACTATTCATCAACGGATGGCAAATTTTATACCCTTCGACTTTTGCATATACTTTTCTATACCTATCTAACGTCGTTAAAAAGCAAATTTAAAAAAAGCATTGTTCTGCAAAATGTCTAATTTTTTTATAGTTTAGTAGTAGATTATTCTGATGGCAACTCGTTTGAAAGCTACTGAAAATACCTAGTGAGTCATTCTAATTTTGTTTGGGATTAGGCTGATTTTGATGAATAAATTAAATAAAAACAAAATTATAGCTCTACATTGTACTAAAATTATTCATGATTTAATGAAATACCTTTGTTTCTAAATAATGTGATCGTAGAAAAAACTTGTATGAAATTAAAGCGTAAAGTACTTTGTAGCTTTCGAGAAATTACCACTTTAAGTTCTTATTAAACAAATAGCTGTTTTAATCTCATACTAATCATTTAATAGGCATAGACACTTTGAATTATTCCTTGCATTAATTTGGATTTATTTTTAACATGCACATATTTGTAGAAAAATACATAGTTTTATTACAAAATAAAAATCATTATTTTATTTATACATTTTAACCAAATTATTTATCTTTCTTGACAGAGACCATGATCAGATCTCACAGTATTAAAAATTTTTGATGCTAAATATTTCTTAACAATTATTTTTTATATATTTTATTTCAAAATGTTTATATTTAATTTACATGATGATATTTTTTATAATCTGCAAACCATAGTATAATCATATATTTAAATAACGAAGATGAAACCCAATATTACATTTTTCTATTATTATCTCGATTTTCTCTGCTTGTATGTGAATTAAACAACGCTGTAAGATAAAATTTAACCGCGTGTTCTCTGACGTGCATTGGTTTTTGTAATAAAAATTGTACATAACAAGTTTTGTGAATTTATAAAAGGACTTTAAAATAGTATCTTTGCATATATACTATTACTATATTTATATAATGTTTACATAAAAAACAACACGCGATATATGAGGTGTGCCAAAATATCGATATTTAAACTAGTTACCTACGAAACTGCTGTCGAATCATTTTGAGCCATATAATATTTGAAAAATGGTATACTTAAATAAGATAAGATTTTTGATAAGTTTTATAATTATTATTAATTGGTGTTTAACCGTTTTAAATTAAAAGTACGTAACAGTGCTACAAAGTATATTCTTTCTGGTACTTAAATTATGAAGAATTTTATTTTAAAAGTCTAGTCTAGGTATGGTTTTATGAAACTCTTTTATACACTATTTTGATGTACAGAAAGTAGGATATTAAAAAAAATTTCGCGCAAACCTATGAAGAAAAATTTTTAATCACACAATGCCACGTTTAATAATATAAAAACCTTCTGGATTTGAAGGGCTGCGTCAAATAAAACAAATAAAAATTTCCTCTAAGAATTAAACACAAAAGACATTTCTACAATAGCTATAAAGAATGAAATTAAAAGGTTCGTTCAATAAATATATAAAATTTAAAAAATATTTATTATAAATTTTATGAATACAAAAATTTTTTGGCAAACTGGACGTGAGTCACCTATTTCAAATTTTTATCTACCATTACTCACAAGTATTTAGTGAGCTACATATTTAATAATGATGTCAGATTTATCTATGTACGTTGGTCGGATTGCATCGTTCAGAGAGAACTGTTTAACCTCCTCCCAGGTTTTACCTTCAAATATCAATGCAGTGTCGTCTGCAAAAGAGATAACTACTCCCTTTACATGCAAATTTAAGAGAGTATTTATGTAGATAATAAAAAGTATAGAACCCAGAACTGTTCCTTGCAGTATACCAATTTTAGTAAAAAGTACGTCATTATATTCATCTTCTACTTTTACCATTTGAGGACGTTGGTGAAGATAGTTCTCAAAAACTTTTAGCACTATTCCCCTAACCCCATAATGTTCATGAACATTTAATAATTTTTTGTGAGGAACAATAACAAAATCTCTTGCAAGGTCAATAAATACACCTATACTTTTTTATCAGCATCCAAGTTATTTTTTATATTAGATATTACATGATACATGGCATCATAAGTGCCTAAACCCTTTTGAAATCAAATTGTTTAGTATTAATTATTTTTTGTCAGTTAAATAATTTTCTAATCTGTTTTTCAAACATTTCAAAAATTAAATTAATTATGTGCACGAGGGGTTTCACAATATATGGGTAATTTATTTTTAATAATCTTTAAATTATTCCATCAAAGCCTGAACCAATATTATTTTTTAAAGTGCTTATATGTTGGATTATGTCGTTTTCATTAACTATAGAGCTTAACGAATTTGGAAAATTTACTTGTATAATACTTACAGAATTATTTATTTTATTAGCCATGTTCAAACGAATTTCTCAGTAGTATTTGGTACAATAATTAGCTTTGTGTTTGTTATTTAAAAATGCTTTATTATCAGAATTCAAGATATTTAAATAATCACAGGATTTTTTATTAACTTGTTCATTGGAAGCCTCTTTGATAATTTTATACATTTTTTTAATACCGTTATTACTATTTTTAATTTTATCAGCATAATAATTATTTTTAGCTCTAACAAATATTTTATTTAAGTTTTGAAAAATTTTAGTACATAAGTCGAGCTGCAAAATTTGAGCTCTAAACTTTTTTACATCCTCGTGGAATTAAAGCACTCGTAATCAAATCAACTTACATGTGTACCATGTCCACAGCTTCTGTAATTTAATGTAGCATTCCAGAACAGGAAAATTGAAAATCAAACAAACTTACCTGTAAGTGATGTTCGATTGTAATTATATGAGAGTCTCGTTCGAGATGATTACATTGTAGTACCGCTACTTCTACTAGTTTCAGCCTTAAATTTCAGAGTAAAAATTTCAAACTTGCCGCGGTTACTACTCCCGCGCTCCCTAGTGTATACTTTCTTCATATAGTTTAAAGCTATTATTACTAATTTGAAGAATAAAATTAAAAGAAAAATCGAAGTCAAGGAAAAAGAATATTGCTGTAAATATTACATAATTAGGGTTGGGATAACTCTTAGAGTGAAGGGAGGGATGTAATCATCTCGAACGAGACTCTCATATAATTACAATCGAACATCACTTACAGGTAAGTTTGTTTGATTTTCAATTATATTTCGAGTCTCGTTCTTCGAGATTACATTGTAGATGTTTAGAGATCTTAGAGATGATTTTTAGTACTCTTATTTATTTATTTATTTATTTATTTATTTATTTAATGATAATGTCATTATATTCACATTTTTTTTTTAATTTTTAGTCTTCGGTTTCTCTCAACACCGCGGTGACAAAAGAGCTTCTATCCGTGTCCACTGGTCTTTTACAGAAGCTTGCAAACACTTTGGAGCGAATAGACCAGCCTGCAGTACTTTTAATAACGCCTAAATCAATCCCTTTCAGATCTGCTGCTGAAGTTGCAGCATGCCTTGTACTGTGGGCCGTGAATGTACTATCAATTCCGGCAGCGAGTAAGCATTGCTTTAGCCATCTGCTAATAGATTGAGAGCTGGCGCTACGAGTTGGTTATTTAAAGGTTATGAAGAGATTATTTATTTCTCCTCGGACTTCTTTAGTTTTTTCTATGTAATGGAGAAGTACTCTTGCTACACATGCCGTTTTTCTATTATTAAAAAACGGAAGAATAAAGGATGGTTGAGTAGCTCCTACGCGTGAGGTCTTGATACGATCTTTAATTCTAATCGTGATGCTACTCTCAGATTTTACGATGTCACTTATTTTGATAAGTGATAGGGTTTGTACCCTCTGTACGGTAGCCAGAGCTAATAAGGAGACTAATTTAAAAGTAGTATCCTTCAAACTCAATAACTCGAGTGGTTCTAATTTTTCCGCCCATTCTAATAGTTTATCTGTACTCCAAATAGTGTCATACTTAGGTTTTGTTGGCCTCAATTTGAAGACTCCTTTAAAAAATCTACCAATAACTGCATCACCGCTCAGATCTATTGTGTTTATTAGGTTTATAGCAGAGCGTTCCGAGTTGATAGTGCCATAAGAAGCGCCCTGATGAAAGCGACACGATAAGTATTTTAATATTATGTTGACATTTGCTGAAATTTGCTGCAGTTTTTTAGAGCTGAGTTATATTGTTTAATTGTAGAATTAGTTAGCGAGGCGATGAAAAACTCAAAGGCTTCTTGTGGCAGCCGTTTCCGTTGATAAGCTTCCCGGACAGCTTCCCGACAACCAGGGAAAGGTGACTGCTCAATGACTGTTTGAGCGACCTGCAAGGAGACAAAAGTAGATTTGGCGATGGATAAAAAATTAATGGTTCATCTATCAGCAAGGATTTGAACACGGAGAACCAGGGTTGTGTGCACCAGTGGGGAACAATTAATATTCCTTCCATTTTATCCAAAATAATATTTTGGAGAACTCTAGTAAGATTGAGAAGGGTGGGAAGGCGTAAATGAAATGTTCATTCCAGTTTAGGGTAAAAGCGTCTAGGCTCCAAGCATCTGGATCTCGTTTCCAGGAGCAGAATTTTCTTACTTTCGCGTTGATACGTGTAGCAAAAAGATCAATCTCTGGCGTGCGCCATTTATTAACAATTTTTAAGAAAAATTTTTCGCTTAACTCCCATTCAGTGTCAATATTTGTTCTTCTTGACTCTCGATCTGCACCTGTATTTTCTTGAGATGGAATATAAGATGCAAAGACCCAGAGTCCCCCTTTTTCGCACCATTGCTATATATTTCTAGCGAGTCTGTTCAATTCAGGGTATTGTACGCCTCCCGAACGATTGAAATATGCGATTGCAGTGGTATTATCAATTCTTAATAAGATTTCACAATTTGTAAAATCCCGGGCAAAACTTTTCAGTGCTAAGAAGGCAGTAATTAATTCTAGGTGGTTAATGTGCAAGGATTTTTCTGCTTCTGACCAAAAACCTTGAGTATCTTCTCCATCAGAGTGTGCCCCCCAACCTATCAGTGATGCATCTGAAAATATTTCTTTGGGAAACCGAAGGAGTCTAATGGGGCATTTGGCTTCTGGTAATTTATTATCCCACCAGATTAATTCTTTTTTAATGGACTCATTTATTGGCATTGACTCATCAAAGTTCTGATCACTTAAAATTAAAGCCCTTATTTATTCTCATTCAATAATTTTTGTATGCATCATACCATATGGTACTCCTGGACACGCCGCGATTAAGGCACCAATAAGGGCCGCCATTTCTCGAATTTTACAGTAATTTCTGCCTAAGAACTCTCGAACTGTTTGTTTTATTTTTATTTTATTTTCTATGGTTAACGATAATGACATATCGGTTGAATTGATTATAAATCCTAAGTACTTACAAGATTGCTCTGGCTTGTTCGAGCTCTTTTGTTCATTAATAACAAAACCTAACCTGTGTAAAATTCTTCTAGTGTCCTGAGTATTTTCTAGGCAACTTTGAAAGGAATTTCCGATACATAAGATGTCGTCTAGGTAAGCTGTCGATATTCTACCTCTCTGTCTTAGCCAACTAAGAGCTGGTTTTAATAGTTTCGTGAAGACATACGGGGCTGTGCAAAGTCCAAATGGCATGCAAGTAAATTCATAAAGGCACCCTTTAAAAATAAATCGTAAGAATTTCCTGCTTGAGGGTAATACCGGTATTAAAAAATATGCATCTTTAAGGTCTAAATTGCATAAAAAGTAGTTGTTAAAAATTAATTTTATAGTAGACCTTAAGTCTTCGAGTTTGAAATGCGAAGTTTCAATAAACTGGTTTAGAACTTTTAAATTTAGAATAAACCTTTTTGATCCATTAGGTTTTGGAACTAAAAAGAATGGAGATAAGAACTGGTTCTCCACTGGCTCACATCTGACAATAGCACCCATTACTAATAGTTTATCAATTTCAATTTGAATTGATAGTTCTTCTTGGAGGGAAAACTTTACTTGTTGTTGTACGATGATTTGTTGTTCTGATGGTTCGGTTTGGAGAATCTCTGGTGTGAAGCTTTTTGACCCACATACGAGTTCCCCTGGCTTGCATGTGGGCTCTTCCAGTTTAGAGAGCTTGACGTTGAAGACTTTTGGAATGGTTTGTTAGATTTATTGAATAAGGCCGAAGAAGTAGGAGCATTCTTCATTTCCTATCCGATCTTTTCTATAGACTTCACCGCCTTAATTTTCTCGGTAAATTTTTCTCCATAAAGGTAAACTCCTGGTTTCGTTTTTTGAAGCAAGTCCTTCATTGGTTTTGAGAGGACTGGCGAGATAAACGATTTTCTTGCGGATGATATTTGAAAATGTAACTGAGCAAGCAATTTTCCTGTGTCCGCTAGTCTTTCCAGAAGGACAAAACGATCTACGGCCTCTTCATCGTCTTTTAAGATCATTGAAATAGAATCTCCTACTGCTGACATTGCCGAGCCTGCTAAATTTTGTTCGGCTATGAAAATTTTATCTCTTTTTATACCAGATTCATTTAAAGTGGCCAGCACTTCCTCATTTAGCTCTGGAGCTTCTAGATTAATGTTCCCTTTACGAGAATATTTATCCACTTTCGACTCCTTACTTTCTTTTGTAATACCTTCTGAAAGCCAGGTAGGTCATCTAGCTACTAGACTTGAATGGAAGTCAAGATCTTTTTTGCCTGACACTGTCGGGTCGGCTTCCAAAACCGTCTCGACATCTTCATCAAGAGTCTTTTCTTCAATGATACCAGTCTCGACTGATCACGCTGGTATTAGATCTGGTGGAGTCTCAGTCTCAATAACCTTTTCCGGAATGACAATTTCTGTACTGTCCTCTTTTTCCGATTCAGCAGGAACGCCGTCATGTTGCTCATTTGACCGTCTGTTTTCATTAGAGGTTGAGGTTGTTTGAGTTCCACCTGAAAAATTTTTCGGTGGATATCAATGGCACTAGAATGTATTTGCCTCCTTCGTGCAAAGGTTACTAGCCCAAAATAAAAGCACGTCAGTGTTTCATACTTATTGAGAACACTGACGCCCGAAGAACATAAGTTCAAGTATACAAGTGCAATTGTTCATATATAATATATATATTATATATACATATGTAGTTTGATGTCAATTGTTTTCTCAAAGTGCACCCGTGTCTGTTTTATAAAATCTCCCAGCACACGTTCTAACCTGCAAATTCGTTTTTCCATTCCGTCGTCCTCATCCAGTTCTCGACTGCGTTTCTTACTTTTTCCCATTTTTGATAAAAGTAGGAAAAATTAATATCCGTTTTTCAGAATAATTTTCCTTAATTTATTGACGTAACAATAATTTAATTGGTGATTAAATTTTCTCTGACTGTTGCTTAGCTAGCACAAAAAACGTTATGAAGAAAGTATACACTAGGGAGCGCGGGAGTAGTAACCGCGGCAAGTTTGAAATTTTTACTCTGAAATTTGTGGCTGAAACTAGTAGAAGTAGCGGTACTACAATGTAATCTCGAAGAACGAGACTCGAAATATAATTGCAGTAAGTTGCAGTTACCAATGTATCTGTGCACGAACGTGCTTCAATTTAAACTTTTTTTCATTTGTGCTCTTTCCTCAGTTTACAAGCAATTGCTGATTGAGAAGGTTATAGCATTTGCGATAAAAAGTTACGATAATACCTGAAAAACGTTCCAGTTTGATCGAAAAATTTTTACCCTAAATTTGTATATTAAAATTATTGAAATTTGCATATTTTTATTAACAAAACAGTTGCGATTAATGTTGCGTCTGTTAAAAACAAAAGAATAACATATAATTTGTTATTAAGTTCTTAAGTTTAATTACGGTAATTTATTCGTTTTGAAAATGGACACATTAAATAGATGGACATGTTTATATTAAAGTGGTATTAAAATTCGACTCTTTTGCAGATTATCCCGCCGATGTTCTCTTAGTCAAGGTTTTATAAAACTTAGTATAGTGTTAACAAACATTTGTTTGCTTCCAAGGAGTGAACTGAAAACTCGCATTTGAACTGAAGAATTGCAAAGTAGAAGTTCATTAACGTTAAGAAAAATACATTAAGAAATTATTTGTGTAATTTTGTGTATTTTTTGTGTATAAAGTTACATAGGAAATGCTTATTTAGTTATATATAAATAATGAAGGTAAAACTTTTCTTAATGATATTAGCTCATTCACCCATTAGAAATTACCTATTTTCAATATTTTTAAAATATTAGGTTTATATATTGAAATCTTTTTTATAATGTGAAATGAGATATTTTTAAAAATATAACGCAAAAAATAATTAATATATGATATTTATAACAAGTACACTGTAAGTGCAGTTTTTTATTCACTCTGTAAAATAAAATAAATTTTAGGTTAGTGCAATTTCGTTAACGTATAATTTAACAATTATTTCGACAATGTTTCTTCATACTATTCAACTAATAATATTGTAACCTGTAAACAAACAATTACAGAAAAGAAATAATTATCTTTTTTTAAAGTTTAGTCAAATTAATTAAATAAATGTAAGTTGTGAACCGTTGTTCCTGTTTTGCCATTTGTTCTTTGTAATATATAAACCATTTTAATAAGTGTTAAAGTGGAGTAAAAATAAATTAACCATTAAAAAATTTTGGAAAATGTTAAACAGGTTATTTAATTTTGCTCAAAATTAAAATTTGTGGCTCATTATTAGAATACGTCTTTTGGAATTTTAAGTAGAAAGACAGGATTAATAAAAAAACCCAAGAAATAAGTATATGTGTTTAAGGAATCTAAAAAGCTCTAACTTGCTTCGTTCCTTTAGTAATAACGCTATTGACTATTTTTGCACATGGGTTTGAATATTGCTTATGTTCAATAATATTAATTACAATTCCTAATTTTTCAAAATATGTTACAGATTTTCTTTATATTATTTTTCATGGTAATATTGGTTACAAAAAATTAATAATATTTCTAACTAAAAATTAACCTTTTATATATTGTAAAATACACCAATAATATATTGACATACTGGTAAGTTTTCGTAATTTTTAAAAGTTTAATCGGGCAGTAAATGTTCTGCAGCTTTTTAAATACTTTTTTTCGTTAAATACTAGTAATCGATACTTATCTATGGTAAGTTTAAAATATACCCACATAACTTTTGTACATAAACTTATTGAATTATGGGGCGATATTCATCCCTCGGTTATTGGATATCCAATAATTTTCTCAGTAACGTCTTTGGTGTAAAAATAATTAAATATTCAATAGTCGAGTTACAATGATTTTAATTTAAAAGTAAAATAAGCGCATGTTATTTTTTTGTATATCGCTTATTAATCCTTATTAGTAACCAAAAAACCAGTTTTTGCTTGTCGAACACTTTTTATATCCTTCAATTGACAGGTACAATAATTAATAATTTAAAAGGTATATCTTATTTTATTTTTAGATGATTAGTTCATCATGGATTCTTGGCCTTACCATAGCTTCAATAGTACTGGCTTATTTATTGTACAAATATTTAACAAGAAACTTTGATTATTGGAAAAAAGAGGGTGTACTGTATTTTGAACCATCACCATTTTTTGGAAATTTCTACAAAACTTTAATGTTCCAGACAACTTTTGCAGAAGAGCTAAAAAGTTTTTACAACAAAGCTGACCAACCTTACTTTGGAATTTATATGTTAGGCAATCCTGCTTTGGTAATCAAGTCACCAGAATTGATTAAAAAAGTTTTAGTCAAAGATTTTACCTGCTTCAAAAATAGAACTTTAGCCCAAGGAAAACATAATGATATGATTGCGAATTGGTTACTGCTACAGGAATATTCTGATTGGAAGAAAACACGATCAAAACTATCTCAAATTTTTTCCTCAGCAAGACTTAAAATCATGTTTCGCACTATCAAAAATGTTAGTAATTTAGTGATTGATTACATGCACCAACATTTGGGAGAAATAGATTCCAAAGTTTTGTGTATTAAGTATACTACTGAGGTTATTGTCAGTTGCTTTTTCGGTATCGATGGAAAATGTTTTTCTAATAAACATTCGGAATTCACTGCTGTTAGTAGAAGAACTTTCGAATTTTCGTTAAGAAATGGTATGATTCAAGGGTTTTACGTATTTAAACCATCTATCGTGGAATGGTTAAAATTGGATTTTATCAGACAATCGGATATTGATTTCCTCATAAAAGCATTTGAAAGTAGCCTTCGAGCTAGAGAGGCTAGTCCTAATAGGATTAAAGGAAAAATTACAGATTATATAGATATTATGTTGAAAATGAAAGAGGAGGATGAGAAGTTGCGTAATTCAATTTCCGAATCCGAAGTTTTATTCTGTAATGAACATATTTCGAAAATTTAAGATTTACCATAAAGGTAAAATATTGTGCTTTGAAATGTACATTCTAAACATTATTATTTTATTAGCCCATTGCAACTGCTTATATAGGCAATAGCGCAAATTTCAAAATTTTAGTATTATGATCCTCTTCTCTTCTTAAAATTTATTAGTAAACCTGTAAATTATACTTATTTATTGTTCATTTAAACTATATTATTCAATAAAATTTCAGATTATTTGTTGGCGTTAGCAAATACTCTTCAATTTTACCTCGCAGGAGTAGAAACTACCAGTTCTGTTATGGCTTTTACTATGTACGAATGGGCCATGTCACCTCATATCCAAGAAAAAGTTAGAAAAGAAGTATCCACCGTTTTAAGAAAATTTGGATCATTTTCTTTTGAAAGTTTAAAAGAAATGAAGTATCTAGGAATGTGTTTAGCTGGTAGGTAAAAATTATTTTCCAAATTTCTGAATTATCGGAGCAGTATCATTATTCTTATTATTATAATAGTCATTAATATTACATAATAATAATCGGCATTTTAGCAATAACATTAATTAAAACCAAATACTGATTGGTCAAATGGGGAGTCATACTTAGGATTTAAATATTCATTTCTAACAATTCATGTCTCTGTTAAAAATTAGTGGCTTTTTGCAATTTTGGAGTACGAATCTATTGGTATTCTTTTAGTTGTACTTTTAAAATATTGTGGTAGTTCATATAATATTTTTATTTTTAGAAACGGGTAGAAAATACATTGCCTTAATGATTTTGGATAGAAAGGCAGAAATAGACTATGAAATACCCGAAACGGGATATGTTATTAAAAAAGGGACGAAGATCTACATTCCTTATCATGCTCTCCATATGGATGAAAAATATTTTCCAGAACCTCAGAAATACAAGCCGGAGAGGTTTATGGATGAAATTATTAACAAAGATGGCCTTTTTTATATGCCTTTCGGAGCTGGACCACGACGTTGCATTGGTAAGGAAAATAATTTTCTTGAAATTAAATTATATAATTATGATAATTTACCGGCATTAAAATGTAGAAAAATAAATCATTATCTATTAAATTATGGATATATATAAATATATTTTTTTTCTAAGTATCATTAAATGAGTAGGTTAATTTTTCGAGTGTAGGTTAATCGGAAAATTATAAATGAGCTAAATATAATTTTAACTTTTGACATAAATATTACTCTTTGTGATTTTTGATCTTAATTTCAAATTAACTTAAAATTTCTGAATTAGTGTAATTTCTTCATTTCGAATGATAATCATATTTTTTTAGGAGAGCGATTTTCACAAATATCTATAAAATTAGCCCTAGCTTAGGTATTAATGAACTTTAGAATGGAACCCGGTGAGAAAACTCCAATGTCAATTAAATTTGAACCAAAAAGTTTTACACACGTCTCAAATGTTGGACTTCCGATCAAGTTAACACTTTTGGAAAAAAAATAAAACTCGAAGAAATGGCAAACTAGTAAAAATGTGTAAAAATATTTTTTGGAGTGTATTTATTATTTTTAATAAACGAAAACATACCATTTACAAGTTATCATATCTTTCTTGAAAAGTTTTAGGTAATTTTAAATTCCAAAAACTCTTTGGAAGAATTTTTTATAAATCTTTTAAAACATGTTTCAATTATTATTGTGATATGTTCGGTGATAATACTATAAGAGCTATATAGCTGGATACTTCCACATATCAAAATACTTTCTAAGAATGATGACACCAACCACAAACCTACACTTAAGAACACAATGAAAACAACAGTGGAAATACTAACAAAGGAAAAAATGAAAAGCGTTTTTACCTTTGGAAAACGAATGTAATGTTAGCAGTAATTGATGATCCACATACAAGTATATGAGAAATTTATATTATATTTTAAATAATTGTCCAAAAAATACTATCAAGCAGCAAGATGTACCCGTATTTTATTCAGTTACACCAGGAATGTTAACAAAATGTTAACTCTTTTGTACACTATTTCGATGTTCAGGAATAAAAAAAAAAGAATCAAATTATATAATATGGCATAAAAAATATTTGATAGAGTGATCGAAAACAAAAATCACATTAGATTTCAAATTTTTCAGATTTTTGACGACTCTGCATTAAATATTGTTTAATGCCATATCATAGAACATGAAAATTTTTAACGATTTGGCTGCTACAAACATCTGAATTGAAAAAAAACGTGATTTTCAGGTGGTTGTAGATCATTTATTAAACATTATAGACATCAAGTATGATAAATCGTAGAAATCAGCTCGGCAAGATGTTTATAAAAATGTAAAAATATACAGGGTATTTGAAAAAACATAACTGTGATACATATTTTTGTTTGGGACAACCCGTTAATCTAATTTTGAATATACACAAAAAAGTACTCTTATAAAATCTTGGCTAAATGCGGCGTTTGGAGTTATGGACCTTCGCATCTACGGTCATAACTTCAAAGTTTGATGAAAATTTTTTAATTTTTTTTATGACTGTAAAAATATGATATATAACTTACGCTGTGAAATTAAAGATTAAAGACTGTAAAAATGTGATATATAACTTACGCTGTGAAATTAAAGATGTAAGTATTTTAAATGTTTATGGATTTAAGAGACTGGTTACAATTTTGTCAAATTCAACACACAAGTAAATACTATTCTAAAACAAAAGTATTTGGTCCATGTGCAATAAGTTCTAGTCGCTAACATCTCTCTATGCGGCAGCGTTCTAATTTAAAATATCAACATGGCCAAGAACAATGATAAACATTCAATCCGTTTGATTTCAGCTTCTTATTTTGAAAATGGTTAGATTAGATATATTTATATTAATTAATTTGGTATTAAATTGACTCTTATGTACACAGCAAGTACCTTGTCAACGATGTTTTGGCCAAGGTTTCATAGAAATTGTTAAGACAGACATTTGTTTGGTTCCAACGAGTGAACTGAAAACTAGAATTTGAGGAGTAAAAAAGTTGTTAAGTATTCAGAAACGAAAGTTATTTTTATAATTTTATATACTGTTTACACTGTATATGGTGACTTAAAAGTAGCAGTATAGTAAAGCAAAATACAAGACGCGTATCGGAGTATCTACAAACAATAAAACTAAAAAAGTTTTTAATGATATTAGCTCATTTATTTATTAAAAATACCTGTTTTAAATATTATTTAACAATGATTCCAAATATATTCAAAATGTCCTTAAGAAATGGGAAATGGCTAAAATATTAGGTTTATGTATAAATTTTCTTTATAATTCTAAAAAATATTGCAGCAAAGAATAAGTAACATATGATTTATATATATATATATATATATATATATTAAAATTTAAGAATCATTATCAGAATGCTACATTTTAGATTTTACAAAGAGAGAAATATGAAATAAAATCCTCTAAAAAAGAAACGAAGTATTTAAGTAAAATAAATTCGAACTCGTGTCTTTTGTTCGGTAATAAATTCTTCGGTTTTTGCATGTGCAAGTGATTTGAATATGGTTTATTTTCCATAATAATATTTGCAGTTTCAGAATTTTCGAAAAATTCACATTGCCTTCTTATTATTTCGTCATGGTATTTTTGGTTTTAAAAAACTAATAATGTTACTAATAATTATAAACTATATTTTTAAAAATATACCAAAAATATCTACAATGTCAACATTTAATATTGGTGCTACTTTTTCATACAGATATTCTGGAGTTTTTAAATAATTTTCTCTATGAAATAGTAATTGATTCTTGTCAATAACAAGCTGAAAACATACACCAACACATTTTTTACAAAAAAATTAAAGCGATATCAAACGATATACATTCTATGGCCTTTGGCTATCTAGTTGGCATAATCATCTTAATAATGCTGTCGATAAATAAATAGCTAAATATTCCATGACCGCATTATAACGCTTTTAATTTAAAAGTAAAATCAGCGCAACTTATTTTTTGTATAAGACTTTGTAATCTTGATTAATTTAAACCGGTTTAATATCAAAATTAAATCTTTTCAGTTTTTGCTCTGCGTATACCTTGCTATAACCTTCAAAATTAGAAGATACAATAATTAATAATTTAAATTAATACTTTTTTTATTTTTAGATGTTTATTTCATTATGGAAATTTAATCTGCCATAGTTCTTCTAATATTGGTTTATTTATTGTACAAATATTTAACAAGACACATTCATTAGTGGTAAAAAGAAGGTGTATTCTATTTTAAAACATCACCTCTCTTTGGGAATTTCTTCAAAACGATAATGTTCCAATTTTTGAAGAAGACCTAAGAACCCTTTATAACAAAAGTGATCAACGTTATTTTCGAGTTTATATGTTAGACAACTGTTAAGTCTAGGACTTTATATAAAACGTGGCAAACCTGCTTGCCGGGGATGAAGCGATGGGCTACGAGCAATGGACTAGTTTTTATATAGTTCAGTGTAAATATACATTAAAACATTTGTGACCTTATCTTTTCCATCTTACCAGACCGATACATTATTATAAAACCTCTACACATCAAAAAATGTTCAGGCCCAGACGTATCTTGCATAGGAGTACTTTAGGATTTTCTATTCAATTCTCTTTTATTTGATTTCATGGGAATGTGTCTACTCCTGCATCCATAAAAAGCAGTAGGCATGTAGATGGTTTTATCAGTAGGCATGTAGATGGTTTTTCCTTTGTTTGTTCCGCAAATAACATTCAGGAGACTATTATATCTCTTAACAACGTTTTTATTAATATTAATGTATATTCTAAAAGCTTAACATTAGCTTCCCAAAACTGGGCTGCTATACTTTTCAAGAGAGGCAATAAGATCGTCGTCTCTGCCATTATGTACAACGGACAATCCATTCCCTGGAAATCCCAGTACAAATACTTGGGCGATATTTCAGATGGGCAGCTTTATTTTAAAAGCACTTATATCAGATGTAAGATTTTGAAAGCTGTTAACTTCTAAGTACACTACTTAGTAGAACAGTAAATGGTGAGGCAGTCATCAAGCTTGATCAAGGTTTTATTAAAAATTCAATTATGAATTTATCTCCACCTTGGGCCAGAGACTTCATTCATTGAAGGATTAAAAGTACCCCTTCAATTATTGTTGTTTTCCAATGTGTTTTTAGGTACCTTCTGTTTATCGATTCATATGAAGTATTTCACTGTCACTTCTTTTCAATCGAATATAAAGGGCCATTCATAACTATTAGAATATAGGCTAAGGGCAGGTTATTAGGACCAAAATATGGCGATAGGACCAATATACCTTAATAAAATATTGATGAGGCACAAGAAATAGGGCGTTAAAATTGATATTTTTTTTCGTTTTTTTTCTTATAATGACACAGTATATTTATCAATTGTTATCGAAATCAGCACAGAGGTATAGGTTTGGACAAGGAATATTATTTTATGTATTACTTCACATTTTGTTACAGGGGGCGCCACGTGAGTGATTTCTGATGATGAAATTAAGTGGTAAATTTTTTGACGAAACTTTTTAGTGATTTTTATTAGAAACGATGATGTAAAAATCATTTCTACGTAATATTGGTACTTTAGTTTAAACACGATAATTTCACCCGTTTTCTAGAAAAATGCAATTGAACAGTTCAGAGCACAAACGGAAGGCTTCTATTTTAATGGTAAACCAGATTTAAAAATAATTTAACATAAAAAGAGCAAACTTAAATTAAATGTTCTAGGTGGCCTCCTCAGACTTCTATAGCTTTACTAGTTCTTGTAATAAAGTACTTTCGGATGTGAGAGAAAATATTATAGTCTGGGTTATAGTCAGGACTTCTTGGTGGATATTCAAAATCGCTTTCTCTGCCAATCCATCGTTGAGGAAATATACCACTTAGATGATTTCTAACAACTAATGGGAAATGAGGTGCAGCTCCATCCTGCATAAACCACAATTTCTTCTTACATCTAGTAACATATCATCCAAAATATCACTAAAACTATTTCTCAAAAGGTATAAGTAAGAATCTCCATTTAAATTTGGAGGAAGAACAAATGGCCCTAGTAGTTTATTCGCCTATAATGCCTCAAAAAATATTCAATTTAAACTCATGCTGAAAATGCCTTCTATTAACGGCATGCGGGTTTTCTTCTTCCAAATAATGACTGTTTTGCCAATTATAAACCCCTCGTCTGGTAAAAGTCGTTTAATCGCTGAACATAATATTCTTAATAAAATTTCGGTCATCATTATACTTGAGAATACGTTGACAGAACTATAACCGACGTGGTAGATCTCTTGGAAGTAAATTTTGAACAGGAGTGAAGTGATAAGGGTGGACCTTTTCTTTTTTTTAAATTCTAATAATAGACGACTGACTTACTCCTGTTGTTGCTGCCAGTTGATGTGAACTTACTTCAGGATTTTCATCTACTCGAACCAAAGTTTCATCTTTTTCATTAGGTCTGATTTGTTTCGGAAGACCACCCAGATTTGCAAAAGTTTTGTGATTTGGTTTTCTTCTGTCTGGATATAAAAATTCGTACCTTTTGGCTCCAATGCCACCGCAAAAATTTTCTTCTGTGTATACACAAACCATATCCCGCATTTCTTCATTCGTAAAATGATTGCGACAAAGCATTTTAATCGAAAAAGCTTTAAAATATGCAACAATAGACTATAATGTCACAACAAAATAATGCACTGACAAGAAATGACATTTACCAGAAACAATGAACTGATAATAATATTTGAAATCCCCTTCTGAGACTCTGAACTATTCAATTGCGTTTTTCTCAAAAACTGGGGAAATTATCGTGTTTAAACAAAAGTACCAAATCTATAAATATATTATGATACAATATAACCTTAAAATCATATCTAGCAAGTTTTATAACAGAGTAATGGGCCGCCATTACATTTTTGGTTTTAGCAGTATTACTATTGGTCGTTCATTAATTAAATACATTACAAATTACAATTTCATTAGATGTAACAAAAATGTTACAATATCAAGTAATCTCTCATTGTTCAACTGACTCTTACATTATTTGTTTTACTTCAGTCATGATTTATAGTTAATTAAACAATTTTCGCTTTATTTCTATTTTGAACACTGCATTTTTAGTGGATAAAAGTATTTAGAAACCTATTTGGTTATTCTTCTGTTAAACATGTCTGGTGTTTTTGAATTTTTTGCATATTATTTATATTTTTTTTCCATGATTGTAGGATCGTTGACTTTTAATTTTTGTTGCTTAATGAAAGAAAATGAGGATAACCTAACCTGTCTATAAACTTTTAAAATCTAAAAAAGAACAATGGTTAAAAATGATAAATGTAAGTGTTCAGTTATTTATTTTTATCCTTATGTACTTATATGAATTATTCTATATTGTAATAGATATAAATTTTAAATTATTAAATTATATATTTTTCTTTAATATTAATTAGAATATAAATATTATGTATAGAATTCTAAAAAAAATTATGGTTTTCAGTTATATAATGTGACCCTGTAAAATGTTAAGTTGGTATTACAATATAAAATAACCTTAATAAAAAATAAGAATTATAAGATTTAGATTAAACAGATGTTGTAAAAGATACTTTCTGTAAATTGTTCATAAACAAAAGTTATATTACTTATAATCTTAATACATCGAATTTCAGATATTCACAGGTTATGGGCCTAGTTATAAATTAATAACATAATTCTGATCATAAAAATAAATAAAATATACATACACGATAGCGTCCTACGTGGTGTCAGTGGGAAAATATGGAGTAAAACCATTTAACGGGAAGTACTTTGATCATTGGAAGTTCCAAATGGAAATAATACTGGATCAACATGGCGTAGAGGCATGTGTGGATGAAGAAATGATGAATCCAGATGAGGCATTCGAAAAACTAGACAGGAAGTTCACATTTATTATTGTGCATTTCAAATATTCAACTAGAGTATGTGAAACCGCATTTCAAATGTGGAAAGCTTTGGAATCGGCATTCCAAAAAAAGGTATGGCAAGTCAGGTATATCTAAGAAAGAAACTGCACACTATGAAATTATTACCAGGGGAATCATTTATAAAATTTGAAGAAACTATCAGAGAATTGAAGTCTGTAGACGCAACTCTTGAAGAAATAGATGTTGTTTGTCATCTCTTATTAACACTGCCAAAGAGATTTAATACTATTATAACAGCTTTAGGAACAATGGACTCTTCAAAATTATCCATGGAATTCGTGAAAGCAAAATTGCTACACAAATATTCCATCAGCGGCATATTCAAGTAAAATTAAAAGAGATCACTTAAATAAACGAAATCAATATCCTGATAACAAAGAATTTAATAAAAACACTACTTGTAACTTTGAAAAGAATGTACTGTGTCAAAACTGCAGAAAATCAGGTTGTACAAGAAGTCAATATTGGTTTATGAAACATGCAAATCATACTGATGTGGACAATAAAGAAAATGATCATATGTCCTTTGTCGGAAAAATGGTAGTGCTTTAAATACTGATACTACTAAAGACAGTATCACAGGGTACATTGACTCAGGTGCAACGGACCATCTAGTAAACGATGTAAGTGTTTTTACTAATGTAAGAAAATTAGAAAATAATGTTTTGATTAATGTAGCAAAGGATAAAGAGATGTTAGAATGTACACATATAGGGTGTATTGAAATACTCTTAAATACAAGAGAATTATCTACAATTAAAGATGTTCTTTATATTAAAAACTTGCCACATAATCTACTATCCTTTAGGAAATTAGAAAAAAACCGGTTTACAAATAATTTTTAAAGACGGAAATGTTTTTATTTATAAAAATCAAAAATTACTTGCAAATGTAATTAAAACTGAAAATTTATATGTATTAGAATTTCAACTAAATAATAAAGAAACTAATCATTGTCAAAATAAAATAAACTATGATTTGTGGCATAGTAGAGTAGGTCACCTGACAAGCAAGAATATATCAAAACTTTCTGATATGGTGTCAGATATGAATTTGAACAAAAGTGTTAATAATGATAAATGTAAGATATGTATCCAAAGAAAAAGTACGAGGTTACCATTACCTTATACCTTTGGTAATAAAAATATTTTGCAAGTTTTATAGATGACTTTACACATTTTGCTATTGTCTACATAATACATAGTAACAATATGAAGCATTAGTTACAAGTCAGTTTAATTTAAAAATGTCTTCACTATATTTAGATAATGGTGGAGAATATTTCTTCAAATAATTTTCTAAATTTTGCGGGAAGAAAGGAATACTGCTCCTCACAATCCAGAATTAAACAGCATTGCGGAATGATTTAATCGGAATATACTGGAAAAATCAAGGGTTATAATGTTAAAATCCAAATTGCCAGAAGAAATGTGGGGTGAAGCAGTACTATGTGGTACCTATATTTTAAATAGATGCCCAATTATTACTTTGTATAATAAGACACCTGCTGAATTATTTTGTAATAAAAAGCCAGACTTAACACATTTAAAAATATTTGGCTGTTTAGCTTATAATCATGTACCTAATAAAAAATTGACGAGTAAACTTGATTCATAAAATGAATTGTACTTAATAGTGGGAAATACTTTTAAAGGTTATGGGATCCTTTAAAAAGGAAACCTGTTATAGGCAGAAATGTAGTTTTTGATGAAAGTAAAAATATAATTGATGTCGAAATCAAAACTCATATATCTGTAGATAATAATGAATCTACAATTCAAATATAAAAAGACAAGTACGATTTGGGAAAAACACTTGAAATACAAGAAGACTTCGACGAAAATGAAAAGTTAAAGGAGGAGAAAGAGAATAATATGAAATAAGATAAAAAAAGAAGAAAATACAATACGAAAAAGTGAGAGAAAAAAGAAAAAGCCAAAATACTTGATATACAATCTATCAAGGAGATGAAATAGATCATTATTTAGCGTTCAATGCTGAAATATTCATAAGTAAATAAGAATTTAAAAATTAAACAACTAGACGTGCCAACAGCATTCTTAAATGGAGAACTAGAATCAGAAATTTACATCAAAGTGTCTAGTGGAGTTGGTAAAGAAGGTGATTTTTTTAGACTACAAATGACTTTGTATGGCTTGAAAGAGTCTCTTCTGGCGTCAAAAGATTAAAGTGATACTTAAAATATAAGTTAATTGCACAAGTGGTATTTTAGTTCCACTTAAGTAAGCTAAAATTGCTAAAAAACGAAATTATAAAGCAACGGTGCATTTATCTAGGGGTTTTCTATTTAGAACTTGTCGGCTTGATGAGATGACATAGGATATGTTGTCAATATTAATTTACTTGTCCTATAGACATTCTATCCTGTGTCCTATTAAACCTAAAATTATTTGTTTTGTCAACTGAAATCTTCTAAAAAACGAAAGATCATCCAAATTGTTGAAATGATCTGCTCTGATTAATATTTCTCGAGGAATTCCAACATTCAACATCTCAAGGATTTCCAAATCATCATCAAAAATGTCAATATTCATATTTTCAAATCTTTAGTATTGATTTTATTGTGTTTTAATTATTAATAACGTTAAGAAATATTTTTTAACTCCAATAAAACCCAAAAATTAGAGTTAAGTGAAACTTATGTATATTAAATGTCAGTCTTCCGATCACTTAAATTTAAGTAGCAAGTCCTACTTAACAGGTGCAACCAATTTCAATCATCTTAAGTTGAATTAAGTTTAAGTTGTAGAGGTGCAATCGGGTCTTACTATTTCAAGTATATTTACAAATTTGTGGATACAATTACTCCTCAATTTTTAATTCGGTAATACTTTACGAACTCATGCTATTATTATAAAGCGTTTATTTTATGATTTTGACATAGGAAAATTTTATCAAATTAGGTACTCATTAATTAATACCAAGTGGCTAAATATGAAAAGGCGAAGACTATTACATACACAGTCTTTACTCCATAAAATCTTCTTGGAAGCAACACCATCTTATTTAGCAAACAAAATAAAATCTATCTACCAGAATATTTTAAAAATATGGCAGCGCATCAGTCAAAATTTTATGAAAAATTATTTAACGAACAATATGCAACACAATTATCTCAAATACTTATTGTTTTATTGTTGTTTCGTTTTATTTAAAATGGCTTATAATGGTAATTTGAAGTATTATATAAGTTTCAGTGTATATCTGTTTCTCATCTAACAACCTGAATACCACAGTTTAACACAATATACAAGTATTATAAAGAAAATGGTTCCTAAAGATACTTTAGCCTCCATGAGATTCGAAACATTTCATGAAATAGGCAAAACCTGTGCTCCCATAGTTTCATAAAGGTTAAACTGATTACACTTTCAGTGAGATTACAATTTAAAATTGCACTTAGGAACAAATTTGAATTAAGATGAAGTATATTAGTCAATAACATGGTCATATTAAGTTGAAAAAGTTTATTGTTACTACTAAAATATTTGAAGATTATTTATTGATTTAAAATTAATCCAATAAAGTTGATACGCTCTTCAGTTTGTTAGAATAGTGAATATCCACTCATTGGTCTTATAACTGTTGCATATCAAGAGAACTTGGTTTTTGTATATTTTCAACTTCTCCAACTATTAGTAATAATAAACTATAAGAAAAAAAGTCACTAAATTTTATTTATTTATTTTTTTGTTCGGTGAAAGCTCCCTATATTTTCTTACTATTTTGATAGATTTATTAAACTGATTTTAGTAATGTGATAATGCTTGAAATCAAAACTAAAAGTTTGAAAAAATAAACAAATGAAAATCGCATATTTTGTTTTAGAACGGTATCTGGTGTATGAACAAAATTGAGGATATGGAAAAATATTATCCACTGTTTGCACTAAATGCGATTTTCAGTCTGGACTATAAAAGTGGTACAGTGATGAAATGAACTCAATTAGATTACAACAAAATAAGAGAGGAATGCTCCGTTTAAAAAATATTGGCACTTCTCACTTTTTTTAAACATCGTGTATATTACAAATCGTTTTTAACTTATAACTATAACTATAGGCATGTACTTACAGGATGTTGTTTGAAAAATGAATAATTTTTCCTAAAACCAATTGGATCTCGAAATTTTACTGGACACACTATATTTATTAAAATATTTCTATATTATATACTTTAACTTTAAAGGAATAATATTAATATTATAAAAAATATTAACTTGCTATAAAATTATGTCTAATGAAAATTAAATAATATATTTTAAACTACAATTAGAACACGGTAAAAATATAAATCGTAAATAAAAAACTAGTATTACAATACGAAAACTTAACTATTAAACATATATTAAATCCATGAAACATTTTTAATTAATATTTAAAAATGTGTTTGTTAATAACTAAGAAAGATCAATTTTTATAAAAAATATGTTTAACAAATAGTTTGTTAATATGATATAACTAAGTGACTAATAGAAATCAAAGTCACTATTATTCTGGTTCATTTGTTATTTTAGAAGACACTTATGATGTTTTCCTGTTAAATAAGATTTATGAAAAACTTGGGTGAAAAGAACGATTTCCTAAGAAAATTTGTAAATTATTAGTGGCAAAAATATCAAAGTGTAGGAATTGATCCTGAATCGGTAGAAGCCGAAAATCCCTTTTAGAAGCTCCTTAAACTCCAATTATCCAATGTCGACGTTATTATATAAATGGATAACATAAATATATAGGTTTTCTATTAGATTTCAAACAACAAATAAACCACAACGTATAGAGGAGATG
The DNA here is from genome assembly GCA_951812935.1 of Hermaeophaga mercurialis. NCBI lineage: Eukaryota > Metazoa > Arthropoda > Insecta > Coleoptera > Chrysomelidae > Hermaeophaga > Hermaeophaga mercurialis. The sequence continues at coordinate 18,563,725 of OX638360.1, forward strand.
ATTCTTTAATAACCAGAACTCGTTATAGCAGGAATAAAGCTATATAAGGATCTGTAATTCCAAGCTCGGTTTAACGTAATCATTCAAGATGATATTCTCGCCATGGTGAAGACTAGAAACTACGACCATTCAATTATTCACAAGGTCCATAAAAAATACTAGCCGTCATTGATTCATCATTGTACTGACAAGTCAATCATTACCTTCCACTCTATGGTTTAGAAGACAGTAAACCGGAAGGAACCCGTGTGGTAAGATATAAAATTAATGTTGGCAAAGTATCTCAGTTACTTCGCTTAGTTAAAAAACAAAAAGCTTAAAGAGCTCTCTAGTAGATGGGTAGATATCTCTGGTGTCCTTGTGCCTTCTCACTACTCCTTGTGAAGTAGAAGGATGAGTCAATATGATTCTGCGTTGACTACTGCAAGTTTCACGATATTTGTTTATTTATCTACGGGCTTTACCCATTTTAAACAAATATATTTACAGTAAAATTGGTCACATCGAAAATGATAAAATATAAAAACACTTAAACTACTTAAAACTGACACTATTACAACATTAAAAATATATGCGAGTATTATACAGACAAGTATTATGGTAAGGATCGCAGAGTATATAACTATGTACCTACAGTTTTCTCAATCTTAAAATATAATTCCAAAGTGACAGAGAAAAATCCAGAACATTTAGGGAACTATTAGCTAACTGGGAGACTCTATAAATGAATGAGTTACTCCGAATATTTAAGTTTAAAGAGAATAGAAATATATGCGGTTCTCTGAGAGAAAGCGATGATGAAAAATAAACACATCTTTATTGTGGCTTACTACTACTTTAAATGGGTGGAAGACTATCCAGTTTCCAATCTAGAATATGCTATTCTGTCGAAGGAATGTTTTAGTTAATTTAGAGTTTTCATTGAATGGCAGTAGGATGAAGGAAGAAGCTTGAAAGTAAACTATTCAAAGATGAATATGAGAAGTTAAGAATTAAAAAATCACAACTATAGCAGTATATTGTTGAACTGAATCGTCCCAGATATTTGGCAAAGTTGTCCCGGATCACCAAAATACTTAAACAATATGTTTAATTCTGTTTGATGACATATGGAGCAAAAGTAAACCAATCTTGATCTGGCATTTGACTGCAAACCTGGTGACGACATGATTTATTAGGACTGTGATATTTAACCCTATCAAATGAAAGTGTTCTATATCTTATTGTGTGATTCAAGTCAGAAGATAACATATATGGTTAAAATTAAACACACATTGGTTAATAAAATGTTCTTTTTGTTCAAGGGTACAATAATACGGTATATTATAGCATGTAAAATGTTTTATATAAAAAGCATATTATTATACTAGTACAAAAAAGTAACCCTAGCAACGGATTAAAAAAAAGATCTATGTGTTCTTGATTTATTAGAACTGTTATTTTGATATTTAGTGTCGGATATTTTTCCACTTTACTAAATTGCACATATAGTAAATATAACGTAATAAGTTTATTTATTTAAAGTTTATTTTAATCACAAATCGCTAATGCAACTCTTAGTAATTCTCACCTCAACACTGGAATCTCGCTTTACCCTTCTTTATATCACCATAGAACACAGAACAATAATAATATCAAACCTTTCATAAAAGACAAAATATTGTAATTTTCAGTTGAGAAAAATTGTTCCTATTTAATTATTAATATAAAAAAAATGTTATATACTATTTATTATATTTTCATTTGATTAGATAGAAAACATTTTTATTACAGTTGAAATTGTGAAGTTGTGTTTTTTTATATATATTTTTTTATTTTAATGCTTGAAGAAAAAAAATTATTTGTCACTCAGATTAGAAGGCTTATTAGATTTGTCATCCTCAACTGCGCAAAATTCTATTATATTTTATAATATACTATTCTCTTTCTTTATAAATTATTAAATAAACATTGTTACTCATGTTATATTGTTCGAGCACTTTCGGTTTTAAACTGTCATCAAGAAATCATCAGATGTATCTTCAAGATACACTTCAGTCAAGATTTGGTAATTCACAACCTACTCCAAATATTAAACTTCTACATCCTCGGTAAATTACATCACTCACCCTTTCGTGAATCCTGAGTAATTTTTTTACTGCATTGAAATTTGTTGTTTTGTCAAGATATGGAATATATTATTTCTTCATTGCTTTCATTTCTATTGAGTAATGTTATGTGTAATAATAAGCTAGATAGCGTAAAAAGTATTTGGAATACGTTCCTGGATCCTGATGAGATTTGGTAAAACTAATTATATAACAATATAAATATAAACATAAAAAATTGACCTTCTGTACCTGTTTTCAATTGTAATGCAAGGTAAGTGTAAGAACAAGAAATTTCTAGGAAAAAAAGTAGATTTATCTTTTTTTTGATAATTATTCCACCAAGAAGAACGAAATTAATTCGGTTGTTTTTAACTTACATCATTTTTTTTGTGAGATGCAAAACATGTAACAATTCATTATATTTTAGTAATGATTTAATTACATCTATTTTTTTTATATTTTTAGATGCTACTGACATCGTCGTGGATTCCAGATTTGTTACTATTTTCTTTAACAATATCTTTTTTATCCTACATATACGCAACAAGAAATTTTAACTACTGGAAAAAGCGGGACGTACCTCATCAAAAACCAATTCCATTTTTCGGGAATTTTAAGGATGTCTTTACCCTAAAAACCACCATAGGAGAGTGGCTGAAGCATGCTTACGACTCTGAAAAAGGGCATTACTTTGGTATAATTGTTTTGCAGCAACCAGCTTTCCTGCTCAAGAGTCAAGTTGATTAAGAACATGTTAATTAAAGAGTTTAATAATTTTGTGGACCGGACAGGGTCTTTATCGAGTAATAATGTTGGGAAAAACTTTTTGTTTTTCTCTAAAAATCCTGAGTGGATCACAAAAAGGCGCATTCATCTTAATATTTTCACCAAATTTCGGAGGTCAAATCAAGCACAAGCAATATTAAATGCAGAGAGAAAGCCAGTGGTTTCATCACCTGCAACTGTAAAATTAGATTTGATTGAAAATTCACTTGCTCCGTCAGAATTAATCTATCCGGACCTTTAGAACTAACAACAATTGATTTCAATGATCCAGGTAAATGTCCAGATATTCTCAATGCAACGGAAATTCTGGTAGAAAAGAGTCTTATTGAAATTCCTTCATTGCTCACATTTCCAAGAAACGAAGAAGGTCGGCGTTTTAGTAATGATTTTTATTACTATAAATTATTAAAGGGTGAATGTACTTCGAGAACGTGCCCCAAATACTATAAATCTAAAGACATTGCCTACTTCTGTTGCTGCATCTTTAAAATTAAATGCAAGCCGCATATGAGTAAACTTAGTAATTCGGAAGGATTTAACACGTGGAATCGTTGTAGTGATGCCCTTCGAAAAGACGAACGCTCCGTGGATCACATCTCATCCTTCACAAAATGGGTAAAATTAAAACAAAGGCTGAAAAAATACTGTACCATTGATGACATGAACGAAGCACCAATGAGTCAAGAAAAGAAATACTGACGAGATATTTTAACCAGAGTAATTGCAGCGGTGTAATTTTTAGCACAAAGAAATTCAGCATTTCGATATTCTTCATCTACAATTTACCAAGAGGACAATGGAAATTTTCTGAAGCTATTGGATATGATAACAACTTTTGATGCACTGATGGGAGAGTACTTCCGTCGTATGCATTACAAGGAGACATATTATCACTACTTGGAAACAGTGGCGCTGATCACCGGGTGATAAAGATGTTATGCGGAGCGAGCATTTACATGTAGGGAAGTTCATGTTGGTGTGGGAGAGAGGTCGCAAATTTGAACCATTCCTTACTCCTCCTTACTTTTAAGCACCCACTTTATCCTTCTCTGCTTTATTACACATTAACCAGCACTTCAAAGCAATGACGTTTTTCCACTTTACACAATTGCACATATAATAAATATAATGTAATAATATTTTTATTCATTTAAAACTTATTTCATTTCCAAATCGTTAATGCAACTCTCTGAGGAGTGATTGTCTCTATTTCCTTTTTTATATCACCATAGAATACAGAACGCAATACAGCACTTACCTAATTTAAATACCTGATATACATAAATTATAATCAAGGTTTAACACCTTTGGATTTAAATATTTATTACAAAAAACTTTTGTTGATAGATGTATTGAAATCTAATAACTAATAAAAACGTTACTAATATATAGCAACATGGTAGAGGACAAAATATTATAAATCCATCTCGATTATTCTCTGAATTGACCAAGAAGAAACAAAAGTTAACAAAAAAAGTGCCGGCCATACAATTTCATATCTTTAAATTTTGGAGCGACAGGTCATTTATAAGGATTAGTAAAAGCAAAATTCCCACCCGATAAAATATTGCAAGCTAAAACGTACTAATCTCTGAATAAATTAGAAAATATTCCCAGAGCTAAAGTAAGTACAATAACATCAACGCAAGAACAAGGCCAATATTCTCTACAAAAATTATTAGTTTTTTTCTATACAGTAAGATTTTAATTAGAAAATATTCAGTATTGAAACAATCATTAGAAGCCGGTGTCTCGAAACATACGCAATAATATTGACGTTTTTAATAAACTATAATTATCTAAGCGGTACCGTATTATTTGATATAATAAACAATTACACAAAAATACATGTAACATTTCCTGAGTGGATCTTTTTAATACAGAGAGTATGTCACTAATATTTTTAACGATCTGTGGAAACTTATTCAAAATAAAATTGTTTATTACAAGAATAAATACGAAAATCGAAAATTTCGTTATAGATTCAGTTAAGTAATCAATTCTGGAATACTTTTATCACTAGCAGATATTTTTTTAGATAATTAAAATAAATAACAGCTAAAAATAAAATTGTTTTGTAAATGTTGTTTACGATATATTCTAAAATTATTTGCATGCATACAGGGTAGTCCAACAGTAAAATAGGCACATTAGTAATATTTTTTTTGTTATAGAATAATCGTTTTTTTACTTTTTTTACAATGTTAAATACTCTATAGTCACTATTACATACTTACAATATATTATTTTTAATATCTCACCCTTTTTGGAGAAAAACAAATGTACCCTAAAATGTTGCATTATCATACTCCTATTAAAAAATGCTTTACTCTCTCAAATTTAACGCTGCAATTTAAAAAAGTTCCTATTTAGAAAGCCAATAGACGAAAACACTTTTAGACTAAGTTTTAATTTTTTATTTTATACAGGGCGGTCAAAAATTAATTCCATTTTTCAAAAATCTCCAGGAAAGTTTTCTCAAATTTTTCATATGGAATACTCTGTTTGATTATTCATCAACGGATGGCAAATTTATACCCTTCGACATTCGCATATACTGTTCTATACCTATTTAGAGTCGATAAAAGGCATTTTTTCTAGTTTAGTAGTAGATTATCCTGATGGGATAAATTAAATAAATACTAAAATTATAGCTTCACATTGTACTAAAATTATTCAAGATTTAATGAAATCCTCTATTTCTAAAAATAATGTGATCATAGAAAAAAACTTGTGTGAAATTTAGACGTTAAAGTACTTTGTAGCTTTCGACAAATTACCACTTTAGGTTCTTATTACATAAATAGCTATTTTAATCCCATACTAATCATTTTATAGGCATAGACACTTTGAAATATTCCTTGCATTCGTTTGTATTTATTTTTAATATGCATATATTTTTAGAAAAATACATAGTTTTATTACAAATCAAAAATCATTATTTTATTTACACATTTTTAAAATTATGTATTCATAACTAAATAGGGATCCAGTACCAAATTATTTATCTTTCTTGACAGAGACCATGATCAAATCTCACAATATTACAAATTTCTCATGCTAAATATGTTAGTAGTATTTCTAAACAATTATTTTTTAGTAATAAATACTATAAATACAAATTTGGTCTATATAAAAAAGAGGCCAAAATGTTTATATTTAATTTAAACGATATTTTTTATATGATTAATCTGCAAACCATAGTATAATCATATATTTAAACAACGAAACTGAAACCCAATATTACATTTTTCTATTATTATTTCGATTTTCTCTACTTGTATACATAAAAAATAACACGCGATATATGAGGTGTGCAAAAATATCGATATTCAAAGAAAGTAACTAGTTACCTACGAATCGGCTGTCGAATCATTTTGAGCCTTATAATATTTGATGTTTTACCGAAAAATGTAATACTTAAATAAGATAAGAGTTTTGATAATTTTTATAATTATTATTAATTAGTGTTTAACCGTTCTAAATTAAAAGTACGTAACAGTGCTACAAAGCTTTTTCTCTCTATTACTTAATTTAATCGTAAGTAGTACTTAAATTATGAAGAATTTTATTGTAAAAGTCTAGTCTAGGTATGGTTTTATGAAACTCTTTTATACACTACTTTGATGTCCAGAAAGTAGGAGATTCAAAAAAATTTCTCGCAAACCTATGAAGAAAAATTATTAAACACACAATGCCAGGTGGAACAATATAAAAACCGTCTGGATTTGAAGGGCTACATCAAATAAAACAAATCAACATTTCCCCTATGAATTAAACACAAAAGAGATTTATACAATAGCTATAAAGAATGAAATTGAAAGGTTCATTGAATAGATATATAAAATTTTAAAAATATTTAATATGCATTTTATGAAAACATAAAATTGTTTGGTATACTGGACGTACACCTGGAGGCACCTAGTTCAAATTTTTATCTACCATTACTCACAAGTATTTAGTGAGCTACATATTTAATAATGAAGTCAGATTTATCCATATACATTGGTCGGATTGCATCGTTCAGAGAGAACTGTTTAACCTCCTCCCAGGTTTTACCTTCAAATATCAATGCAGTGTCGTCTGCAAAAGAGATAACTACTCCCTTTACATGCAAATTTAAGAGAGTATTTATGTAGATAATAAAAAGTATAAAGCCCAGAACTGTTCCTTGCGGTACTTTTAGTAAAAAGTAAAAATATATTCATCATACTTTCACCATTTGAGGACGTTCATGAAGATAGTTCTCAAAAACTTTTAGCACTATTCCTCTAACCCCATAATGTTCAACAACATTTAATAATTTTTTGTGAGGAACAGTAACAAAAGCCTTTGCAAGGTCAATAAATACACCTATACTTTTTTATCAGCATCCAAGCTACTTTTTTTTTATTAGATAATATATGATACATGGCATCACAAGTGTCTAACCCCTTTTGAAATCAAATTTTTTAGTATTCGTTATTTTTTGTCAGTTAAATAATTTTCTAATCTATTTTTTAAACAGTTCTCAGAAATTTTAACAAAATTTCTGATAAAGCTAATTGGTCTATTATTTGAGGTATTAATTGTATATTACTTACAGAATTATTTATTTTATTAGCCATGTTCAAACCAATTTCCGAGTAGTATTTATTACAGTAATTAGCTTTGGGTTTGTTATTTAAAAATGCTTTATTATCAGAATCCAATATATTTAAATTATTATAGGATTTTTTATTAACTTGTTCATTTGAAGCTTCTTTGATAATTTTATATATTTTTTAATACCATTATTACTTTTTGAATTTTATCAGCATAATAATTATTTTTAGCTGTAACAAATATTTTATTTAATTCTTTTCGATATTGTTTGTAACATGAGTTTTGAAAATTTTTAGTACATAAGTCGAGCGGCAAAATTTGAGCTGTAAACATTTTTACATCCTCGTTGAATTAAAGCACTCGTCTGGATTCGTAATCAAATCAACTTATATGTGTACTTTGTCCATAGCTTCTGTAATTTAATGTAGTGTTCCAGAACAGGAAAAATTAAATTAATTAATTAAAAATGCAGTAAGTTGCAGTTACCAATGTATCTGTGTACGAACGTGCTTCAATTTAAACTTTTACCAAAGAACAACGAAAAATATTCAATATTTTTTATTTTTTTCAATTTCTGCTTCTTCCTCAGTTTACAAGCAATTGCTGATTGAGAAGGTTATAGCATTTGCGATAAAAAGTTACGATAATACCTGAAAAACGTTCCAGTTTGATCGAAAAATTTTTACCCTAAATTTGTTTATTAAAATTATTGAAGTGTGCATATTTTTATTATTAAAACAGGTGCGATTAATGTTGCGGCTGTTAGAAACAAAAGAATAACATATCATTTGTTATTAAGTTCGTAAGTTTAATTACGATAATTTATTCGTTTTGAAAATGGAGAGATTAAATAGATGGACATGTTTATATTAAAGTGGTATTAAAATTCGACTCTTTTGCAGATTATCCTACCAATGTTCTCTTAGTCAAGGTTTTATAAAACTTAGTAAAGTGTTAACCAACATTTGTTTTCTTCCAAGGAGTGAACTGCAAACACGAATTTAAAGAGAAGAATTGCAAAGTAGAAGTTCATTAACGTTAAGAAAAATACATTACACATTATACAGAAGTTATTTTGTAATTTTGAGTATTGTTCATAGTGCATAAAGTGACTTAAAAGCATCAATGTATAAAGTTATATAGGAGACGCTTATTTAGTTATATATAAATAATGAAGGTAAAATTTTATTCAATGATATTAGCTCACTAACCTATTAGAAATTACCTATTTTCAATATGATTCAAAAATTATGCCTAATGTATTTATAATTTCCTAAAAAGGGATTAATTATTTTTAAAATATTAGGTTTACATATTGAAATCTTTTTTATAATGTAAAATGAGATATTTTTAAAAATATAACGCAAAAAATAATTAATATATGATATTTTTAACAAGCACACTGTAAGTGCAGTTTTTTATTCACTCTGTAAAATAAAAGAAATTTAAGGTTAGTGCAATTTTGTTAACATATAATTTAACAATTATTTCGACAATGTTTCTTCATAATATTCAATTAATAACATTGTAACCTGTAAACAAACAATTACAGAAAAGTAATAATTATCTTTTTTTTAAAGTTTAGTCAAATAAATTAAATAAATGTTAGTTGTGAACCATTATTCCAAACCATTGTTCCTGTTTTGCCATTTGTTCTTTGTAATATATAAACGATTTTAATAAGTGTTAAAGTTGAGTAAAAATAAATGAACCATTAAAAAATGTTGTAAAATGTTAAACAGGTTATTTAATTTTGCTCAAAATTAAAATTTGTGGCTCATTATTAGAATACGTCTTTTGGAATTTTAAGTAGAAAGACAGGATTAATAAAAAAACCCAAGAAATAAGTATATGTGTTTAAGGAATCTAAAAAGCTCTAACTTGCTTCGTTCCGTTAGTAATAACGCTATTGACTATTTTTGCATATGGGTATGAATATTGCTTATGTTCAATAATATTAATTACAATTCCTAATTTTTCAAAATATGTTACAGATTTTCTTTATATTATTTTTCATGGTAATTTTGGTTCTAAAAAATTAATAATATTTCTAACTAAAAATTAACCTTATATATTATAAAAAAACACTTGAAAATACACAAATAATATATTAACATACTGGTAAGTTTTCCTATTTTTTAAAAGTTTAATCGGGCAGTAAATGTTCTGCGGCTTTTTAAATACTTTTTTCCGTTAAATACAAGTAATCTATCTATGGTAAGTTTAAACTATACCCACATACCTTTTGTACATAAATTTATTGAATTATGGGGCGATATTCATCCCTCGGTTATTGGATATCCAATAATTTTCTCAGTAACGTCTTTGGTGTAAAAATAATTAAATATTCAATAGTCGAGTTACAATGATTTTAATTTAAAAGTAAAATCAGCTCATGTTGTTTTTTGTATATCGCTTGTTAATCCTTATTAGTAATCAAACAACCTGTTTAATATCAAAATTAAATCCTTTCAGTTTTTGCTCCGCGAACACTTTTTATAACCTTCAATTGACAGGTACAATAATTAATAATTTAAAATGTAATTCTTATTTAATTTTTAGATGATTAGTTCATCATGGATTTTTGACCTTACCATAGCTTCAATAGTACTGGCTTATATATTGTACAAATATTTAACAAGGAACTTTGATTACTGGAAAAAAGAGGGTGTACTGTATTTTGAACCATCACCACTTTTTGGAAATTTCTACAAAACTTTAATGTTCCAGACAACTTTTGCAGAAGAGCTAAAAAGTTTTTACAACAAAGCTGACCAACCTTACTTTGGAATTTATATGTTAGATAATCCAGTTTTAGTAATAAAGTCGCCAGAATTGGTTAAAAAAGTTTTAGTCAAAGATTTTACCTCCTTCAAAAATAGAACTTTAGCCCAAGGAAAACATAATGATATGATTGCGAATTGGTTACTGCTACAAGAATATTCCGGTTGGAAGAAAACACGATCAAAACTATCTCAAATTTTTTCTTCAGCAAGACTTAAAATCATGTTTCGCACTATCAATAATGTTAGTAATTTAATGATTGATTACATGCACCAACATTTGGGAGAAATAGATTCCAAAGTTTTGTGTACTAAGTATACAACTGAGGTTATTGTCAGTTGCTTTTTCGGTATCGATGGAAAATGTTTTTCTAATAAACATTCGGAATTTACTGCTGTTAGTAGAAGAACTTTCGAATTTTCGTTAAGAAATGGTTTGATTCAAGGGTTTTACGTATTTAAACCATCTATCGTGGAATGGTTAAAATTGGATTTTATCAGACAATCGGATATTGACTTCCTCATAAAAGCATTTGAAAATAGCCTTCGAGCTAGAGAGGCTAGTCCTAATAGGATTAAAGGAAAAATCACAGATTATATAGATATTCTGTTGGAAATGAAAGAGGAGGATGAGAAGTTGGGTAATTCAATTTCCGAATCAAGTAAGTTTTATTCTGTAATGAACATATTTCGAAAATTTTAGATTTACTAAGAAGGTAAAATATTGCGCTTTGAAATGTACATTCTAAATATTATTATATTATTATCCCATTGCAACTGCTTATATAGGCAATAGCGCAAATCTCAAAATTTTGGTATAATGTTCCTCTTCTCTTCTTAAAATTTATTAGTAGACCTGTAAATTATACTTGTTTATTGTTCATTTAAACTATATTATTCAATAAAAATTTCAGATTATTTGTTGGCGTTAGCAAATACTCTTCAATTTTACCTCGCAGGAGTAGAAACTACCAGTTCTGTTATGGCTTTTACTATGTACGAATGGGCCATGTCACCTCATATCCAAGAAAAAGTTAGAAAAGAAGTATCCACCGTTTTAAGAAAATTTGGATCATTTTCTTTTGAAAGTTTAAAAGAAATGGAGTATCTAGGAATGTGTTTAGCTGGTAGGTAAAAATGATTTTCCAAATTTCTGAAATATAGGAGCAGTATCATTATTCTTATTATTATAATAGTTATTAATATTACATAATAATAATCGGCATCGACTTTATCATAGACCTCTTTTGTAAAAATGATTTTAATGTTTTCCAGCGCCATTTTAGCAATTACAATGTTAATTAAAACCAAACACTGATTGGTCAAATGGGGACTCATACTTAGGATTTAAATATTCATATCTAACAATTCATGTCTCTGTTAAAAATTAGTGGCTTTTTGCTATTTTGCAGTACAAATCTATTGGTATTCTTTTAGTTGTACTTTTAAAATATTGTGGTAGTTGATATAATATTTTTATTTTTAGAAACGGGTAGAAAATACATTGCCTTAATGATTTTGGATAGAAAGGCAGAAATAGACTATGAAATACCCGAAACGGGATATGTTATTAAAAAAGGGACGAAGATCTACATTCCTTATCATGCTCTCCATATGGATGAAAAATATTTTCCAGAACCTCAGAAGTATAAGCCGGAGAGGTTTATGGATGAAATGATTAACAAAGATGGCCTTTTTTATATGCCTTTCGGAGCTGGACCACGAGGTTGCATTGGTAAAGCGAATAATTTTCTTGAAATTAAATTATAAAATTATGAACAATTTACCGGCGTTAAAGTGTCGAAAAATAAATCATTATCTATTAAATTATGGATATATATAAATAATTTTTTTTTCTAAATATCATTAAATGAGTAGGTTAATTTTTCGAGTGTAGGTTAATCGGAAAATTATAAATGAGCTTAATATAATAAATATTACTCTTTGTGATTTTTGATCTTAATTTCAAATTAACTTAAAATTTCTTAATTAGTATAATTTCTTCATTTCGAATGATAATCATATTCTTTTTTAGGAGAGCGATTTGCACAAATATCTATGAAATTAACCCTAGCTAAGGTATTAATGAACTTTAGAATGGAACCCGGTGAGAAAACTCCAATGTCAATTAAATTTGAACCAAAAAGTTTTACACACGTCTCAAATGTTGGACTTCCGATCAAGTTAACACTTTTGGAAAAGAAATGAAACTCGAAGAAATGGCAAATTAGTAAAAATATGTAAAAATATTTTTTGGAGTGTATTTATTATTTTTAATAAACGAAAATATACCATTTACAAGTTATCATATCTTTGTTGAAGAGTTTCAGGTAATTTCAAATTCCAAAAACTTTTATTTTTATTTTATTATTTGTTTGTTTTATTTAACGTCGGTTTAGTGCTGCGACCAGGGCTGATCACCGACGCCGGGAACACGCTACCCCTAACCGGAAATTTTGTATTGGTATTCCAACCCGAGGTAGGGATTGTTAACGAGCCCAACATCCATGGACTCGGGACCGACAGTTTAACGTCTCCTCCAAAAGACAGCATATTTCCACTATACCTCCTCGTGCTCATTGGTATAGTGCCTGCGAGCTATGATATGCTACTAGTCGCTGCAGGCTGTACGTTCATATTACGACGATGTTCGCTGGTGGTCACCCATCCCCAACTACTAACCACGCTGGATACTGCTTAATTATTAGTTATCGCATCACAGGCGTGTCCACTATAGAGCTGGGCCCTTGCCCTTCCAAAAACTCTTTTTTATAAATCTTCTAAAACATGTTTCAATTATTATTGTAATATTTTCGGTGATAACACGATAAGAGCTATATGGCTGGATACTTCTACATATCAAAATAATTTCTAAGAATGTTCGGAAGAAGAAGTTACTAAGCTTGATAAACGTACCTGATCTAAGATAATTGAACTTCCCAGGTTTAGTTGTTCATTAAATACTGTATATTGAGAATATTTTAGATGTTTCTTTATTTCATATTCCTCCAAAAATCAAGTTCTTCTTTCTTGTCACTTACATGAAGTACTGCCACTGTTGTTTCCATTATGTTATTAAGACTTGCTTTATGTTTGGTGTTAATGAGGTGTTTTGCGTAATGTGACTTATCTGGTTGTTTTAATCTATAAGCTCGTAAGTGTTCACAGTAGCGAATGTTAAAATTTCTTAATGACTGGCCAAGTTAGATGGCGTTACAAACCGGACAATTTAGTTTGTAAATATCCGATTTTGAAAATTTATTAATTTTAGGTTTTGCATTTAATAAAAATGAACCTACATTATTTCTTACTTTAAATGATATTATAGAAAATGTACGAGATGTAATTTTTGATACTTTGTTTGATATATTTCCAAAATATGTAATTGTTCTGTATGATCCTCATCTTTAAGGTGTTTCGGAAAGATCAGGTTAACGGCAACCTTTCCTTCCTTTTTATTAATCAACTTATTGATAAGATGTAATGGATAATCGTTAGAAGTAGCAATTTGTTTTATTATATTAATTTTCCTTTTAAATCATCCTTACTCATTGGTATTGAAAAGGCTCTATGTATCATTGAATTATAAGCTGCTAATTTATGTAACATCGGGTGATTTGAGTTATAAGAGATAATCACATTTATATTAGTTGGTATACGATAAATTGAATATTGATGATCACAGTTTACACTTTTGATATTTATAAAACTGCTATCTTCAGTTTAAACAGTAAATTTTATTTTTGGATATCAATTGTTAATACAATTAAAGAAAACATTCAAATGTCTATCACTACCAAAACTTCATCAACATATCTATACCAAAACAACACATTCTTAGAGATATTTGAATAAAAAAATGTTTATTATACTAAATTGTCTGGATTGTAACGCCATCTATCTTGGCCAGATATTAAAAAAAAATAATATACGCTACTGTGAATATTTAGTAGCTTGTAGATTAAAAAAAACCAGATAAGTCACATTACGCAAAACACATCATTAACACCAAACACAAACATACACTTAATAACACAATAGAAACAACAGTGGAAGTACCCCACGTAAGTGACAAGAAAAAAGAACTTGATTTTTTGTAGGAATATGAAATAAAGAAACTCCTAAAATATCCTCAATATAGAGTATTGAATGAATAACTAAACCTGGGAAGTTCAATTATCTGAATTTTGAATTAAATAATACTAACCAAATATCTTTCTAGAACAAGGAGAATATTGCTTAATAATGATTAGTCGTCAGGTTTATGACATGTAGTTTATTTACGTTTTTAAAAATATCTGTTAAACTTCTTTCAGTCTTGGAAACTGGTATTGTCAGATACCGAAACCTAGGTAGACTTGAATATATGTATATTAAAACGCTTTGGAAGACTGTGGAAGTTCAAGATAAGTATTATTTGTGTTACCATATTTATTATGAATAATTTCCACAAAATTAGAGTTTAAACAATTAATTTAATTTGTAATAAAAATAGTTTCCTAGCATTAAGGGTGCATCATGAAAGATTTCCAGAGCGCCTCTTACATGAAAAACGAAGTTTTGAGAAAGTAATTAAGTAATTAAAGGAAAAAATGAAAACCGTTATTACCTTGGAAAAAGAACTGAATGTACTGTTAGCAGTAATGGATGATCCACATACAAGTACATGAGAAATTTCGAGGGAACAAGATATATCTTATGGAATTATCCAAAAAATACTTTCAAGCAACAAGATGCACCCATATTTTATTCAGTTACACAAGGATTAACAAAATGTTAACTCTTTTATACACTATTTCGATGTTCAGGAATAAAAAAAAGAATTATCAAATTATATGCTATGGCGTAAAAAATATTTGATAGAGTGATCAAAAATGACACGAGATTTCAAATTTTTCAGATTTTTGACCACTCTGTATGGACTGAAATCATTGGTTGATAATATTTAGGTATGTATCGACTTATTGCCTTTAATTTTGCAACATGACTGATGTTAAAATCCTTAAAGCTCGTCGAGGTATATTTAAAGCCTCTCTCACACGTTTTGAAACCTTTTTAAATACATTTATAAGTGCACAAAGCGCAAATTTCATTGATCCATAGCAAATATTAGACAATATTGTACCATTATTGGAAGTATTTAATAACCTACAATTTGATATTGAAATAGCATCATCAGGTGATGCTGATGAGATTCAAATTCATAAAGCTACCTGTGAATAATTTGAATATACTAATCACACTCTTATCTCTTCTGCAAGAGATTTAATTAAAAAAATCAAATCTAATTAATATCAAGCTATCATCCCGTACATGCGTTTTTAATACTAATCTATCTTGTTTACTCATAGATAATATTACTTCAAATCTTCCATGTGTAACTTTTGATAAAAGCAAATTGTAAATTCCACCTAATTTAATTTTAGCTGATCCTGGGTTCAATATCAGTTCAGAAATTGATATTTTATTAGGAGCTGAAATATTCTGGGATATCCTATGCGCAGGTCAAATTAAGCTAGGCATAAATTCCCCTACACTCCAAAAACTATTTAGGATGGATAATTTCCGGCCCTATTTCTTTACCTCAAAGATTTAAAACCGTTTCTGATCATACAAACACAAATTTACCAGTTCTATGTTTCTTCTACAATGAAACTCTTTCTAATGAATTTTTAGAAGAATTAAACAATAATCTTAAGGGGTTCTGGCAGATTCAGGAACCATCGGATAAAAAAATCCATTTGACTTCTGAAGAACAACTTTGCGAGAAATACTTTTTAGAGACTACTATCCAAGATAACTGTTTAGCAAACAAACTTAATAGGAATCCAGACTTAAAAAATCCGTATTCCAAATTAATCATTGAAAACATCCAAATAGCGCACATGTCGCTTGTGTCAGACCCAAATTTTAAACCTTTGTATTATCTTCCTCACCACTGTGTCACTAAGGAGGATACTAAAACTACTAAGCTACGTGCAGTTCCCGGTGGCTCATCAAAAACTTCAACCGGCAACTCCTTAAATAACATTATGCTGTCATGTCCAACCATTCAAAACGATCTATTTTCTATCCTATTACTTTTCAGGATAGGTGACATAGAAAAAAAGTACAGGCAGATCTTAATTGATAAAACTCAATGTAATCTTCAATCAATGTATCCTTTGGCGTGATAACTTATCACAGCATTTATCTACTTATCAATTAAATTCCATAACATATGGTTTAGCATCTTCTTCCTTCTTGGCCATAAGAAGTCTTCACGAAATTGGTCAACAATTAGCAACCAAAATTCCTTTTATTAGTTCTATAATTTGAGAATACTTTTATGTTGATGATCTTCTCACAGGGGGATCATCCTTGATCCATGAAATAAAACAAGAAAATTCACGCGTACTTTCTCTTTATGGATTTTCTCTTAGAAAATTAGTATCTAATGCAAATGGAAATGTTTGTGATATCCATAATCAATCGAATTCAGCGGTTGAGTTGTGTTCCAATGAACCAACAAAAACACTAGGCCTCCTATGGCATCCCGATCTAGATACTCTAACCTATTCAATAAAAATTAATCCTCGTAAAGGTGGTGTGACCAAGAGATCAATTCTTAGTAATAGATCTCAAATATTTGATCTTTTAGCATTACTCTTGCCATTCATTATAGCTGTAAAAATCCTTTTACAGAAACTTTGACAATTACGCCTATCTTGGGATGAATCAGTGCCTCTAGACCTCCACAGAAAGTGGATAAATGTTCAAACTGAAATTTCTTAGCTCGGTAGAATTTCTATTCCAAGGTATGTCATTTCTAAAAATCCTAGATATACCCCATTACATGGATTTTTCGACGCTAGCCAAATTGCTTATGGAGCAGTCAAATATACTAAGTTCTAGATGAAAATGACTCGGTGCATTGCCATATTCTTTATTGTAAAAATAGAGTAGCTCCTCTAAAAACTTTAACAATACCTAAACTAGAACTATGCGCTGCCTTGCTTTTGGCGGAGCTTATGCGAAAAGTTGTTGCTTCCCTGCAAATAGATATTCAGGATATTTACTATTATACTGACTAGACACTAGCTTTATCCTGGATTAAGGCTTCTTCGCATATGTGGAAAGTATTCGTTGCCAATCGTATTTCACAAATACGTACTCTAAGCCATTCTGATCAATGGGTTTACATACCCATAGTAAATAATCCCTCTGATTTGTTAACAAGGGGCTTATCACTGCAAGAATTGAAAGAATCGAACGTATGGTGGTTCGGTCCTGATATGTTAAAAACCCAGATCAGTCGGTAACAAACGCCATCTTTTCCCGAAATTAATCCCTCACATCTGCCAGAGATTCGTTCTATGGCAATTTCATTGGATGCCATTAACACAGATTTTCATATTTTTCCACATTTAAATAAATTTTCAAATCTAAACCGACTGATAAGAATATTCGCTTACGTTTTAAGGTTTCGCAGTATTTAAAAAATAAGCGATATAGAACTAGTGGTTATTTACATCCCAGTGAATTAGATAATTCATTAAATGAACTCATTAAAATTGTTCAATCCAATAATTTCTTTAGAGAAATATCCGAAATATCCAGAAATGGAATAATTCTAAGCAACAGCCCTATTTTGAAATTTCGCCATTTTTGGATGATCTAGGTATTCTGAGAGTAGGAGGGTGACTAAAATTTTGTCATTTTAATTTTTCTAAAAAACATCTTGCTCTTATTCCTAAACATCACAATTTTTCAACCCTCATCGCAAGTCGAGAACTTGTAACATTGCTATATGCGGGTCCTCAACATACACTTGCTTCCTTAAGAGAACGATTTTGGCTTTTAGACGGTAGGAACATAGTCAGAAAGGTCACTCGTAATTGTACGGTTTGTTTTAAATTGAATGCTAAACCTGTTACGTCCTTGATGGGCGAACTTTCCATAGAAAGAATAACGCCTGCAAGACCCTTTTTATTTACCGGCATCGATTATGCAGGCCCTTTCCAGTTCAAAGATAGAACCACTAAAAACTATAAGCTAACCAAGACCTATATTTGCCTTTTCATTTGCATGTCTACAAGGGCTATACATTTAGAGTTGGTAGAAGACTTAATTACCAATTTATTTTTAGCGGCCCTTAAGCGCTTCATATCTAGACGTGGAAAACCCCGTAGTATTAACTCCGATAAGAGGCTTCAAAGGAAACTATCGAGAATGTATCTATTGAAGGCATAATTTGGAAATTCATACCGGCGAAGGCTCCATATTTCGGGGGCATATAGGAAGGTGGTGTCAAATCCGTGAAACATTATTTAGTCGTAAATTCACCACTTAATTATGAGCAATTTTATATGATCATTGTGCAAATCGAATCGATTATTAATTACCGTCCATTATATCCCTCCTCTAATGATCCAAATGATATCTCCCCTCTAACACCATCGCACTTTCTGATTGGTGCAACTATGGATGTCATTCCAGAGCCAAATTTATTGACTATTCCTGATAACCGACTTCGGCAATTCCAACTTTGTCAGAAGCTAGTTCATGAATTTTGGCGAAGATGGTCGAAAGAACATATTACTCAGTTACAACCAAAAAACAAATGAGCACGGTCCTCACAAGTTACCTTAAAACCTGGTCAACTGGTACTTATTAAAGAAAATAATTGCCTCTGTTGCAATGGAGACTAGGTCGAATAACCGAGGTATTTCCCGGTGGATATGGCATCATTCGAGTGGCTTCCGTCAAAACATCAATGGGTGTTTTCAAAAGACCAGCTGTGAAATTGTGTGTGTGTGTGTGAAGGGGGGTGATATGTTAAGTCTAGGACTTTATATAAAACGTGGCAACCCTGCATGCCGGGGATGAAGAGATGGGCGTCGAGCAATGGACTAGTTTTTATATAGTTCAGTGTTATTTTATGTAACTAAAGACTAGCATTGTAGTACTTTATTTTTTACGTTCTATCATACAGTCACTGTTCTTTTTTTGTATTTTATTACAATAACATTTTAAGTTTATAACACAAGAATAATTAGGAATGATCCAATTTCTAAATAACAACCCTGTATTAGTAATCATATTACCAGAATTGGTTAAAAACGTTTTAGTCAAACATTTTTCATGCTTCAGAAATAGAACTTTAGCCTTTCTAAAATCTTAACATTAGCTCCACAAAACTGGGCTGCTATACTTTTCAAGAGAGGTATAAGATCGTCGTCTCTGCCATTATGATCAACGGACAATCCATCCCTGGAAATCCCAGTACAAATAGTTGGCGATATTTCAGATGGGCAGCTTTATTTAAAAAGCACTTATATCACATGTAAGATTTTGAAAGCTGTTAACTTCTAAGTACAGTAACTTAGAACAGAGACTTCATTCATTGAAGGATTAAAAGTACCCCTTCAATTATTGTTGTTTTCCAATGTGTTTCCGGGTACCTGCTGTTTATCGATTCATATGATGTATTTCACTGTCACTTCTTTTCAATGGAATATACAGGGTCATTCATAACTATTGGCATATAGGCTAAGGGCAATTTATTAGGACCAAAATATGGCGATAGGACAAATATACCTTAATAAAATATTGCTGTGGAATAAGATATAGGACCTTAAAGTTGATATTTTTTTTCCTTTTTTTCTGATAATGACACAGTATATTTATCAATTGTTATCGAAATCAGCACAGAGGCATACCTTTGGACAAGGAATATTATTTTATGTATTAATTTAAAATAACAGACAATAAAAAAAAACTTGTAACGGAAGGCTTCTATTTTAACGTTAAAGCAGATTTAAAAATAATTTAACATAAAAAGAACAAAATTAAATTAAATGTTCTACGTGGCCTCCTCAGACTTCTATGCCTTTTCTAATTCTTGTAATAAAGGACTTTTGGATGTCAGAGAAAACATTATAGTCAGGGTTATAGTCAGGACTTGTTATCACTTCCTCTGCCAATCCATCGTTGTGGAAATATACCACTTAGATGATTTCTAACAACTAATAGGAAATGAGGTGGAGCTCCGTCCTGTATAAACCACAATTTCTTCTTACATCTTACTAAAACTATTTTGCAAAAGGAATAAGTAAGAATCTCCATTTAAGTTTGGAGGAAGAACATATGGCCCTAGTAATTGATCGCCTATAATGCCTCACCAAATATTTAATTTAAACTCATGCTGAAAATGCGGGTTTTCTTCTTCCCAATAATGACTGTTTTGCCAATTACAAACACCTCGACTGGTAAAAGTCGTTTCATCGCTGAACATAATATTCTTAATAAAATTTCGGTCATCATTATGATTGAGAATACGTTGACAGGTAACTATAACCGTCGTGGTAGATCTCTTGGAAGTAAATTTTGAATAGGAGTGAAATGATAATAGTAGAAATTTTCTTTTTTTTAAATTCTAATAATAGACGACTGACTTACTCCTGTTGTTGCTGCCAGTTGATGTGAACTTACTTCAGGATTTTCATCTACTCGAACCAAAATTTCATCTTTTTCATTAGGTCTGATTTGTTTCGGACGACCACCCAGATTTGCAAAACTTTTGTGATTTGGTTTCCTTCTGTCTGGATATAAAAATTCATAAATTTTGGCTCCTATGCCACCGCAAAAATTTTCTTCTGTGTATACACAAACCATATCCCGCATTTCTTCATTCGTAAAATGATTGCGACAAAGCATTTTAATCGAAAAAACTTTAAAAGATGTAACAATAGACTATAATCTCATAGCAAAAATAATTCTGAACTATTCAATTGCGTTTTTCTCAAAAACGGGTGAAATTATCGTGTTTAAACAAAAGCACCAAATCTATAAGTATATTATGAGTAATAGGCCGACATTAAATTTTTTGGTGTTAGCAGTATTACTATTGGTTGTTCATCAATTAAATAACATTAGATGTAACAAAATTGTTACAAGATCAAGTAATCTCTCATTGTTCAATTGACTCTTATATTATTTGTTTTACTTTTGTCGTGATTTATAGTTAATTAAACAATTTTCGATTTATTTCTATTTTGAACAAATACTGCATTTCTAATGGATAAAAGTATTTATAAACCTACTTCCCATAAATTTTAGCATCCGCGTTTTATTGAAAATTTGGTTATTCTTCTGTTAAACGTGTCTAGTGTTTTTGAATTTTTTGCATATTATTTATATTTTGCACTTGATTGTAGGATCGTTGACTTTTAATTTTTGTTGCCTAGTAAAAGATAATGAGGATAACCTAACCTGTCTATAAACTTTTAAAATCCAAAAAAGAACAATGGGGAAAAATGCTTGAAATCAAAACTAACAGTTTGAAAAAATAAACAAATGAAAATCGCATATTTTGTATTAGAACGGTATCTGGTGTATGAACAAAATTGAGGATATGGAAAAATATTATCCACTGTTTGCACTAAATGCGATTTTCAGTTTGGACTACAAAAGTGGTACAGTGATGAAATTAACTCAATTAGTTTTCAACAAAATAAGAGTGGAATGATACGTTTAAAAAATATTGGCACTTCGCGCTTTTTCGAAATATCGTGTATATTACAAAATGTTTTTAAATTATAACTATAATTAGGCATGTACTTACAGGATGTTGTTTGAAAAATGAATAATTTTTCCTAAAACCAATTGGTCTCGAAATTTTACTGGACACTCTATGTATTATTAAAATATTTCTATATTATATACTTTAACTTTAAAGGAATAATATTAATATTATAAAAAATATTACCAGGCTATAAAATTATGTCCACTAAAAATTAAATAATATATTTTAAACTACAATTAGAACACGTTAAAAATATAAATCGTAAATAAAAACTAGTATTACAATACGAAAACTTAACTATTAAACATATATTAAATCCATGAAACAATTTTTAATTATTATTTAAAAACGTGTTTGTTAATAAATAAGAAAGATCAATTTTTATAAAAAATATGTTTAACAAACAGTTTGTTAATATTAAAGTGATATAACTAAGTGACTAATAGAAAGTAAAGTCACTATTATTCTGGTTCATTTGTTATATTAGAAGACACTTAAGATGTTTTCCTGTTAAATAAGATTTATGAAAACCCACAGTGGTATATATTAGCGCCAGGTCTGGGGTGAAAAGCAAGATTTCCTAAGAAAATTTGTATATTATTAGTGGCAAAAATATCAAAGTGTAGGAATTGATCTTGAAACGGTGGAAGTCGAAAATCTCTTTTAGAAGCTCCTTAATGCCCAATTATCTCATCCGTTTCAGTAAGTATATCAAAAAATGAAGACCTATTCTCTCCCCTCTTTCAACGAATGACTAGCAAACCCGATCAGACATCTAAGCAGGAAAGCCAGCCAGATACGTCGACAAGAAAACCAAACCTTTAAGCTTGGCAGGAAGATCAGTTCTCTCAGAAAAACCATGAAATTGAGCATTAATTCTGAAAGTGCAACCCAATGTAAAAAAGTTAGAGATCTATCTTTCGATAGACAGTTTAAGAATGATTCTCCCGAAGACCAGTATCAACGGAGAACTCAGATCAAATCAACTACTTTTGATGGAAACAGAAAGCTGGCTAGACCTTGCAAGAGCTTTCGTGACTACACTCGAATCCGATCCTAACGTCGCAGAATTGTGAAATGTTAAAACAACGGTAACTCGGTCCCAGTTGATAGCAAAAGGTATGCTATATTGATGAATACCGGAGCAGTGAAAACTATCCTTCAAGTAGGCCCAGAAATAAAAGTTGTCTCCTTCCAAGTAGAAGTTAAAGCAACGATATAACTTGGCTCGTTTATTTTTCACACCCAACTCTCATTGAGATTAATGTCGACATTATTATATAAATGGATAACATAAATACATAGGTTTTCTATTAGATTTCAAACAACCAGAATTCGTGATAGCAGGAATAAAGCTATATAAGGATCTGTAATTCCAAGCTCGGTTGAACGTAATCATTCAAGATGATAGTCTCGCCATGGTGAAGCCTAGAAACCACGACCATTCAATTATTCACAAGGTGACTGCTGACCAAGAACAATTATCAGACCGTCCATAAAAAATACTAGCCGTCATTGATTCATCATTGTCCTGACAAGTCAATCATTACCTTCCACTCTATGGTTTAGAAGACAGTAAACCAGAAGGAACCCGTGTGGTAAGATATAAAATTAATGTTGGTAAAGTATCTCAGTTACTTCGCTTAGTTAAAAAACAAAAAGCTTAAAGAGCTCTCTAGTAGATGGGTAGATATCTCTGGTGTCCTTGTGCCTCCTCACTACTCCTTGTGAAGAAGAAGGATGAGTCAATATGATTCTGCGTTGACTACTGCAAGCTTCACGATATTTATTTATTTATCTACTGGCTTTACCCATTTTAAACGAATATATTTACAGTAAAATTGGTCACATAGAAAATGATAAAATATAAAAATACTTAAATTACTTAATACAGACACTATTACAACATTAAAAATATATATTATACAGACAAGGATTATGGTAAGGATCGCAAAGTATATAACTATGTACCTATGGTTTTCCCAATCTTAAAAAATAATTCCAATGTGACAGAGAAAAGTCCAGAACATTTAGGGAACTATTAGCTAACTTGGAGACTCTAGAAATGAATGAGTTACTCCGAATATTTAAGTTTAAAGAGAATAGAAATATATGCGGTTCTCTGAGAGAAAGCGATGATGAAAAATAAACACATCTTTATTGTGGTTTACTACTACTTTAAATTGGTGGAAGACTATCCAGTTGCCAATCTAGAAGATGCTATTCTGTCGAAGGAATGTTTTAGTTAATTTAGAGTTTTCATTGAATGCAGTAGGATGAAGGAAGAAGCTTGAAAGTAAACTATTCAAATGAAAAGTTAAGAATTCAAAAATTACAACTGTAGCAGTATATCGTTGAACTGAATCGTCCCAGATATTTGGCAAAGTTGTCCCGGATCACCAAAATACTTAAACAATATGTTTAATTCTGTTTGATGACATATGGAGCAAAAGTAAACCAATCTTGATCTGGCATTTGACTGCAAACCTGGTGACGACATGATTTATTAGGAATGTGATATTTAAACCTATCAAATGAAAGTGTTCTATATCTTATTGTGTGATTGAAGTCAGAAGATAACATATATGGTTAAAAATAAACACCCTTTATTTAATAAAGTGTTCTTTTTGTTCAAGGGTATAATAATACGGTATATTATAGCATGTAACGTTTTAAATAAAAAGTCTATTATTGTACTAGTACAAAAAAGTAACCATAGCAACGGATTAAAAAGAAGATCTATGTAGTCTTGATTTATTAGAACTGTTATTTTAATATTTAGTATCTAATATTTTTCCACTTTACAAAATTGCACATTTAGTAAATATAACGTAATAAGTTTATTTATTTAAAATTTATTTTAATTACATATCGCTAATGCAACGCTTAGTAATTCTCACCTCAACACTGGAATCACCATAGAATACAGAACAATAACAATATCAAACATTTCATAAAACACAAAATATTGTAATTTTCAGTTGAGAAAAATTGTTCCTATTTAATTATTAATATAAAGAAAAATGTTATATATTATTCATTATATTTTCATTTGATTAGATAGGAAACATTTTTATTACAGTTGAAATTCTGAAGTTGTCTTTTTTATATATATTTTTTTATTTTAATGCTTGGATATATTATAGTTTTACCAAATCTCATCAGGATCCAGGAACGTATTCCAAATACTTTTTACGCTACTAGCTTATTATTACACTATGTAATATATAATCTATAATCTAATAAGGCTTATTAGATGTTTCGTCCTCAACTGCGCAAAATTCTATTATATTTTATAATATACTATTATATATATATATATGTATATAATATATATATATATTATATATGTTCTTTATTAATTATTAAATGAAAATTGTTACTTATGTCATTTTGGTCGAGCACTTTCGGTTTTAAACTGTCATCAAGAAATCATCAGATGTATCTTCAAGATACACTTCAGTCAAGATCTGTTGGTAATTTTAAATAATAGTATGGGCACAGTTCCCTTTTACGTTTCGATGTCAAAACTATTGTAATTTTATTGTAAATGTTCATCAAGTGTTTCTCGAAGCTACTTATAACCAAGTACTGATGATGGCTTTAAATTTTTTCTACTTTTGAATAATATACAGATTGTGCCCACACCGCTCTAATTATATTAGTAGAGAAAATGTTATTCTCGTATTTTTTCATTAAATTATTTGAACAGAATATAATTTTTAGTAACAATTAAATGAAAATTCCCTTTTGGTCCGGACTTCGAAGTACCTACCTAGTTCCTAAATTTACAGAGTATGTAACAAAATTATACACTAAATATATAACCACTAATTAACTCATTATTCATTTAATAAGTATATGTTTCATTTACAAGTAAATTAAGAACAATAATAAAAAAACTTTTGTTACAAACGAACTTGCTTTTATGAATGCATACTTTCCTTATTATTTCATTATCTTTATAATAATTTTACTTTGTCTATTAACCTATGATTTGTACGAAAATATTTTACAGTTCAGGATCAAAAAATATTAGATTTATATATATATATCATTTAATAAATATAAAGTAAAAATTCCAGAATTTGATTTACATTAAGTCTTTGAAAGTTGGATTCAATAATAATTACAATAATTACATTTTATTTCAGAGTTGCATATTTGTTATATTGCAATAAAAGTGTGTAGTGTATATTATTGTGTTATATGTATCAACAAAATTTACTTCTTAACCTAATAGCATTTCGGTATTTAACTATGTTATCAAGATGGGTCTAATATTAAAAGCTTGCGGCTCATGCGAAACACAACAACAGTAGCACTAAAGAGAATATTAGACCAAAACCTGAGACACATAGTAATATTGAAGTGGCAAGAATAAGTCCCTGTATACTCTAAGCAATATGAGTAATACAAGAGATCAAGTTACATAAAAAGTTGTTGGTAATGTCTATAGGGACCTTATAGGAAGACCTGCACGTCGTATATTATACAAAAAATAATAATTTTTCACTCATATTAATGAATAAATTAAATGATTATTCACACCATTATGGATCAAATTCCTGTATCATAAAAATAACATGTTATGTAAAAAATGGAAACTTGTGAACGATTTGGTCTTTTGAAGAAAATGTTTAGTTAACTAAAAATGAATAATTAAGATGAATAATTTTGTAAATTCTAATAGAATCTGACAATTTATAAAAAAATATTTCAACTTAAACATTTCTGAATTTCAATAAATAGTTCACCATTAATAAAATCTAGTAAGAAATACAATATTGCGTATAAAAATTCGTAGATTGCGGACTCAGCATTAATTTAAAATCAATAAAATGTATTATTCACATATTTTGAATTGAACTTTCACTATGTCGAAAAGCGGAAAAGTTTTCAAAATTTTCGATTATCAGTTTTTGATATTGACGTTTGTTTCTTGCTTTATTTTCTATGTAATCGTAACTAATTTTCAAATTATAATGTTAATATTTTTACAAAAGTTTATAACGAGACATCGAGAAATATCGTAATTGGAGTAGGGCTGCGAAATTAAAATTTTTTGAGTAGATACTTGGGTCAAATTCAACAGAATGTCATTTATTATCTAACATTTTCATTGTCAACAAAGTTTATAACATCAAAATAATTGCAATAAAAAAAGAAATAAATTTACATCGAACTTTAAAATTTCTTTAAAAACTATTTAGGTCTAAACATATTCTTCTCCTCAATCCAGCGGAAACTGTATACAATCTTTGTGATAAATTGTTGATCTGCTCACACTTTTCTGTTTATTTAATTTTTCCAGGTTATAAATTGGCGTTAAGCAGATCAAATTTTAGATATATGGCGGTACAAAAATATCAGACAAATTTAAATGGAAAGACCTAGTTGGATATGAAAAAATTTTCAAGATCACTATTGTCATATTTATTATTATACCATTTTGTTTGAAATACGCATTTTTTAAATCCTCATCACCCGTTGATTAATGAATGGACCGAGAGCATCTCATTGCGTTATGGAATAGTAGTGAGCAGCCATCAAAAAAAAAAAATATTACTCACCAACATGTACCAATCCAAAAACCATTTTTTGAGGATGCAATGGTTCTTTAATAAGAAAATCAAGATTTTAATGTTATCCTCATTGTTTAGTTTATATTGGAATCATTAACAATATTCCACTCGTCTGGAATGAAAGGTCATGAAGACATTGCAGTTTAAAAACATTGTAAAAATCATTATTGTCAAACTTATTCCGGATGTTCTTCACGAAAATTAGCAAAACAATCTGGAATTGAATACTTCCACCCGCGGTTTACTTTCCGATAAATTTGCTTTTTGCTCTGTGTTGAATATCCTTTTTTAAATTTATTTTGATATGCAATATATTATTTCTTCATTGCTTTCATTTCTATTGAGTAATGTTATTTGTAATAATAAGCTAGATAGCGTAAAAAGTATTTGGAATACGTTCCTGGATCCTGATGAGATTTGGTAAAACTAATTATATAACAATATAAATATAAACATAAAAAATTGACCTTCTGTACCTGTTTTCAATCGTATTGCAAGGTAAGTGTAAGAACAACAAATTTCTAGGAAAAAAACTATGGTGCGTCTATTAAAAAAAAAAGTAGGTTTATCTTTTTTTATGATAATTATTCCACCAGGAAGAACGAAATTAATTCGGTTGTTTTTAACTTACATCATTTTTTTTGTGAGCTGCAAAACATATAACGATTCATTATATTTTAGTAATGATTTAATTACATCTAATTTTTTCATATATTTTTTAGATGCTACTGACATCGTCGTGGATTCCAGATTTGTTATTATTTTTATTAACAATATCTTTTTTATCCTACATATACGCAACAAGAAATTTTAATTACTGGAAAAAGCGGGACGTACCTCATCAAAAACCAATTCCATTTTTCGGGAATTTTAAGGATGTCTTTACCCTAAAAACCACCATAGGAGAGTGGCTGAAGCATGCTTACGACTCTGAAAAAGGGCATTACTTTGGTATATTTGTTTTCGATCAACCAGCTTTCGTGCTCAAGAGTCCCAAGTTGATTAAGAACATATTGATTAAAGATTTTAATAATTTTGTGGACCGGACAGGGCCTTTATCGAATAATAATGTCGAGAAAAACTTTTTGTTTTTCTCTAAAAATCCTGAGTGGAAAAAAAATCGGAGTCAGTTATCGCCTACTTTCACTTCAGGAAAATTAAAATTAATGTATCCGGTTGCTACTGAAGTTGGTAAGTACAGAACAGTGGTTTTGTGATCAGTCAGGCAATACATGGTTTTAATGCTCTAAAAATATACATATACAAAAGCTGATTTATCACCAACCTAACATTTATATATGATATATACTTCGTATTTTTGTGTTCGTCTTATGTCCCATCTAGCCTCATCAAAACTGTATTAAGGATATACGTTGTATAAATGCATATTGAATCATAGTAGTGTTATAAAAAGTGAAAAAAATGCTAATTAAATGTTCTAAAATTACAAACAAACATTGAAGTATCGAAATGGTGATTTAACGCACTAAAATCATAAGTGAATACCTAAAAGAAATGCAAATATCTCATTTTTTTAGGACATGATCTTCAAAAATATATAAGTAACAATTTAGGAGAACTGGAAGCTAAAGAAGTTGTTGCCAAATACACCACTGATGTCATAGCAAAATGTTTCTTCGGAATCAACGCCCACTGTTTAGACAACGAAAACGCTATCTTCAGAGTACTCGGGAGGTCAATTTTCGATTTTAGATTAGGAAATGCATTCAGACAGACCGCGTATTTTACATCGCCAAATTTAGTCAAACTTTTCAAAATTAATTTAATTGAGACGTGGGTCACAAATTATTTTACTAACATTTTTATCGACGCATTCAAAGAGAGAGAGAAGAGTAATTTAAGAAAAAATGATTTTATTGATATACTAAAAGACCTCAAGAAAAAACAGAACATACAAGGAGAATTTAGTAAGTATGGTTGATTATTTAAATGCAACATTAATATGATCGACAATATATATTTTTAGATTTAGATTTAATCAAAGGGGCTGGAATGCAATTCTTCATAGCTGGATTTGAAACTACTAGTTCTACTATATCTTACTCTCTTCATGAATTGTGTTTAAACAAATCCATTCAGAATAGACTTAGACAAGAAATAGTAACCACTATAAAGGAAAATAATGGAGAACTAACTTACGAAGCATTAATGGGCATGAACTACCTAGATATGGTTATTAAAGGTAAAATATATTATTTTTTGTTATAAAATGGACTCAACATAAAATATGAATTAAAGTGTTAATTATATTTTTTTAAAGGGGGGTATTAATAAAATTTACTATCAACTGTAGTTGTAATTTCTTTTATTTTTATTTTGTCGGCTACTCGATAAAGCTAGATTAATTTTTGTTTTGCAGAAACTCTCCGGAAATATCCAGTTCTGCCTTTTTTGGATAGAATGTGTGTGAATGATTACAAACTTCCAGGTACTGACCTAGTCATTGAAAAGGGAACTCCAGTTTACATACCAATGTTCGGTCTGCATTACGATGAAAAATATTTTCCACAGCCGGAAAAATATGACCCTGAAAGATTTTCCGCAAATTACAACTCCGAAGGGTTAGTTTATATACCTTTTGGCGAAGGACCAAGGATTTGTATAGGTAAGTTTAAAGGAGAAACCTTTCATCAATTTATAATATCAGTATTATTTCAATTAATTTATAATTTGAGTTTCCAAACATATAATTTTTACAACTTGGGACATAACATATTTAGACCGGTAAATTTGACCCAAGTCTACACATATTGTTTATTTTTCAGGAGAGAGATTTGGTTTATTAACAGCAAAATTAGGGATAGTTACTATTCTAAGCAAATTTGATGTGAATAGATGTGAAAAAACACCAGATCCAGTACAGTTTGAACCCAAAAGTCTTATTCTTCAGTCGAAAGTTGGCCTTCCCATGACATTTAGTAATTTGGTTCCTTCCCCAGCTTAACTTTTCTAAACGGATTACTATAAGTAGAAGAATTCATTTATTATTTTATAATTTAAATAATATTAACGCTTGCTAGATTTTAACTAGTTATTTTTAAGTATAGATATTTTGAAATTGTAACTTTGATTTTACTTAAAAATATTACGAAAGTTTTGGCATAAAAAGTAGTTCTTTAATGCTTGAATAATATGTATGCTGAATTCAAAATATAAGGTTTTGCTTTTAAAATGTACTGTTTATTTTTATTTAAATTCTGAAAGGTAAACCTGGTTAGCTATCATCGATTTTATCAACCTTTTCCGTTTCAATTTTCTTTA
Source organism: Hermaeophaga mercurialis (assembly GCA_951812935.1). Lineage (NCBI taxonomy): Eukaryota > Metazoa > Arthropoda > Insecta > Coleoptera > Chrysomelidae > Hermaeophaga > Hermaeophaga mercurialis. The sequence continues at coordinate 18,594,401 of OX638360.1, forward strand.
ATAATCCTCATCTCGGATTTTTAACCAAAAAGAGTCTTAACACAACAAAAGGAATCAAACGACATAGAACATTAGTTATAGACATTTATTTAATATTTTTCAAATAATTTACAGGGGCGTATGTTGGTCATATTATTTGAAAATATCTAATATTTAAAATTTAATGAACTGTTTTATTTTTATTTAAATTCTGGAAGACAAATCTAACTATCATTATAGATTTTTAGAAGTTTTGGCACATCAACACGAATGAAAAAAACTTAGAGCAGCAGTTATAGACATTTATTTAATATTTTTCAAATAATTTACAGGGGTCATATTTTAATTTTCAGTAGTTTTGTAAAACTGATTCATTTCTTTTATTTGGAAGATGAAACAAATAATAATTATATACAGAGCCGTCCAGAAGGTGTATTGATTGTCGCGACCTCTATAGGCCTCGCCCTTGAAGCGTCTTCGCACCATTTGCACCATGCTTATCTTTGGTCGTTCCCTAATGAGACTCTGGAGTGTCGTGGCTCGTGGTTCGACGGTTGTGTCGAGAAACAGGTTAATTTCCTTTCCCTACTTTTTCCCCATTCTCCTTCGACCGTACTGCTGCTAGGTCGAGGTTGCGCAAAGTTCGTAGTATGATGAAAGGCAACATCAAAGTGGTGACATTTTCTATTTGGTAAATATTAGTTCAATTTGAAGATGTCTCATCGGATGCTCGAGCAAGGTCACTTACTTTTTTATATACATATTATATTTTGTCAGAGTCGTACCCTTTAGATATTCAGTTAAACAACATTTTTATATTATTTTTTCGTTTCATGAGTGTCGAATGGGTATTATATATATTGTACAATTCTAATAAAATTTAAAACATGTACTTAATTCAGATATTTACACATTCCTCACTGATGAATTAGAAAATTATTAAAATAAATGTTGTTAACTGAATATCCCACGTGTACGCCTAGGAAAAAATGCTGTTAAAATGAGTGATCTTGCCTGAGTATCTTCTCCGTACTGAGTGTAAATATGATACGCGTTTCTCACTTTACTATCAGCAGAAAATACATCGGGAAAAATTAAATATATTATGGCAAGCAGTGATAGAGATAGAGAATGAAAATTCGAAAGTGGAGCTGAAAAAACCGAAAAAGTACGGGAAGAATTACAACAATCACAAAAAGGCGCATTCATCTTAGTATTTTCACCAAATTTCGGAGGTCAAATCAAGCACAAGCAATATTGAAAGCAGAGAGGAAGAAACCACGGCAGGAAGATAAGTTTTAAGCAAGGGTGAGGACCTGTATTTCGACAAATGATAAAGCTCAGCCAGTGGTTTCATCACCTGCAACTGTAAAATTAAATTTGTTCGAAAATTCACCTGCTCCGTCAGAATTAATCTAACCGGACCTTTAGAACTAACAACAATTGATTTCAATGATCCAGGTAAATGTCCAGATAGCACGAATGAGTCAAGAAAAGAAATACTGATGAGATGTTTTAACCAGAGTAATTGCAGCGGTGCAATTTTTAGCACAAACGAATTCAGCGTTTCGATATTCTTCATCTACAATTTACCAAGAGGACAATGGAAATTTTCTGAAGCTATTGGATATGATAACAATTTTTGATGCACCGATGGGAGAGCACTTCCGTCGTATGCATTACAAGGAGACTCATTATCACTACTTGGGAACAGTGGCGCTGATCACCGGGTGATAAAGATGTTATGCGGAGCGAGCATTTACATGTTTAAGTTGGTGTGGGGGAGAGGTCGCAAATTTGAACAATTCCCTACTCCACCTCACTTTTAAGCAACCACTTTATCCTTCTCTGCTTTATTACACATTAACCAGCACGACAAAGCAATGACGTTTTTCCACTTTACACAATTGCACATTTAATAAATATAATGTAATAATATTTTTATTCATTTAAAACTTATTTCATTTCAAATCGTTAATGCAAATTTTTGAGGAGTGATAGTCTCTCTTTCCGTTTTTATATCACCATAGAATACAGAACAATAACAATTTCAAAGATTTCATAGATCAGAAAATATTATCTGGTTTCTGATCTGACAATTAAATCAATAGCGTACTTCTTATAAAATAAAACAAAATACTACAACTAGATTTTAAGAAAAATAATTTTGAAATTAATATAAACTTTACATTGCAATAAATATTCAACAATAATGTATTTTCTGCATTTTACATTTTAATTTCATTTAAAAAAAGTGTTCCTATTTAATAATTAATATAAATAAATTTGTTAGTAATGATTATTTTATTTATTTAAAATTTTTGGCTAGATCGAAAATATTTTTATATTAGATGAAGTAATCTTTTTTATACATATTTTTCTTTTATTTTAACGCTTGAAGAAAAAGTAGTAAACGTTACTCGAATTATAAGGCTCATTATATGTTTTGCTAAGTTTGCAATATACTGGGCTCCAACAATAATGTGTCTTCTACTCCTAGTAAGATAATATACTATTTTTTAAATATATGAAAATATATTTTGGGAGCGAAATTAAATGACATTTAAATAATATCATTTGAACACAAAATTTTATTAATAAAAAATTCAAACTGACCTTCAAACAGCTAGAGCATTCATTAGTTTATGAGTGTAATTTATGTAAAAATAATGGGCAACGTTTGTTGAAGTCTGAACAAGAAGTTACAGGTTCTTCCGTGATTTGCATACTGTAAAAAACCTCACTTCCGAGATTGTAACCTGTAATAAATTCTTCAAACAGTGAAATATTGTCGAATTTTTAAAGAAGACGAAAGATTGTTAATGATCCGAAAAAACCCTAAAATATCTGGTATCATACACGTCAGCCGCATGTATCAAAAATTAATTTTTGATATAAAAAAATATAACTTTCATTTAAAAAATATTGATGACGTCACATCTGATAAGGTAGTGGGGGTAAACATGATTTTTTTTGGAAAAACTATTAAAAAAGACAAATAAAAATCGACATGTCCAAGCTTTACCTCTGCAAAAAAGTTAACTCGTGAGATAATGGACCGTTTTCACACTTTATGAACGCACTGTTAATATTTTTCAAATACTTGAAAATGAATACTTTGAATAAATGATGTCTCATTATACTCAGATCAATTTTGCGATCTTATATTTTTGAAACTAGCTTGGGCATTTTGATATAATTTTCACCGACTGAAGAAGAATAATAACTTCCGTTTAGATTACAACTAAATACTATTATTTTGAATAATTACCTTTTTTTCACTTTTAACTGACAAAGATATTGACTGCTATTGTTGTTTCATTTATTTTGTTAAGTGTAGGTTAGTGTTGTGTTGACTATATTGGCCAGGCCTTTAGAAATTTTAAAACAAGGTACGGTGAAGACTTACGATCTTATAGAGTAAAACAACCAGATAAGTCACATTACGCAAAATACCTAATTGACATTCAACACAAATATACATCTTTTATTTCATTATAGATTACCTTTTAGACTAAATATATAATATTAACCAATTTTTTAGAAAATGAAGAATACGTAATGCTTAGAGATTTTATAATATAAAATCATAGTGTGACAGAGTGAGTCTTATGGTACTATTTATATTGTTGTCAGATTTTCCGTTTTTCTGGAAATATAATGAACTTTGTTATTTCAAATGGATCACCCTGTATATTTTTTCTTTTTGAGGTCCTTCAAAAATACTGAAAATTTTTCTTGTACTATTCCCTAAACCTAAATCCCATAATTTCGGACTTATAGCTAAATTTACATTATATCCGCCCAAGTTAAAATAATACATTAATTTAATAATCTTTAATAATTTATATCCTAACAGACTGCTCAATTCTTCTTATCTCTACGGTGATTCTATCTTTTAATTCCTGAATATTGGCAGGTTTTGTTTTATAAATATTGGCAGGTTTTGTTTTATAAATAGGTGTTTTTTAAGTGACCCCATAGGAAATAGCGGCTCATCTCGGGGGCGATTCGATAAAATCACGCCTTCCAATCTATCTTCTTGGAAATACACTATTTAGGCATTGCGCCACCTCACACGCATAGTGAGGTGGAGCTCCATCATGTTGCAGCCAAATATTGTTGTTTGGGGTGTTGTTATTGTTTGAAAGTTTCAATATGGAGCAAGGTCGGGAGAGTAAGGGGGTGAACCATAATTTCTACTCCTAATTTTTCAATTGTTCGTTAACAAATCGCTAATTTGTTAGCCGGAGCATTGTCGTGATGCAGCCTCCAACGAAAATCTTGATAAAGCGGTCGTTTTTTCTTTAATTTTGCCTTTAAGGGTCCTCGAAGTACATTAGAATAGTACTCCCCAGTTATTTTATTTCCTCTAGGTACAATGTGATCGTATATAACGCCACATTTATAAAAAAAATCAAGTGCATCACTTTACCAGCGCTTTTAACAGTTTTGGCCTTCTGCGATCTTGGGCTGCCTTTATGCTTCCATTGAATACTTTGAGACTTCAATTCAGGATTGTAATGATAAAACCAACTTTCGTTACATGTAACCACATTATTTAAACACTGTGGATTACGTTGCAGTTGCCTTTTCCACTGCTGACAAATTGTCACTCGATTCGCTTTTTGTTCATTGGTCATCACTTTTGTAATCCATTTTGCTGCGAGTTTCCGGTACCCTAAATTTTTATGAATAATTTTTTGAGTGGAACCGTAACACATATTAACAATGTCAGAAATTCATTTGATTCCAATCCGGCGATCATTTTGTATCAAGTCGTTAATTTCTGTATTTTTTGTGTCAGTTCGCGCAGTTTGTGGTTGACCAGGATGTGATTCATCTTCAACTGAACCACTCACTTACGCCACTCAAACATTCTACATCGTGATAAACTATTATCTGGATATACCCTTTTAATCATTTCAAAAGTTTCAGTTGGTGTTTTACCCAACCGATCGCATATCTTTGCTCCACTTTCATTTTTTCGACGGGTACGCAAAACACTGACAACTCAATAATTAATTTGTAATAAACGTACAAAAGTTAAATCAAAGCATACTTGAGGAAAAGTACATTAAAGATAAAACTTTCATGTCACATTTTTTTGTGTCATAACATTCTACATCTGAAGAAGTTACAGCACCAGTCTCGTTATGTTTTGATACATCCTCGTACATATAATTACTTATATCTCGTCTAATGGTCACTGGTTTGAATATTTATAAAATATTTGTAATAAGAAATCAAACATGTAGTTAAAAATTCTGTCAATTTCTATCAGTTAGCAGACGATACCAGAAAAGTGGTTCATATAAAAATTTTTACAAAAAGCTTTGGAAAATTAGAGAAATTTAAGATAAATATGTTTTATATTTTATATTTATAGTTTTCTTTTATTATTCTAATTTATTTATTTAGATCTTTATTTTTACACAAAGAAAAATATATAATTGTTTTGTGTAACCACATATATAGTTTCTAAATTAACAAAGTATGTAATAAAATTATACGCTATTTATATAACTACTAATTAATTAAAAATTGATTTAAGTATGTGTTTCATTTACTAGCAAATTAAGAACAATAATAAAGAAACTTTTGTTAAAAACGAACTTGAGGTTATGAATGCAAACTGGTTATTATTTAATTATCTTTACAATAATTTTATTTCGTCTATTAATCTATGATTTGTACGAAACTATTTTACAGTGTAGGATTAAAAAATATTACATTTATATATATATATATATTGTTAATATATATATTGTTATATATATATATATATCATTAACAAATAAAGTTAATATAGGTTAAATTCTACAATTATTAAAATAATTTAATTATTATACATGTTTGTTATATTAATTATTGTGGGATGTAACAGTTAGTATTATATATTACAGATCAATAAAATTTACTTATTACCCTAATAGTGTTTCGGTATTTAACTATATTATCAAGAAGGGCCAAGCTTGCGACCCGTACAAATATAACAGCAGCACTAAAGACAGTGGTAGACCACAACTTGAGGAATATAGAAATACTGAAAGCAGCAAGAATAGGTCCTTGTATCTATATTAGTCTAAGCAATCTGTAATATAAAATATCGAGTTACATAAAAATCAAAGGAGTTGTTGATAATGTTAATCGGCACCATAGAGCAGGACCTGCGAGTCGTATATTATACAGAATGTAAATTAAAATATAGGGTATAGGAAGAAATTTAAAGGAGTAAAAGAGTACGAATAATGATATATGAACAGATAACCAAGAGAGAGCGAAACAATGTGTCTCCTCGTTAATTACCATTCTCGTTGTCGTTGCAAATCATCAACCCAAACCTGCAGTGCTAGAGGTAACTTTACCATTGCTGGTGCGTTACTATCAAATTGACGAGAATGATCCCATCGATACCTCCAGTTTAAGATATTAGAGGATAAATTATAATGTATGCTCGTTTCTTTATAATGCGTTCTCTTATACGCGCACGGGTTAACCAAATTTGCAGTAAAAAGATGGACGATGGCGCTATATGAAAATTTCCGTAGTCTTTTGAATGAACATAACGTCATAAAACATTTTTTTGTGTATTATTTTTAATAGATTTCTCACTCATGTTAATCGAGAAATTAAATGTATTATAAAAGTATTATAGTGTTATACAAAAATGTAAAACTGTGAACGGTTTTGAATCTTAAAGAAAATATCTAATTAACTAAGAATTCTATGATGAATAATTTTGTCAATTTTACTAAATTTTGACGACTTATAGAAAAATATTTGCACTTAAAATAGTTCATTACGAATTTTGAAATCGTTTTATATTTGTTTGTTTTACAATTTTAAATAAAAAATAAGTTGAACTTATAGTAAGTTACACTTTTTGAGAACTCTCAATGTCAATAATTACTTTGTCATTAACAAAATCTTGTAACAGGTACGAACGAGATTACGTATAAAAATTCGTAGATTGTAGATTCAGTATTAATTTAAAATCAATAAAATATATTATTCACATACATAAATACATAAAGTATGGAATAAATTCATTTTAAGCTAAACAAACAATTTTGAGGAAAGCTCCTGAGACGGGTCAGTTTTTGATTTTAATTTAATGAATTTTTACATAACAATGAAATATACAGTGTATTGTGAGTAATGATGTCAACGACAATTTTTTTAAATGGCACATCCTGTACATTTTATTTTTATTAGATTGCAAATTTCAACACGATTCCAAAAGTACATCATACTTGTGTTCGGCAATTAATAGTTTTCAAGATACAATAATTTTAAAATCTGTATTTTTTAAGACCTTTAATTAATTATCGAACACAAGTATGATATATTTTTGGAATCTTCTTGAAATTTGCAATCTAAAAAATATAAAATATACAAGTTATGCCATTTAAAAAAATTGTCGATGACATCGTTACTCACAAATGGTTTACCCTGTATATTTCGCTTTTATGTAAAAATGCATTAAATTAAAATCAAAAACCGGAGTCTCAGGATTTTTCCTCAAAATTGTTTGTTTAGCGTAAAATGAATTTATTCCATGCTTTATGTACACAATGTATATTTAATTGATTGAAACTTCAACATGGATGTTAATTCTTTACTCTAAAATGAATTTATTCCATGTTTTATGTACACACTGTATATTTAATTGATTTGATCTTCAACATGGATGTTAATTCTTTACTCTAGAAAGATATTGACATCTAGTTTCCCGAAATTATTTTGTCTGTGATATTCATCTTATAATGAACACTGACGCTCTTAGTTATAAACAAAAGGAAAATCGAAAAGTTTATCAACATTTTTGATTAAGAACTTTTGATATTGCCCTTGCGGTAATTAATCTTGAACACCAGTGGGTATGTTTTGGATTATAGTCGCCAGAATTCAAGAAACGATTGCCTAATGTATTAAAGAATTCCTCAAATTGTTCTTTCTTATTGGGGTGTGTAATAACCCCTTAAAACATGAAGGAGTCGGTAATCTGTTTATTCAATTTCTTATAGTAACAAAAGAATATTTTGATATATTCGAAGGTCAACGTATAACCTCTACTGTCACCAATCAAAAGTTAGTTTTTATGGCAATAGATAAAACTTTTTGAGCGGTCAAACTTTTTGGCAATGAGTTTTAGGCATCTCTGTCCATAAGGGACGTGAAATTCGCCCTGGCTTAACTTGAAGGGCCCACCGAGTAGGCTAGTAGGAGTAGGAAATAAAAGGTTTGAATCCTTTTGGAATACAAATATATTAACGAAAAAAATAATAAAAAAACAATGAATAAAAAGAGTTTTCTAAAATAAAAAAAAAACAAAGTGACAAAATAAACGATATCGTAAATTAATGAAATCAGTAAGTCGTAAGTCAAAATAAACGGTTAAATATAAAAGGATAAAATGAACACCAAAAAAGTATTTAAGAAACTAAGTTAAACATTACATAACAAAAAAAAAATTATCTACCGTTCTACAACAGATTACGGTTGTTAGTAAGCTTTCCACAGCAATATTTGTTTACTCAAAAATAATAATATGCAAATAACACAAGAGATTTAACTACATACAAAGTCTACTACCGATCAAGTGTCGGTAGGTTTTAATTAGCAGTGTTTTAGTAAAATTAAGTAACGTAATTTAAAAAAAAAATAGTCCGGGAAAGCAACGGCTACCTGGCTAAAGTATAATATTAATAAAACCCTCGAGCCGGCTTTTTACTAGTAACTTTAAGTTGTATAAGAATATGTATGACAATAATTACAAAAATATAATCATGATAGGTGTGAAACTAATAGCGGTCTTTCGCTTGTGTTACCGTAGTGATAACTTACGAGTATAACTCTAAATACCCAAAAAAAAAGATATCACTTAATTAATGCCTGATATGTATAGCCGGCCCTCTAAAAACTTTACGAGAGAAACCTCTAATAAAAGACTTTACTTCCTATTAGTACCGGTTCGTTTCAAATTTATTATAGATAAAATTTAAGCTGGGGTTAGTTACTAAAAAACATTTATCTCATCAAAAGAAAACAACTCGGCAGGTGGTTGATACATGCGTTTGAAAATGCAGTAAAATCCAATAAATCCACTTATGAAAATTCCTATATCGGAAAACCATCTCCATAATTCTTTGAAGGTTGATTGGGCCAGTTTTTTAACTTTTTCTGGTTCAAAAATATTTGCTAGGGAGTATCCTTGTCCTGTTGCATGTGGTTCTGTGCCAAATGTCAGTGTGAAAATACTATGTTCGTTTCCGCTTCTACGGCTATTTCTTCCGGTGGTGTTACTACTCTTGGGTTTAATGCTAATCCGATCCATTGATCATTTACAAAATACAGCGAAGGGATCATGTGATTGCAGTCGATTTCTTCTGCATGATTCTAGATAATTCTGGTTAGTGGTGCCATAAATTTGGATGTATTGGCTAGTTGTATTGGTAATTTGTGAAATATTTGTGCGTTCTTCTGATTGTAACTGTTTTTGGGATACACTTCATTACGTATAGAACTTCTCCTAGGACTCTTCCCACGAAGCCTGGTGTACGTTGCATTAATTGGCTGACTGCGTTACTTTGAGGCTGTAGACATGCCAACCACCCCTCTGCATCCTCTAAAGCGTCCTCTTCCGAGCCTAACCACCTTCCTTCGATATGATCCCTCACACCGTTGGAAATTACGTCAAGGCTGTCACATTATTTCACTTCCACCTTCTCACAATAATTTCTACTCACCGTTCTCAATGTTTGGTTCGCCACTTTCATTTTTTTGTTACCTAAAATGTTTTTCATCAATACCTCACATCCATATCTCATTTATACCTTCACGATTAAACACACAATTATTTTTCTACTTACTTCTTATCCTCTATAACTCAACTTATCTAAAATCTCAATCTTTCATTCATACTCGCATAACACTCTTATAAAAAAATATTCGTTTTAAAACTCACATTTATATCATCTAATTAGAAAGATAAAATATCTCCAATTATGTTCAGTGGCGCCCTTAGTCTGTTTGCGCTTACTTAGTCGCCTAGAACTATCATCACTTAGACATAACCTCAATCTAATATGTCTGAATTCCAAATATTTATTACGCTCAAATCAAAAGTTTAAATCAGCCTAGCCATCTAGCTAAAAACAAATTGCTCACATCTAAAGATCTCTCGTTTAATTCGGTGGTGTCCTTAGCCTGTTTCCACCTTTTCTTTCATCTAGTTTGCTACTTTTCGTTTACCGAGCTACCCTTTCTACACTTAGGGTCACTATTTCTCCTATTTATTCCATGCTTTATCTACACACAGTATATCTAAAGGAATTTGGAATCATAATATAGTTTACATTAAATTAATCATTCGACACACGTGTGGAAAAAATTATAACGCAGTTTATATAACCAATATACTCATGTTTCAACAGATTCCAAACCAAAAACCAATATTTTTGGCGATTCGATGGTTCTTCAATAATAAAATGAAGATTTCCAGATGAGCACTACTTCATATTCTGTGAATTAACAAATCAAGAAAAATGAAACCAAGCCTCATCTGAGAAAAAATTGTCTTAAATATGTCTTAATTTTTTAGCATATTTTGGAACCTTCAATAAAATTCCCATTGGTCTTGGACAATCCTCTGAAGGAAGCTCGTGAAGACATTGCAAGTCGTATGTGTAACAGTGACAGTTTTTTAGAATGAGTTGGCGTATTGAATTGATGTTTTTGAATTTCCATCCAGTAACAAGCTAAACGGTTTCAATATTTTCAGCTGTATTTTTAGACGGCCGTCCACTTCCTTTTCTTCGACCGGCGCTACCAGTCTCTCTGAATAACTGCACCAGGTTGTCAAAACATTTTTTTTAACATCCATTATTCAGCAATCTATCCGGAGACAATAAGCTTATGGTTTGACAGTATTGGCATGTGTAGGGAGGTTCCAGTGAGCCACCTACGTATTTCTTAACCTAGGGTTAGTTGTATATACAATAATAGTAAAATGATCAATTGGTTATTTTAAAATATTTACATTATTCGATGAATCTGTCCTTTAGTTCCAATATTGTGTATCTTTTAAGACGTTTTACATTTGCGTTCTGTTCAAACAACTTACTGGCTAGCACATTAGGGTGAATCGATATTCTTTATTCTTTTACGGTAGTTGTCACTAATTTCGGCAATTACTTCTTTTACTGGTGATATTGGAACATCTTCTTGTATGGTTTCATTGGAGATATAGTAAGGGGCGTCTACCATGAGGCGAATAACTTTGTTTTGGAATCTCTGTCAAAACATTGTAAAAAAAAATTATTGTCAAACACTAATTTAGGATATTCTTCACGAAAATCAGCCATGCTTTGTGGAATTGAATACTGCCATTCCCCGTTTATTTTTACACATGTACTGAAGTAACATTCGAAAATTTTGCTGCGCTGAATATCATTTTTCAAATTTAATTTTCTTAATAAATGATTCGAAAGATTTGACACAAATATTTAATTATGTTTTCAACGTAATGCCATTTTTTGGAAATGGCTAAACTACCAACACAAAATATTTAAATTTCACAACCTACACAAGTTATAATTTTTCTCGTTTGATCGATATTATATATGAGTGTGAAAATATATATAATTCAAACTTTTACATCCTCAGTAAATTACTCATATGAAATTTCTATTTCACACCAACATGTAACAAACTATTTTTTCATTGCTTATAAAATATTTTAAATACGTTACTGCCTACTAATGAGATTTGTCAAAACTAATTATATAACAATATAAATATAAATATAAATTTAAAAAAATTGACCTTCTGTACGTGTTTTCATTCGTAACGCACGGTAAGTATAAGAAACAAACTTTTAGAAAAAAAACTTTGATCCATGTATTAATAAAGAGTAAATTTTGCTTTTTTGACTTCCATGATGAAAAGCGAAATTAATTTGAAAGATTTTAAATTAAATTATTTTTTTATACAAACAAAAATATATAAATAGTTATTGTATTAACTTTTTCAAAGAATCTTGCTATTACTTGCAATAAAATTAAAAATAATCTTTTTTATTTTTTTTTAGATGCTGCTGACATCGTCATGGATTCCAGATTTGTTATTATTTTTATTAACAATATCCTTTTTATCCTACACATACGCAACCAGAAATTTTAACTACTGGAAAAAGCGTAATGTACCTCATCAAAAACCAACTCCATTTTTAGGCAATTTCAAGGATGTATTTACTCTAAAAACTACCATAGGAGAGTGGCTGAAGCATGCTTATGACTCTGCAAAAGGGCCTTACTTTGGTATCTATGTCTTCGATCAACCATTTTTGGTACTCAAGAGTCCCAAGTTGATTAAGAACATATTGATTAAAGATTTTAATAATTTTTTCGATCGAACAGGGCCTTTATCGAGTAATAATGTCGAGAGAAATTTTTTATTTTTCTCTAAAAATCCTGAGTGGAGAAGAAATCGGGGTCAGTTATCGCCTACTTTTACTTCTGGGAAATTAAAATTAATGTATCCGATTGCCACTGAAGTTGGTAAGTACAGAACAGTCGTTTTATGATCCGTCGGGCAATATACATGGTTTTAATGCTCTAAATATACAGAAAAGCTAATTTACCACTATAAGGTATAAATATTTAAATATGATATATTTTTGTTTTTTTGTTCGTCTTATGCCCCATTTAGCCTCACGAAGAAGGACGTAAACTTTATGAACTAGATATATTTTATAAATGCATTTTTAGCCTTAACTTAGCATAGTGCTCAATTATGTAGTATTATAAAAAGTGAAAAAAGGCTAATTAAATACTCTAAGCATATGCACAAACAATGATCCACATTTTTTTAAACTGAGGTATACTTAAATGGTGGTTAAAAGCACTAAACTCATAGTACTAGTTTTGAACACTTTTTGTATTCTAGCTACTAAATTGGATCAACGACTCAAAAAGAGATATAACTATTTTTATTTTTTAGGATACGATCTTCAAAAACATCTAAGTAACAATTTAGGAGAACTGGAAGCTAAAGAAGTTGTTGCCAAATACACCACTGATGTTATAGCAAAATGTTTCTTTGGAATTAACGCCCACTGTTTAGACAATGAAAAGGCTACCTTCAGAGTACTCGGGAGATCAATTTTCGATTTTACTCTAGGCAACGCATTAAGACAGACCGCGTATTTTACATCGCCAAATTTTGTACATTTTTTTAAGATTAATTTCCTTGAGTCGCGGATAACAGATTACTTTACTAAAGTTTTTATGGATGTTTTCAAGGAGAGAGAAAACAGTAGTATAAGAAAAAATGATTTTATCGATATATTAAAAGACATGAAGAAAAAACAGAGCGCAGAGGGAGAGTTTAGTAAGCATGGCCGATGATTTTAAAGTAAAATTAATATAATCCACAATGTATGTTTTTAGACATAGACGTAATCAAAGGGTCTGGTATGCAATTCTTCATAGCTGGATTTGAAACTACTAGTTCTACTATTTCTTACACTCTTCATGAATTGTGTTTAAATAAATCCATTCAGAATAGGCTTAGAGAAGAAATAGTAACTACCATAAAAGAAAATAATGGAGAACTAACGTACGAAGCTTTAATGGGTATGAATTACCTAGATATGGTTGTTAAAGGTAAAATATATTATTGAGTGTTACAAAATGAACTCGGGTCAAAATGTATATTCTTAATAGTATTTAATTATATTTTTTTAAAGTTGGTCATTTATAAAACACATGAACTGTTATAATTACCATTTCTTTAATTTTTGCTTTGTTTACTGCTTGATAAAGTTAGATTAATATTTTTTTTTGCAGAAACTCTCCGGAAGTATCCAGTAGTGCCTTTTTTGGATAGGAAGTGTATGGATGACTACAACCTCCCAGGGACTGACTTGATCATTGAAAAGGGAACCTCAGTTTACATACCACTGTTCGGTTTGCATTATGATGAAAAATATTTTCCTGAGCCGGAAAAATATGACCCTGAAAGGTTTACCGTCAATTACAACTCTGAGGGGATAGTTTATATGCCTTTTGGTGAAGGACCGAGAATTTGTTTAGGTAAGATAAAGGAAAAATATTTTGATGTGTTCATTTACCGACTTAGGGATATAGTGGGCAACAAATAAATTATCTTGTAGATTATTCACACGAAATTTACAAAATGTATTTAGGGTTTTTAAGGTGCACCGGATCTAAAACCTCCACATACTGAATTTTATACATTTCGAATCGATATTTTTTTAAATAAGATTTTTGATTCGTCTATATTGCATATTTAATTCTGAATAATAAGAGTTTATGTAGTTCACAAAACAAAACAAAAATTTTAAGTAGAAATACTTATGTACCTACTCTAATTATTAAATGCTCAGAAAGGTGTTATCAATTTATAATATTGGCAGTAACAATGTTACCTTAAAATTCTTTTGAATTTGAGTTTTCTCCCTTTGTACAATGATCTCATAAAAATATTAAAATTATTGATAAAAATCCCTAATATTGTACATTTTTTAGGAGAAAGATTTGGTTTATTATCAGTAAAATTAGGGTTGGTTACTATTTTAACTAAATTTGAAGTGGATAGATGCAAAAAAACACCAGATCCAGTACAGTTTGAACCCAGAAGTCTTTTTCTTCAGTCGAAAGTTGGTCTTCCCATGACATTTAGTAATTTAGTTCCTTTGCCAGCGTAATTTCTCCAAATGCATTACTGTTAGTAGAGGAATTATTTATTATTTTATAATTTAAATAATATTAACGCTTGCCAGATTTTTACTAGTTATTTTTAAGTAGGGATATTTTGAAATTGTAACTTTGATTTTACTTAAAAATATTACGAAAGCTTTGGCATAAAAAATAGTTCTTTAATCCTTGAATAAGATGTATGCTGAATTCAAAATTAAAGGGTTTGCATTTAAAACGTACTGTTTATTTTTATTTAAATTCTGAAAGGTAAACCTGGTTAGCTATCATCGATTTTATCAACCTTTTCTGTTTCAATTTTCTTTGATAATCCTCATCTTGGATTTTTAACCAAAAAGAGTCTTAACACAACAAAAGGAATCAAAAGACATAGAACATTAGTTATAGACATTTATTTAATATTTTTCAAATAATTTACAGGGGCGTATGTTGGTCATATTATTTGAAAATATGTAACTTCTTCTAAGTATCACTTACTTCTAATACAATAGGAAGAATATTTATTTCAGAAGATAGAAGGATTTACAAAATGGCACATCGATCAAAAAAACCAAAAGTTTTCAGTATCACTCCAACGTTTAATTAATTGGTATAGAATATAAAGATCTAGCGGCCCTTAAAATAATTAAAAGGTTCATCAGAATTTTACGATTATTTATAAGTTGCCGTCAAGAATGTTCCATCCACTAATCCGTCTATGTAAAAGATCTTCCTTAAATCAATACTACAATTTTTATTCATGATATAAAGATGCTTTGATAAGTAACTTGTTTTGTATGATTATAAGGGGTTAAAATAACGGCATAAGCACTTGGTCATTAAGTTTCATTCTTATCAATTAACATTCTATGATCATTTTCACGGGAGAGTTCGATGGTTGACACTTGTTACATTAGAGTTTTGAGTAATTGTATAAAACCGATTCAGTTCTTCTATTTGGAAGAAAAAACAATTAAAGAGATTCACAGTGGTATAATATTAAAAAAGGGACTAAAGTGACTCATTGTAAATTAAATTTTCATGATATGTCAAACTATCTATGCTCATAAATTCAAGTTAATCTCATCTTAAATGTTGTTTTATTCGATTTAACCCAAAACACAAGAACTAACATGCTGAAAAAACCTCATGTTATGTAACACACGACCCTTTTATAGAAGATAAAAGCTATCATCTTAAAGTATCAACCGGGTATAGCCAAAAATAGTGTTATTTCATGCAAAAGTTGATTAACCGTAAAATTTTAATCATTTTCTAACAGAGTCCCTCAAAAATTTTAAATTAGGAATCAAGAATGTATCAATAAATTAATTAAATTTATTTCAATTTATAAGTTCAGTAGTTGTTTAAAAAATACATTTGTTTTAAAAAAAATACATTGTTCGGAAAATATATGAAGGGAACTTTGGGAGCTCAGTTTAAAGACAGATGTCGAATATATGCAGAAACATCTATTAGTTTATAATTGTAAATTATGTAGAAATAATTCGCAACGTTTGAAGTCTGCACAAGAGGTTGAAGATTTCTTCATGATTTTTCAGCTGTAAAAAGCCTGACATTCGGAATAGTAACCCGGTAATAAATTCTTCAAATAGTCGGGTATTGTCAGAATTATAAAGAAGCCTAAAGTTTATTAATAATCCGAAAGAGCTACAAACTCATGATTATTTAAAAAATCAATGCTCGAGAAAATTTAGAGCCAAAAGTTGAGATTAAAAGAAAAGTATACTTTGAAAGTAGTTGTAGTTTAATTCTGATTTCGAATTTGTACTCTGATTACGTAGTTGTCATATCGTTACATTAAAGCTTATTTTGTAAGTTATAGTATGACCAGTATTTTCTAAATTAGTCAGTTATTATTTCAAATCTGATTATTAGTGAACTCGGAAAGATTTAGTAAAGGCTTATTTTATTCATTCATTTTTCATTACTCCTTGTTAAATTGTTTTTTTTTATATTTTATTATTAATTTCATATTATTTCCCTCTACATCAGAACTACATGTTTCCGCTTGGTATAAAATAATACCGTCTATCTTTGAGTTCAACATCAACCTTTAGAAAAGCTCGCTATTACATTCGTTCTCATGCATGACGCTACATATATTACAAATGAAAATAAATCTAAATATTTTGGTAGAGATATTCTTGCTTTCTTAGAAGGTAAAGATTAATAAAACTTTAAAATTATATACGGTCCTACTATAAGGTTTTGTTACATTCTTATTTCGAAGGAACTATTGTAAAAGGACTGGAAAAAATGCAAAAAAGAGCCGTTGCGCGTTATCAAACCAAGTTACCAATCAAACCCTGTTCTTAGTTAAGTTTTTAAAAAATAAGGCTGATCCTTATTGGATGAAGTTCACAAAAACGCCGATCAACCTTTACTCATCATCCAGTGATTGACAAAAAATTAGTCACCAATAACAAAAATAATTAAAAAACTTTTCAAAAATTTAGATGAATTCGTACGTGGGGAGTAAAAATGTTTTGTATTCAAAAGTGATATCAAAATCCTCTTGTTTTTCTACACGAAGGAGCTGATAAGTTCGCTTGAATGGTCCTCAATTGACAAGAAACCTTGAAAAAGTTTGTTATGAATACAAAAGTTAGTAGCCCAAAGACACAAATGAGTAATTTTTTATTTTGTATTCTCTAAACGTTGAAAATTCGAACGCCAGCATTCGTTTCCAACAATAATTTCTTTTTAAATCGGTGCATAAAACACACTTCTACAATGACAAACAACAGAATGAGATACACAGAAAAGGTTCATCTCATATCTATGAGTAATAAAAAGAAACTTGCGTACGACTTGATAGCACCACAGGGTGTTCAATAAATATTAAGAAAACGTAATGAACTAAATACAATTGTGTGACTGGTTTTTCGCGATATTTTTTTCGTTAAATGTTAATATTTTAGATTGGTTTAGCTAGTATGTGTGATTTTGTGAATTGTACGATGACAACACACTTAGCTCTAACTATTACATAATTTACGTAATTTAATTGAAAAAAGATAAATCAGGTGGAGAATTATCTGATACTTCGATTGAAAGGTACATAAATTCTTTATACAATAGTGTTATCTATTTTTTAATTTTCGCTTACCGTTAAAGTGGGTAAGAGAATTTAAATTCTTTAAAAGGTTTTTATGTCGTGCTATATTATGTTTTATCATATTTAGAAGAATTATTAGATTCTTAAAATAGTCGTATTTTTTACCTATTAATCTATTATTTGTATTATTATTATAGATAAATGGCAAATTAAGAGACTTTTGTCTAAATATGCTACAAACCAAAATCCACATTTTATTGCAGAAGTATAAAAAAATAAGATAGTGTTTTTTTAAATGTGATAGAATTCACTGTTTAATATTATTCCGTTTTTAATATACATAGACGACATAAAATTACAGAAAAAGTTACAAGAATTTAAATGCCCATATCATCTTTAGCGCTAATATTAAAAATAAATATATTACGTGTGACATAATAAATTACATAATTCCGTATACAGAAGTTGGCCAATAAATGTGATAATTGTTTTTAAATAGTTGACCTTATATCTAATAAACCAATTTTAGAGGTGTGGCCAAAATGTAACTTGTAAACCATGTACCTTAATCGAAGCTTAACAATTTTAGTAAAATATAAAAAAATTAATTCTTAAAAAAGTGGCAAAATTTAATTGTGCGTTCATGATTTTCAAGTAAATTTTTATTTTAAAATGTACTAAGATTATTAGTCTCTGTATAAATATTTTTTTTGTGAAATATTGCAAAAAACCTTTCACACGAAAAAACGTATCAAATAGCAAATTAGAAGAACATAGAAGGAAGTTATTTGGTACGAAAATATTATTCTACTTTTTTAATCTCTATATAATTCACACATATAAAATAATTTATACTAAATATCCGTAATTTAAATAAAGATAATAGACTAGAATCACATTTATTTTAAAACGTATAAATATCTTTTTAAAACAATATCTATCAATATATAACATAAATAATCAACAGAGTGGACACTAATTGATTTTTGTTTAAATTGTATCTAAAACATTTTTTGATATTAAATTTGATATTTCAATTTTCAGTTAGATATTTCTGAAGACGTACATTTGATTTGCGCTTAATTTAAAAAAAAATCATTAAATGGATTATCGAATATAAAATATGGTCATATAAATAACACTGCAAAAGTATAAAAATATTTTCTTAATTTGATATACATGGTTATTAAAAATAAGCATTAAGAACTTGCATCTTTTATTATTATACACCAATTGTAAAATTTAAAATAAGAGATGAAAGATGCCTAAGGGTACTTTCTTAAAGCACAGCTTGGCATTTATATTCATAGTTTATGGTGTGGCGCGCCACTGCATATTTTATTACGGAAAAACTATGAATTTTAATGCAAATTTATCTGAAGGAAATATTGAACCATAAGGGATTACTCAGCTATATAAATTAATTTTCATATTTTATAGTGTTACTTGGTACTCTGTGATCTGTATAAATATAGTTTTAATTTATTTTTTGTACACTTGGCTTAAACAGAAATTATAATTTAGCAAATATAGATATTTGTATAAATATAGGAAGGTATATAAGTTTTTGATATGTTTTTATTGTAGATTTAAAACATTTAATGATTTTTTTATATATATTAACATTTACCCAGAGTCGAGGAATTTGGCAAGTTTTAAAAATTGGTAAGTACGCCAATGTTTATATTTAAATAGAAATGTGTCGAGACACATGAATTAATATCTATGACAATATTCGAAACCAATCATTTCAAATAGCGTTACTACCATTAGAATTTTTGAATTCCTAGATAAAAAATATTGGAAAAAAATCGACCATATGAAAATAAATACAAATAAAACTGTTTCTATACAGAATGTTCTAATTCATCACAAAGAAAAAACAGTGATAAAATTAAAAATTAGCAACTCTTTAAACTGTTTTGATCATTTCGAAAACAATTTATATGTAGTAAGTAGTTAGTGGGACATGCAATAAAATATTTAAATAAATTGTGTACTTACATTTTTCAACAAAAACATTTTAATTTGTGTACACTTTTTCAAATTTTTAATAAATTCAAAATTTTTTAAAATGTTTAAAAAACATGTGTACCAACGTAAAAAGTAATTTTATATAGAGACAACTCAAGTGATACGCGTTATGTTTTTTTGATAATAAATATTAAGTTACAGTAAAAAGAAATTTATAGGAATATTTCCTAGTGCGATAAAAATATTGATTCCTGGTCAAGTGGTTGTAGGGAACAGTATCAAAGGTTGTTAACTAATTGGTTTATAGTATATTATCTTTTTCAAACACTTAAAAGTAAACACTCTATACAGGAAATCTCATTATATTTAGAACGATTTTGCAATCTTACATTTGTGAAACTATGGTTTTTTACTTATTTATGAGAAGATAGTAACTTCTGTTTAGTTCACAAATGAAATACTATAACTACTACCTACCAAAATTTAGCTTTCTTTTACTTTTAAATGACAAAGATATTGAACATTGTATATTATATTTTATTATAAAATTATGTTGTTTCTTTAAATTCCTTGCCTTTTTTATATTGTTGGTCATTCTTAAATTTACATAAAATTTTTTTTAAAACAACATTTTGAAAGATTCCTAAAAATTTCTTTCCTTTTATAAAGGTATTTTTGACACCGCTTTCGCATATCTTATTGTTGCCGTGGACAATAGAAAACCTTTATTGTTGATATTATATACAACAACATGGCACTAATACAGTATGTTGTAGGTATGGAGGAACTCAATGAGGCACTCTAATCGTGTTGTTCTACTCCAAAATAAAGTGTTTTCTTTGGGTATAGACGAGGTACGTTTGCAGACTGTGAATACCTATTGCATATGTTTCTACGGTATGCACACCATAATGTTCGCTACAAAGAAATAAAATCGTGGCATCTAAAACTTGTACAAATGACTTGATGAAAACGATTTACTCTCAATTATAAACTTTTCCAATGTATTGGATAGGTAGCAAACTAAAAAATATACGTTAATATTTAAAATATTCAGGTATGAAGTGGATGGAGTATTTCATTTCTGAATTAAACAGTGGTGTAGATAAACACAAAAAAGTTACAGTAATTTATATCTGTATTTCTACACACTAGTAAATAACAGATTATTGTGTGTATTGCCGCAACAGCGACCAAGAAAATCCCATTCCTAGTATTATTCAACTCATTTCTTCCAAAAGATATAGAAGGTTTTTTACCACCTTGTAAGAAAGCAATGGAAATTTGGTATAATTGAAATGAGTTACAATGATATACATATTCAAACCGTAAAACTGTACACATGTTCTTTAAATTCACACCATAAAAAGTAAACCTCGTCCAACGTCGTTATTTGAAATAAATATAAAAATAAATAAAAAATGTCTTAGTTTTCTAAACATTTTCCCTAACATTTGGTCTATATTTACAGCAACGACAAAATATGTATTTGGTGAAACCCTCCTTTTCCGACACATTCACCTCATGTCATATCAAAGTAGTGTCTCTTTCGTTCACCACTATTGCCTCCTCCATTTTGATTTCCTGCAGCTTGGTTATACACTTGTCCACGACATTATTTCCGGACGGGTCTTCCTTCCCCAAAACTACGGTGTCGCTCTTAAAGTTTGTCAACTTTGGACTCGCGCAGTTGCTCTGCACCTAATGAAAATAGATAAACTGGTTGTTTAATAGAATTTAAAGCGACATTTATATGCATACATCGACAGGGTTATTACTGATATTACATCGGTATAATGATAGTATTTGTAAGGCTACGGGATACTGACTGCCTCAGGGGACAAATTTACTATGGTACAAATTTACTGATAAACGTATGCCTATGCAGTAAGTTTATAGTTAACAACAAGAGAAATGATAAAAGATCTAAATTTGCTACAGAGCTGCTTTATTTTATGATTAGAATAAACGATATAACAATCAGATAGGTAGTTGGGGTGGTGAAAGGTAATGTGAAAACATGAAACCATACATCTGAGAACTCTAAGAAGCGGAGAGAAAAAGAAATTCGCCTATACCTACTTGGGCATTTGCAAAGCCTGTATAAAAATACAAGACTAAAAATTAATTGGTTAAATGATTTTACGTTTCAATTACCTGTGAAGTTGACGGAAGTGACTGATTGTCTAATTCCAGTTCATCAACTGCTGCATCTGAAGCCCATCCTTCTAGTTGAGACATCTTGTCCTTTCCTACAAACAATTTCCAGCTTTTCTTAGTGATTCCTTTCGTTTTGGGTAGGGTACTGGCTTTTTTACCCTCGTCCAGGTTACAACAAGGTTTATCCAATTTTTTCTTACCTTTTTGCGGGGTGCTTCTGGAGTAGTTATTATTTTTCGTGGTTTTCTCTTTGTCAGACAATCCCAGACGATCAGTAAGCTGTCGGAAGCGAGAAAAAATCGAACGACCCGTTTTCGCATCATCCTTTTGCACTAGAATACTGTCACTAACTGGTTCTGTACAATTTTTAATACTATTTCTGATGTTTGACCCGGACTCTTCCTGGGCACTAGGTCCTTTATTGTTCATTTTCAGTTTCTCCTCTTTCGTAAACGTCTTTTCACTACACTTTAAGATGCTTTTCTTCTCGTCCGCACTCACTTTGACGCTATGTTCTGAATTTGTCTTATTCAAATTCAAAGTCTCTTTTGATAAAACGTAACCACTAGTTTCTTCGTCTTTTTTATTTTCTTCTTCGGAATCCGAGCGAGTTAAAAGACCTTTTTCGAATTTCTTCTTTAAAGTCAACGCATATTCATCCAAAAATTCGGGGGGATCAAATGACAGCTTTTTGTTGCCCACCAAGCAGTGCTGGTCAAAACTAAGACCTACAAATTAATTCTATATTAATAATCTAAATCAAAAGCTATGTTTTATTTGATGAACCATTCCAAAGCCAAATATTTTAAGTGTTCACAATCCTAACATAAATATGCAAATGCTTGTGTATTTTATAATACACAAATAGGAATAAATATTAAGTTTTACTTTACCTCCACATCTTAATTTCCCTTTGGCGACCATTTTGGCAATTTCAGAATGGTTCAGATGTTGTACTCTCTCCCTGCTGCCTTTTCTAGATCCGGGATAACTCTTTCTACCTGTCGTAGTAATGCTACTTTCAGTAGAGATCTTAAACTTTAAAGTTTTCTCTGAAACTTCGACTTCATTGGCGGTTTCCGAATCTCCACTTTCAGAGTCCTCTTGGACGTCTTCAAGACTTTGACCTTCGCCTGATGCTGACACTGCATCATTTTCTGTCACTTCTTCATCTGTGGACCGAGATCTAAACAGAAAAAAAATCAATTATTATAAAAATTTAGAAAAAGAATAGGTGTGAACAAACCTCGATCGGTTTTGCTGGAAACTCAAGCTTTTCTTCATCTTGTTATTGGAATTAGACTTTGGCATGTTTGACCCACTATCAGGGCTTTGTGATGTCGGTGTGTTTTGATCGTTTAATGTCGTTTCCACGATGCTTTTACGATGCAGTCTTTCTTCCCTCGTTGCTTCATTTAATCTTCGATAATAATCTAGTGCATCTCTAACTGGCTGGATTATTAAATCCTACAATTGAAATAATATTTATTCATACTAAAATTTGAGAAAAAATGTAAAACGGTGAATTATCTACTGCTTTGAAGGGGTCTCTTTCCTCAAAAAGTTACTTAGCCTATAGATAGAGGGTAGAAAAAGCATTTTTTATTTTTTTTTACCTGTATTTCAACGAAGAGTTCTCCAAGGGCTTCGAAAAGAGGTAGTAGCACAAAACCAATGAAAGAGCACTGTGACGAGGGCTTGGTAATTTTTTCCCGATCCATAAATGGAGTAACGGGAAGACCTTCCAGCTTTTCGGCATCACTTTGTTTGAAAAATTCCTGCAGAAGTTTGTCTAACCAGGGTTCAGCGACGTCCATAGGCCGCGCTTCGTTGGATATATCGGATACTTTTATTAGAACCATGCATAACTGAAAAAAAAAAAAATTTAAAAGGAATGCTAAATAAAATATGTGGCCAGCTTGTATAAATAATAAATTAAAACAAATAATTCCTAATATGGGTCTCGTCAATTATAAAGGCGTGAAAAGAAAACATCAAGTAATCATGTCCAGATTAGCAATAACCCATCAATATATTTAAAACAAGCAAAGCTATCATGTGAAGACCAACTCTCCGTCGAACACATCCTACTTCAGTGTGCTTTATATTTTGCAGAAAGGTAAAAGACTTTTTGTACTAACCGCTTAGCTGAAATCTTGTGCCCCAAGAATATATACAATCTAATAAAATTTTTAGTAAATTGTAACTTACTCAACCGGGTAAAACCAACTAATATTGTTTAATTCATACTCATTGTTTGTCATATATTCGATGTTTATTATCAGTAAACCATGTAATTTACTTTATTAAAGAAACTATCCTCAATAACCTATATTAGGTTGAAGTGAGAAAATAAAAAAAAAATATTAAATTAAAAAGATATATTTATTTATAATGAATTGTACACAGAAGAATGGTAGAATCCTGACACCAAAATATGACGATTTAATCTAAAATGTTTAGGTCAAATATTCTTTTTAAACAAGATACAGAGTGTTTCATTTTAAAATTTGAACGTGGTTTTTGCTCACCCTTGTGAGACCTTTCAATTATTTTTGTTCATACTTTCATATTTAGAACACTTGAATATTGTAGAAGTTATTTTCTCGTTATTAACAGAGATGTGCGGTAGGGGTTAAGACTTAGTTTCTCCCTTCTACATTCTACGCCAATATCGCAGTTGTCATAAGCACATCCTTTTTGTTATCTTATTATTTTCTAAGTAACCATTGTCCTCCTGTTCTAATGCCATAGGATCAATGGTGTTCAAGATATTTGCGTATAAAGTTCCTATTATTTTAAAATTTTTTTTAGGTGCATCTCAATATGTTTCGTTGATTTCATCATAAAAATTAATAAACCAGCATGAAACAAATTAGATATGAACATTTATGCTGGTTAATTCATTTTTATGATCAAACTAAGTGAAATCGGCGTAACTCATATGAGATGCACCTAAGAAATAATATTAACTTAATAGGAACTTTATACACTTAGCCTCTACCGTACGCCTCTAGTAATAGCGAGAATCTGCTTTTATATTTTTTAAAGTGTATGAACAAAAAATCTGGCAACAGTGAGCGAAAAATTACTTTTATAATAAAATAAAATAAAAAAATATAACATTCTGTATCTCGGTTAACAGAAATATTTCGCCTAAGCGTTTTGGGTTAATTCTTCATATTTTGCTGCGGGACACCTCTGTGTAGAATTCATTATGAATCACCCTGTATAAGTATGCCCTTAGAAATTGTATACTAATTATGATAAATCTAGAAAGTGATGTACATATTAATGACCAGCAAAAGACTATTGAATAAATCAAACTATTAAAATATTTAGAAACTTATTTTAAAGAAAATGTTGGAGAAGTTCTCCCTATTCAAAATGTAGGTCCCCAAATACAGAGAGACCCATTATAAAATTGATTGCGGTGAGCAATATATCACAAATAGTTTTATAAAGCATTGCGAATGAAACTGGAACCGCCTAATGATGAGAAACGTGTAGAAATTCAATTACGTCTAGGTATAGAATAAATAATGGAGTCGCTATCTCTCTTGATAAGGATGTACGAGATTGGGACGGAGGATACGTGTCGTTGAAGCTTTCACTAACTAAACTAAACCAGAAAAGGGATAAGGTCTCTGATATAATTCAGATACATCGACTTTAATCTAACCTTTGTCATTGACAGATAGAGCCGATAGGGCAAACTAACGGATAAGTTTTAGGGTCCATCTCAAGCTGCAAATATTTTTTCTTGATACAATATAAACTGATGTTGTGATGTGATATTTACTATACATGTCACACAAATGCAGAGATTTTACTATGAGATGTCAATTGCGGAAAACTGACATGTTATTTGTTGTTTTATGAATTTTTAAGACAGCTAACTTACCAAATTGACGTGTGCTTTATCCTCATAGTTAAAAGTCGGTACAATTTCCTTAAAGTTTGTCAAAATTTCATTATGCCGCGCCATATCGGTCGCTAGTATACATCTAATCATTCCCTCTCTTACTTGCTTGAAATCGTCACTGCTAAATGATTTAAATATATTGCAATCGTCATTTTCCAATAGCCTAAAATAAAATATTTGTGTAATATTATAAAACAGAAATACATGGCACTTTGTTACCTGAAAGCAACGCTACAATGGTGGTTCTCCAATGGAGAAATGTCGTTGTAGCGAATGGCCAGCTCCGTTTTGGCATTGATCTGGTAAATGTTGTTGTAACCAGGATGATCGAGGTCGTGGCAAATGCAAGATGTTAATAATATTAACACTTCCAGTTCCCCTATTTTCGATGGTAGGTCAACACACCACGAAATTGAGTATAGCTATAAAAATAAAAGAGATATACATAGATTGTACGTGCTGCTTAACATAACCTGTCGTTAATAAGCTTATTACTTTTCGAGTTTATAAATGTTTCTTAATAAAATATATTAGCAAACTTTTAATTGTAGTTTGTAGAAAGCGCCCTATACGTCGACAGTGAGACTAAATGTAATATAGGGAAATTTCCGGCTAGCAAGTGCTCCAAAAGTTTGGTCTTTAACTACGTTTACTTAATGGGGCTAAGTTCTTGATAACTACTAAGCATTAGTTCGAAATTAAGTCTAGGTAGGTAATGCACTATAACAAACCCGGTGCAAGCTTTTTAATTATTAAAATAAATCGGCGTCTAGTTATAATTTGAAAGACTTGAATAACCACGTTGGATAGTAAAAATAAATTTAGAGAAAAAAAAACAGAAACTGCAGTTATACAATGAAATTAATTTATTGGTGCTAAAAGTATCGTACCATTTGTGCAACGCAGAAACAATGTCTGAAATTGTGAAATGGCACATCGTTGTAGTTTTTGTACGTCTCGTAGAGGAAGTTCCTTAAGGTTGTGATATCGATGGCGAATTTAGAACAGAGGTCATGATCGAGGTACATTTGCTGCAAAAGCAGCAGCAGTTCCTCGTCTTCCCAAGGCCGTGCGTCGAACGTCGGCATCCGTAACCATTGTCTAATGGCATCGGATACTTGTGCGTCACTGAAAAATAATATAATTTTGTAGAAATAAATGGATATTTTTGTATGAATAAATTTTTTTACCATATATTGGCGAAATTTTGTTTCACCCGTTTTTTTACCGAATCGCTTTTCCTTCGATATTGTAAACGGCGACATTCTTCACTAGAAAGAGGTTGTGGAAGTTGTTTATAGAAACCTAGAATCAAAAATATTCGACTCAAAAATGAAGTTCATCATTATATTTTTCGTCATCAAAACGTTATAAAAATTGCATAATATTTAGATTCGATGGTTCTGTTAGGTTTAATCACCAATGAAAAATAAGTGATATTTATCATTCGCCGAACAGAGGTACTTGGTATTTAAATAAAACGACTAAAAAACAAATTATTTACACCCTTGTTACTTTTTAATTAATAAGTTCTATATTTCCTTGTATTGGATATTAAGAACAAATGTATTTCTAGAAAAGTAATTCCACAGATACTCAAATTAGCATAACCAGTCCTATGCTTTTTCAATTAACGTATTTAACTTGCCAAATTTGCTAACGAAACGTGATGTTTTAGAATAAATAGAAGAGTTCAATGATGGTTTCTACGCTTACTTTGAGGAATCCATCTAATGTAAATATAAAAAATAAATGAGACTTATCATAAATTTCCACATAGTTTTCCAAAGGTTTTTAAAAAAATCCTTTATGACATGTTTC
Source organism: Hermaeophaga mercurialis (assembly GCA_951812935.1). Classification (NCBI taxonomy): domain Eukaryota; kingdom Metazoa; phylum Arthropoda; class Insecta; order Coleoptera; family Chrysomelidae; genus Hermaeophaga; species Hermaeophaga mercurialis. The sequence goes on from OX638360.1 coordinate 18,622,065, forward strand.
ACCTATTGGCTTCTTCAGACATGACATAAGAAATTGTCAGATTTGTTACGTACATGCTGGATTTACGTACATGCTGGATTTCTTATTATAAATATTTTAACCAAACAATATCATCTTAAGAAATGAAATAACCAAAAATATTCTTCATTGCCTAAAAAATTGATTAATATATATTTAGTCTAAAAACTTGTAATGATCCTCCATTTTCGTAAATCTCTGAATACTTAATTGTTTAATTTTATTAACAACTTACATTCAAAAATAAATTTTACCGTTGAAATTGAAGAGAACCGTTATATAAATTTCTTGGATATAACTAGCAAATGGGTATACTGTAATCTTTATATTTATCGAAAACCATGTCGTACAAATACGTCTAACCCTTATAACTCAAATCACCCTTTGTCACATAAATTAGCAGCTTATAATTCAATGATACATAGTGCTTATTCATTACCAATGAGAAAAGATTATTTTAAAAAGGAATTTAATATAATAAAACAAATCGCTACCTCGAATAATTATCCATTACATCCAATAAAAACATTGTTAATTAAAAAAGAAGAAAAGGTTGCCATTAATCTTATATTTCCAAAACAAGCAAAAGAAAACAAATAATATACGTTCATTTTTATTAAACATAAAACCCAAAATTCCTAAATTAAAAAATTTTAAAATACCCGAATTGTAATGTTATCTAAATTGGCTAGACACATAGAAATTATGAAATAAGATATTGTGAACACTTACGAGCTTATTGATTGAAACAACCAGATAAGTCATATTATGTAAGACACCTCATTGGCACTAAGAACAAACCTACACTTAACAAAACAATTGAAACAACTGTGGATGTCCTTTATTTAAGTGACAAGAAACAGGAAGATGATTTTTTTGGAAGAATTTAAAATCAATTTTATATTACCTGTTAGACTGAATATATAATATTAACCATTTTTTAGAAAATGAAGAATATTATTGGTTAGAAAATGTGTACTACAAATTTATATTGAATATATAAAGTACCTGTCATTTCTTATGTCTGCTCTGATGATGCCGATTGGATCGAATATTTATAATAAGAAATCAAGCATGTACGTAAAAAATCGGCAATTTCTTATGACATATCTGAGATGCCAATAAGTAAAACATATCATATAAGAATTTTATAAAAAACTTTGGAAAAGTGAGGAAATTTAAGATAAGTATAACTTATCTTTTATATTTAGAACTATTAAGTTTAAATAACAAAATGACAGGAAATATCCTAATAGTTTTTTTATATATGGTTTATCTAAACAGAAACCTACTATTGATCTTCATATTCTCAATTGTGTCACATAAATATAGCTGTCAGTTTGTGCCCCTTTCTTGTTAATTGGTTCTTTAGTAAAAACTCTACTAAAACTCGAAATGAATTCGTCTGTTCTTTCTTTTTACCAAAACATAAACATTTGCAATTGAGTTTGTATTCAAGCGTTCGATTAAATCTAAAGCCTAACTAATCGGGTGTCCGTGAAAAAAGTTGGAACAGAACTAATTAACAGAATGAACAAAAAAGGGACAGAAAGACGGAGTTTAACTTAATTTAGTTAATTGAGTTCCTAAATGGAATTTACTTCTGTTTATCTGTCTTTAATACAGTCAATATGGCTTGGAATAAGGAAAATATTAGTTTATTTATTTAACACAGATTCATTCTAATGAGATTTCAAAATTAAAACTTGTAATCTTACATGCGTGTGCAAAAAAAGTTCTTTCAAATTATTGATTCAGTAAACAAGCGAGTGGGATTCAGAATGCAACAACCAACCCCCATCAGAGAGTCCTTCAGTTAGTAAACGAATCAATAACGCTAATGATCGTTCTTGCACACGACTCTTAATCTTATATTATTGATTTAAAATACATGGTGAATTCATTGTTTTGTTCTGCAATCAGAGAAAAATAGAATTAGAACATTTTAATTTAAAAATTCAAGTTGCAAGCTGGAGTTACAAGTCGAAATTTAAAATTAAAATCAAGTATTCCAGGTTAAAAGTGGAAATTTTGTGATTCAAGTTAAAAGTCGTACATGGAAATAAATTATTTAACGAAAATTTGCGCCCTTGGTTACAAATCGAAATTATCAAGCAATAAACTGAAAGCGGAAATGCATAGTTACAACATAGTTCTTAAGTTTGATTTCAAAGACACATTTATTTATGTATTTTAGAAAAAACACAAGAAATTGACCGTGTTAATGAAGTTTATTTCATTTTGCTATGTTGACTTTTTAAAACGAGAGTAACTGTACACTTTTGGCGTTGCTTTTAATCATTATTCGTCGCTTTGATACGTTTTAGGAGGAAGAGTTAAAGAGCAAAGACCGTGCGATTACGAATATAAATTATAAGGAACGAGTGAAAATATTTTAATATGATTAAAGTAAAAGTGAATAAATGGCCCAGTAGAATCAAATATGGTAATATATTTCAGTTTACGATTACGAAGCAACAAATTAGGCGAAAGTTAAAGAATAATTTCAGAACTGGTTGTGTTAAATGTTCAAGAGTCAAAACTATGTTTGAACTTGCAAAATACCAGGATAAGGATTAAAATAGCGCAGTACAGCAGGAAATCAGTGTCTAGTTTCCGCTTATAAACAACGTTCATTAACCCCTCATTGTTATTCATTCAGTTTATAAGTTATTTGAAATAGCAAGCAGGGTTTCGCACTTTAGTGAATTACATTAACAAATTAGTTTTATTCAAACTTCACGTTTTCTCCGTCTAATAGGAATAAGCAGACAGATTTTATACGGAAACACATTTCAAGACAAACATGACAACCCGCCGCGTTGCCAGCTTTCTACCAATTTAAAATTATCATTTTAGCATCGTTGTTGTTTATTATTATAATATAATGTACAATATGTCTGAAAAAGTTGGCAACATATGGGAAACTTTTTTATTGTTTTACGAAAAAAGTTATTTTTTATGAAAATCTCTGCTTTCGAAAATAATAATATTCAGATATTTACATTTGACATTATATGTAATTAGTCTAGTAAAAACTTTCGAGAAATAAAATAATACATTCCATCTACATAGATGATAGACTGACTTTCGGTAAGAGAAATGTAATTGTCAGAGCCACCTAGATTTTAAATTATTTCGTTTATTTTTGTGTATTACAGTAGAAAATACATTATTCTGTTGGGTATTACTTATTTATTACTGATTTAAGTTCATTGCTAAAATATTTCAAATCAACAAATAAACATTTGAGGTGTGTTGACTTGTTAAATAAGATAAAAGTTGACGTGTTTCACAACTAAAATTTGCAAAATTTAAGTAGAAATTGAAGTGGTCAAAATATTCCTATTAATCTTTTGCAATTTGTGGACACCCTGTACATCTAATGTCAAATTTAAATACCTGAATATTATTATTTTCGAAAGCAGAGATTTTCATAAAGAATAACTTAAACTTACAATAAAAAAGTATCCCATATGTTGCCAACTTTTTCAGACATATTGTATATTATACATTATGCCAAGTTTGCCATCCATTTATACCCCATATATAATATAAGTTTAGCAGTTATATATTGTAATGAGATTTGATTAAAAAGGAAAAGTATACTCACTAAAAGGTTTTAACTAATCAATGTAAAGTATGCCACCATCAAAACTCAGATCATGTTACTAAAATATTAATGTTATTAATTATAGAGAATTTCTTTTGAAAAATGTAATTATGAAATCTATTGTCTAAAATATTAAAATTTGTGTGGGTATTAATGTTAGTATATTATAAAACAAATAATTTTCTCCCGAAAAGAGATTCCATGAAAAACTTTATGAATTTTCCAAAATCTATAATATATCTGGTAAAATGAAATGAGTAAAAAATGATCTAGAATTCTTTTATGTTGTGTGCAAATTTATCACATCATTTAATAGATTTATAGAAAATTTTTAGCTATTTTGAGCAAGTGTCGGATGTGATCTGAGATTTGTTAGTTTAATAGAGTTAAATGTTTAAAGTGAATAGAAAATAAGGCACTGCTACATGTTAGGAGGAATATGATCTACTAATATTTATTAGAAATAAGTTAAATTGCATGTATTGCAAGAATTTTCTAATATTTCTCATAATTTTGATACAAAACTGAAAAATTGTATAGATTCTAAAACAGGTTCAAAATAAGTATAAAACATCATTGTAACAAATTTTATTAAATATGGAAAAAAGAAAAAAACGTCATTTTACAATGAAAGCGGTAAAAATGGTAATTTCTAGAAAATTTTGATATTTTCATTTTCATGAAATTTTGTTAATTTAGGGTGCTATGAAGTAGTGAAGCAAAGTATGTTCTGCGTTATTTCCCGTTTCGGCCACCAGGGGCGTTTGTGGCGCTAGTGTCGCCGACGTGGTGCGCATGCGCGCGTCAACGTCAGCTGTCACCTGTCATCTGTCATCTGCCATCTGTCATCTGTCATATGTCACATGTCATCTGTCAGATGTCACCGGACATCTGTCACCTGTCACTAGATGGCGCCAAAGTTCCCGAAACTGTCACTAGATGCGTTGGAGAGCGGCGGCGGCGGCGGCCATTTTTGGTCCAATTATGTCAAAGTTCCAGAAACCGTCACTAGATGGTGTTGGAGAGCGGCGGCGGCGGCCATTTTTAGTCCAAGAATACTGGTCTTGAACGTGTTGACAGTTCAGCCAAAAAAATAAAAGAAGAAGTCATCTGTCATCTGTCATATGTAACCTGTCACGGGTCATATGTCACGTGTCGTCTGTCATATGTCACCTGCCACCTGTCATATGTCACATGCCACCTGTCATATGTCACCTGTCATATGTCGTATGTCACCTGCCACCTGTCATAGGTCACCTGTCATATGTCAGCTGTCACCTGCCATATGTCATTAACTATAAGTGACGTAGATATCAAATTTAAAGAAAAACATGCGCAATGAACCTTGCCATAAGGACACAAAGCGCTTAACTCCGTTATTATTGGCCCAATTGAATCGCGGAAAAAACAGGCATTATCTATAAGCGACGTAGATGCTAATTTTACGAAAAAATCGCTTGATCATAATTGGATAATTATGTCACGTGATCTATATCTAGAGGGGTTATTATCAAAATCTAAACTGCAAAGTGTTAAATAAATATTTTTAATAACACGCAAAATTCTATTACTCCAAATTCAACCTCTACCAACAACCACGTTATGATGAGTCTATTAGAAGGATGGAATACCGAACGTGCTCACCGTTTATCAAGTCCTTCAACAACAATGATGTGGTGGAATTTGTTGTCAATCAAGTGGATTCATTTTTTGCCATGAACGAGTCATTGCTCGAAATCAAGGGTAAATTGGAGGTAACAGGAGGAGGAGGAGAAGTTTCCTTAGTACCCAACTTTTGTGCCTTTCTCTTCGACTCGTGCACGTACAGCGAGAGCGCCAGAGAGATTGAAACGGTTCGTGATCCTGGAGTAGTGAGCGCTGTACGAGCTCTTCTCAACTACAGCGCATTAGATGCAAATCACATGGCTATCGCTGGTTGGAATAGCACTTCCAACCCTCCTATGGACGCTTCCACAAAATCGTTTAGTTTTTTGGTGCCGCTCAAGCATATTTTCAACATATTCAACGGTTACCCCATGATCACTTGTGGAAGGCAAACAATTCGATTGGTTCGTGCTCGCGATGATAGTGATTGTCTTTTGATTAAAGAAAAAACTACTTCTAGTGGTACAACAGCAACAACCACTTCTGCAACAATTAAGATCGAAACCATTGATTTGAAAATCAAACATATATATCCCAATGATGAAATTAAAATAAAATTGATGGAGGCCATTAGAAGCGATACACCTATACTGATACCGTTCAGAAAATGGGAACTTAATGAGTTGCCTGCAGTTACGAGTGGTTCACGAAGAGAAATTTGGGCTGTTAAAACTACTAAGGCCGTTGAACGCCCAAGATTTGTTATTGTATGCTTCCAAACCAATAAACGAAACAATACTGCACAAGATCCAATGGCTTTCGATAATGTTAATGTAACCAGCATTAGACTGTCAATGAACGGAGAGTATTGGCCCAACGAAAGAAACATGCTGGACTTTGCCAAAAACGACTACGCCATGGCTTACCATAACTATGCGGAATTTTACCCTAGCTATATGCACGGCTCACCCGCCGAAAAACATCCTATACTGACCTACAAGGAGTTCAAGAACAGAGCCCTATTTATCATAGATTGCTCGAAACAGGAAGAAACCATGAAGTCCTCCACTGTGGACGTGAGACTCGAACTCGAAACGGATATTGGATTTCCAGCAGGCAGCAAAGCCTACTGCATCATAATTCACGACTGTCTTATGGAGCACCGTTCACTAAGTGAAGTGGTTATAAGTTTAAATTAAAAAAATATAATTTCTTTATTGTTAATAAATGAAATGAGTTTTAATAAATGAAATGAAATGAGTTTTAATAAATGAAATGAAATGAATTTTTGAGTTTTAATGAAACACCCTGTATTTTTTTCTTAGTTGTTTATTGCAACATTACATGAGGATTGAAACCTTCTTTGAATACATTTATAAAGAAATTTTAGTAATAAAATACATATAGCAGATTACGTGAGGCACGATATTGTAAATGTCTTGTTAATTTCGCCATTTAATTGTCCATCCTTGGTGTCGTAGGAACTGGTGTTGGTTGAATTCGTCTTAAGGGGTAACAACAACAACATAGTACTTGTTTCGGTATTCTTGTATTGTCCAAATTTAAATTTCCCAACTGCTTTATAACGTTTTCTTTGTCTTCGTACAGTTTAATATCTTTACGAAGTTGCTTGAGTCTTTCTTCAAATTTAATAACTTTCTCCCAAATATGTTTGTCTTGACGCATGTCTTAAAGCACTAATCCACCACAGCGTTATTAATAAATATAATATAATAACCCCCTCTAGATATAGATCACGTGACATAATTATCCAATCATGATCAAGCAATTTTTTTTCGTAAAATTAGCATCTACGTCACTTATAGATAATACCCGTTTTTTCCGCGATTCAATTGGACCAATAAGAAGGAAGTTAAGCGCTTTGTGCCCTTATGGCCACGTTCATTGCGCATGCTTTTCTTTAAATTTGACATCTACGTCACTTCTACATGATACCTGTTTTTTCCGCGATTCAATTGGACCAATAACAAGGAAGTTAAGCGCTTTGTGCCCTTATGGCCACGTTCATTGCGCATGCTTTTCTTTAAATTTAGCATCTACGTCACTTCTACATGATATCTGTTTTTTCCGCGATTCAATTCGGCCAATAATAACGAAGTTAAGCGCTTTGTGCCCTTATGGCCACGTTCATTGCGCCATCTAGTGGCAGTTTCTGGAACTTTGACATAATTGGACTAAAAATGGCCGCCGCCGCCGCTCTCCAACGCCATCTAGTGACAGTTTCGGGAACTTTGGCGCCATCTAGTGACAGGTGATAGATGTCCGGTGACATCTGACAGATGACGTGTGACATATGACAGGTGCCAGATGACAGGTGACATATGATAGGTGACTTATGACATATGACGTCGGCGACACGAGCGCCACAAACGCCCCTGGTGGCCGAAACGGGAAATAACGCAGAACATACTTTGCTTCACTACTCTATGAACAGAAAGAGTATAAATAGATCCTCAAATAGACCTTCAAAATTTGGGAAAAAGGCAATTGAATTTGAGATGCCAAGGGAGCATCTTGTTGTAATATAAAAAAATTCATGAGTGTCTAGAAAATAAATGAATTTAGTAATGTCAAAATGTCAAAAAGTGATTAGATTAAACAAAAATTGTGTAGTACCTTTTCAAAAATAGAACAAACGATCAAAATTTGATTAATTTTCAAAATGAAATAGATTTTCTTTGCCTTAGTAGAGTTGGTTCTAAACTCACAATTTCGTGTCACTTGCTGGAACGCAGTTGTGACGTCACTAATTAACCTAGTCTTGTCAACAAATATATTTGTTGGATGAATTACGGTTTTGACAAATACCTGTTATATACATAAATACTGCTCGGACGAAATAAGGTTATGACGATATACTAGTTGCCTAAATTTCGATTATAACGTTTTTCGAGTCGGGTAATACGGTTCGCATAAATTCATCTTTTGAAGTTATACGCGTTTAAATAAATACGGATAGGACAATATACATTATGATATAATAATTTGGGGTTAAGTCCTGTTTTGACGGAATAATATTACCCTATTTAACTGGTTTGAAGGTTTAAATTATGCCAAAAATCTTGTTTGATAAAGTACGGTTTGGACACTTTATATGGACCCGAATTACCTATTGCCTAGATTGGACACAACCTAAAAAAATGTGATAAACAATGAGTGCCCTATGGTACTTTTAAAACTTTACAAGACATAGTGATACGTTATTACTTACCAGCGAACTGGAACTTTATTTACAAGTGTTTGATTGGGACAATTTGGGGAACGGTTTACTTTTTGGAACTTAGAGTGTACTAGGACATGAAAACTAATACTGACGTATTAACAAAACAATTTACATTTTTTTGTAATTTATTTTCTCTTTTTTTTATTGACTTTAAATTTTTTTTTTTAGTTTCTTTCATAAATTGTGTTTGTTCTGTTTACATTTTCCTTTTATTTTAAATCAAATCAATGAAGCACCTGGGATTATATAATTTAATAATATATATTTCATTTGAATTTGATGCTCAAATAAATACATTCATTTTTATTTGAACTCAATCCAAATAAGAGATCATTATATAGGGTGTGCCCATTAGCCCCACGAATTAATTACTTATTGCATTAAGTTTTGCTTTAAACTCTGCAAAATTTAGCTCAATATTTTGGTGATGCAACATAAAGTAAATCATGGGCTTTATGTGGTTTAAGCGTTTTAAGTATAGTACCGAAACTGGTGAAAATTATGAGTGTTCAGATAGGCTTTTTCCGAGGATGAAATCGAAGCTTAAAAGATATCGATTGACTACATCAAGAATATTGAAGCGAAATCGCTGGCAAGGATGTGTAGACGGCTTTGAAGGAGACAATTGAATTTTTTATTAAAAGGAAGAATTTCTGCAGTTCTTAGATCATTCTTGGAACATTTGGCTAGCACCTCGTTAAGCTAATTACTAGTAATATTATGATGACTCAGCAATTTTATGGATACTAAGAGGTGGATAGTAACTTGTTATATGGTATTATATTTACTATACATACGTCGGAGTGGGATTTCTATTAAATTCAGTAGGTAAGTTGCAACAAAAAAATGGGGGAGGGTAGGGGTGATAGTACTCCTAAAACTGCTAAAAACGTTCCTATAAGTGTCTATCATTAAATGCATATTAAAGGAGTTAATAATCATAACTTTAAATTAATCAAAAAATAAATACTTTAACTTTTATGTTTTTCAACTACAGGTTCAGGAAACTGTTTGTCTTCAATTTTGTCCAAAACAGTTCTTTAAGAGTCTTGCAACAACAAGAGTACCTTTTTTTATGGGAAAAAGTGCGTAGTTTTCAATGAATGAACACACTTTGTAAGGAAAACAACCCCAAAAAAGATATTCATAAATTGATCCCCTCTTTTTCTAAAAACTAACCTTTCCAATTAAACAAATAATTTTTCAAAATCACCATTTGATTTAGGGGCAAATTTTAGGCAAACTTGGATTTCTTTCTATTTTGTTTTTTAAGCTACATTTTCAAAAAAGCTTCTTTCAAATTCACCCTTTTAACCCTTTTAGATGGTAACCAACCAAAGTGGTATAGTTATTCAGGAAGCTTACAAGCTTATTATTATATATATTAATTAGGTTGGTAAGATAATTAAAAGGAGAACGAAAAATAGAAAGGTGTATTTCATGAAATGTGAATGCTGGTTAAAAATGTAAATATGGATTTTAGGGTTAGTTTAATAAATATTTAAAAAGATGTGCTTTGTGTTTATTAGTACTTTTCAGAACAGATGTACATAAATCATTTCAAATTGTTAATAATAATTAGCAAAAGTGATTTCCTTATTGATGTATGCAATTTAATTTAAAGATTTACTAAAACCTTTAGCAGTACGAGTTTAAAACCGTAACAGTATCCGTTTAACATAATTAATTGTTAAAATTTTCGTTTTACCATTCGATTTGAGTTGTACTTTTTCAATATTTTACTGAATTCTCTTATGGAACACTTTTCATCTTTCTTGTATAAGACGTTGAAAATTGGTACACTTTTTTTGTGAAACCATTATGTTTTGTAGGCATTTTTTGAATGCGATAATGATAGGATTCTATACGGAGTTGGGATAGTGTATGGAACCAAGTAAATATCTTTAAAATGAAACGGATGATGTTTATGAAATTTTGCAAGTGAGTGCAATGGGATAAAATGCAGCTGATGTACATTTTTTTGTTAATAATATACTTCCGGTTTAACCGGAAATACTCTCAACTTTTTTTAATTTTTTTTTAATGGGATACCTTCTAGTTACATACGCTAATTCCTGGAATAGTACAAACTATGCGACGATGATGTCTTATCCAAAAGCTCTCCTATTACATTATAATATTTTCAATTTATAGTTAACAGTATTTATTCCTTCTGATTTAACTTTCATAATAATTAGTTCATAAAAGATATATTTTAGAATTTGGAATAGAATAATTTCTTAAATAGGCTTTTGCGGACTCTCGATTTACTTCTCTCTCTATTTTTTTTTATATTTAGATTTCTCTCATAACGAAGGCCCATATGCCAATAGGTTATAATGTAATTAAGAGGTATGGATTTAGAACATCGCCTACTCATGAAAACGTTTACACTAAAATGACACATACTTTTAATGGTGTATTTGAATATCGACAGATATCGCTATCTTAAAATAATTTCACTATTTATATAATTTAGTTTTTCTATAAAAATAGAATTTTTTTATTATTTAATTGACAAATACTTTGACGAAGTGAAGTGCATATTTATTCTTATATAATCGGTTGATACAAATTAACAGTAAACAAAATTCATTACTAAGAATAAATTTGAACTCGAAAATACAAAAACAACATAACTAGAATATTTCAAGGTTAATCGAACGAATAATTGGAATGATCAATTTTTCTAAATTTTATTTCAGAATAAAGATTAGTGATTTTTGAACAAAAATTAAAAATAAATCATAATGTTATTTAAGTTTACAACAGAATTCTAACAAATTATGAATTAAATTAAAGATATTTGAGTTTTTTAAATAAAAACTGATGACATTGAAAAAATAAGGAGCTTTTTTAATTATTTTTTTTGCGAGCAAACCTGTATTTACAGATATGAATTAATATTTAGAAAATTTTCAAAAAGTGTGACAAATTGTAAAATGTTAGTTTTTTAGTGGGCTGTGAGCCCAAAAACATAAATTAACTGTTAGAAATTGACAATTACCACTTGAATTTTGGCTTTTAATATTTAACAAGTATCTAAAATAAACATAACCTAGAATGTGGATAACTTTTCTTAAATTAGTAGAGATAATAGTTATATGCAACATGACCAAGTGTGTTACAATAAACTCAATTTCAAATTTAAGTAGTTTAGTTTAAAAATTCAACATGACATGACATGACAAAATAAAAGTTTTTAATTTATAAGTACATGGAATTATGAAAAAAAATATTTAAAATTATTAACTCATTGAATTATGACAAAAAGAATAATACGGGTAATATATATACACGCTCTGAAACTGAATATTTAATAATTATTACCTTTTAAAAATTTAATTCTGCAATGTTGAAGTCCGATTTCATTGCACCATTTATTTTATAGCAGCTATAAAAATTCAACTGTATCGGCTTTCAAAATAGCCCCATTAAACGAAAATTAGAAAATTTAAGAGTAGCGTAACCGTCGAGACTATTTTCAACTTTTATTGATTATAATACAAAAGACATTGTCTATTTTATTATTTAGAAATAGAAGCAGTTTATTACAAAAATACAAAGTTAAACAAGGTTCGACAATATTTGAAAACTGTTACCATTGATACATGTATGAAACTTGTGGGTTATATCGAACATATACAGGGTGTCCCACGACGATTAAGACAAGTAATATATCAGAATTGGGCAGTAGTAGAGAATTATAATTTTGGGGGTGTAAATTAGAGCAAATGTTGCATCTTTTCTTGTTATTGTGTTACCCAATGAGGTATTTGTTTTTGGTCACGTGACGTCGCATTCAAAATTATTAATGGGACAACCTGTATATTTGTGCCTTTCTGTATTCCTCCCGATAAAACAATTCCAACAAACTAGCACACTTGGGGTCTAAAGTGATTAATTCAAGAGCCACAGGTACTTAAACGATGGTAAGTTAAAAAATTCATAATTGAATCCCTTGTAATTTTCGGCAATCTTACATTCGTACGTAATGATTAAGACAAACCAATATTATAATTTTTAATAAAAATTCAAATTAACTGTCACAAAAAAAACTTACAATATTAAAGGAGATGTTCAAATTGATGCCCATCTTCGTAAATGCATTTCTCAAATCTTGATAATAGATTTCGGTTACATGCTGCCCTAATCATTTCCGGTGTCACAGTTCTACAAGCATCGCGTATTTTTCTTTTCAAATCGTCTAAATCTCTAGACGGAGTTTCATATACGATACCTTTAAGATATCCCCAAAGGAAGAAATCTAACGGTGTCAGGTCTGGCGACCTTGGAGGCCAGTAAATAGTACCGTTGCGTCCAATCCAGCGTTCTGGAAATATCATGTCCAGATAATTTCTGACTCTACCATCAAAATGTGGAGGCTATTGTTCGTTACATTTTTTGTCTCAATCGTAATGGTACAATCGTTTAAGTACCTGTAGCTCTTGAATTAATCACTTTAGACCCCAAGTATGCTAGTTTGTTGGAATTGTTTTATCGGGAGGAATACAGAAAGGCACAGATATACAGGTTGTCCCATTAATAATTTTGAATGCGACGTCACGTGACCAAAAACAAATACCTCATTGGGTAACACAATAACAAGAAAAGATGCAACATTTGCTCTAATTTACACCCCCAAAATTATAATTCTCTACTACTGCCCAATTCTGATATATTACTTGTCTTAATCGTCGTGGGACACCCTGTATAGGGTGATACATAATACGTGTACCAAACTCATAACACTGATTGCTCTCGTAAAATAATAAATATCACATACTTGTATATATTTCTTAAAAATACCAGAGTTCAGAAATTATAATCATTGATTCATATTTTAACTCATAGTTGTTGAGAGATGTCTGTGTGCGGTTTGCGCAGAGTCAAAGGCGTTCAAAATAAAATACAAATTTGAAAAAGTAAATTAAAACAACATGAAAACGAATTTATAATCATTTACTAAACGCTTTTCAGTAAACTGATAAGAATAAAAAAGAATATCAACGTTATAAAATATTTTAGACCCCAACTCACAATGACTGTCAGAGGTATAATTCTCAAAATAAGACATCGCTATACAAATTATTACTATGTAAAATTACCTGTGCTATCATGATTTCAATTTTATTGTCAAATGTCCAAGTGTTTTTCTCTTCTTTTACATCATGTTGAACAAACTTATACTATAATTTTGTAGTTATCTCTGTTAGTATAGTCTATCTACAATATGTCCCCCTAAGTTGGAATCATATGGAAAACTTTTTTATTATTAATTTTAGGAAAAAAAGTTATTCTTCATAAAAAGTTCTGCATTATCTAAAACCTAGAATACAGTCATCAAATATCAAATTTTTTCAGTGGTATACGAGGTTTGTCAAAAAATATGAGTTTTACTCAAGAGTAAAGTACATTTAAATTTGACAATATCGAAAAATATGTTACTAAAAAAAGTTGATCAGAATTAAAAATTACGTTTAAATAATAACTATAAATCAAAAGCCGAATAATTATTTTTTCAAAATTAGGACATGAGTTGCTATTTAAAAATCTCAAATTTTTATGAAAATTATACTTTAAACAATTTTTCTAGTGATGACTTAAAAGGTCTCATATAACCTTCGCCTAATTCTCTTTTACGTCTGTGGCTAAAATGCAATAATTTTGATTCGATATTTATTGTTATTTCATTAACAGATAACCTTCAACAATCCAAAAATGAATTTTTTTTATGTAAACTGTAGATATTGTTTCCTCGATTATCTCACATCTGTGTAAATATTGGAAAATGATCAGAATAAATTAACTTCTAAAATGCAGGGTTTTCGAAAATACAAATAGTTAATAATTTCTCATAAACCGGTTGGTTTTTTACCTTTTTTCTTATAAACTCATCATCGCACTTTGTTTTTGGAATTTGTCGGATTTAAATTGGAAACCCAATTAAATGTTATTAGGTTGTTGTTTGCAAGTAATTATCCACAACATGGTGGTATAATCAACTTTTATCCTAGAGCATAATAATTACCACATTTCAGCCCTCGACTGTATTAAACATGAAAGTCAGTAAGTCAGCGGCGCTGCATAACTAAATCTGGATTGGGACATAGTACGGCTTTAACTAAATCCTAAGCCATGAAAGTTAGTTGTTAAATTTTAACAAACAGAACACTGATTTAAAATAAATTCCTGTTATTAAATAGCTCATTTTTAATGCAATCATATCAGAGTTGTTGAAAGAAATTTTAGCAAGGTAATGGTTAGAATAATATTCAACTTTCTAACAAGGAAGTGTAAACGGAATAAACACATGCTTGCCATAGAATTGGCAAAGTAAGTTGCATGCAGGTTTTGCTAGGAAGAAAAGTAGAGCGTAGTATACATTTGGTACTACTGCAAAGCTCTAAAGTGGCGATAAACGTGGAGTTAATTACACAAACGAATCTTTGTACAAATTGTGTAGTCTAGTCAAAAAACTCAACTGTATAAGACACACTAACGATCTACAAAATAAAGCAAGTAGGTCGAGATGGAATAGACAATATAACCCATGGTCTTCATAAATCTAATCTAATCCATATAGCGTAAAACTAAAAAGAAGCCCTATAGCAATTTTAGGAAATATAACTACACGCAATTGCTTTTGCTAATACATAATAGTAAAAGAAAATTTCACATTTTACACAGAGAATTCAATAAATTAATAACTAAGAGAAAAATCAGTATACACATATCAAAATAATGTTTCATAAAAAAAGGAAAAGTATTTAATTAGATTAAAATAAAATTCACTAACACAATAGAAATACTAATGCAACAGAAAATGTTTGATATTTACTTTAAAAATGTAAAGAGATATGGCCATTTATTAAATTGTCCGACCTTAAGTATTATTCTACCGATGCCCCCCCCCCCCATTTCTCCAAAAATAATTGCACGACAAAATATTTGAGAAAATGTTAGGACTTGAGCAGATCAAGTTTCAATTTTTATTTCTAATGATAATTAAATTTAATACAAACTAACCACACAAAACACCACGCCATTGGTTTAATAATTGAATTACATCATTTTAAATTGATACTCGGTTAATTTATCAAATGTTCAAAATATTCTTCAATGATGCTTGACAGAAAGTCTCTTTTTGTTGCTTATTTTACAGTGTTTCTGGGGTAATTAAATCACATGCCTCTGTTATCCGTTGTTTCTGGGTAAATAAATATTATATATATTATGATATTAGTAATATTTCTGCCCCAACAGTTTTGAGAAAATTGGATTATGATTTGCATGTATTAATTACGGATTTTCATCAGACCACTATTAAATATTTTGCTGTGACCATTAAAAAAAAACAAATAATAATTTAAGAAAGTTCAATTGTATTATATAATTTATTAATTTTATTATTATATTATTAGTAATAGACCAATTAGTACGCTTTTTATTTTGTACATTGTCAGTTTCTAAAAACTGTGAATAAGAATTTTAAACAGTGTCTATGGGATGATATGAAAACCATTCATTAAACAATTTGCGGCGTAGTGGGAATTCCGATTATCCTCCCCGAAAATAATAATCAACTCACACATGCCAACCGATTCGCGGAGAAAAACCATTTTTGAGAAAAAAAGGATATTTATCTGAAACATAAACAACTTTAACTTAATAATTAACGAATTAAAATTGATTATTGACAAACAAAATATTGAAAATACTAAATACTAATTTTACTATTACATCATTAAATAAAGAGTCAATACTCTTTCAAATGAGCTATGACTCGACCTTTATTGCCATTTAAATTTTTTAAGGAGACAGCATTCTGCGTTGGATTTGATATTTGGAATGTTATTTTTTTTTTATAAAAAAACCTGAACAGAAATAAAAATCGACATATTCGAGCATATCCTGAAATATTGTTTCGTATAGTAGTTAGTGCGAGAGGTGGGTTAACATTTGATGTTCACACCCTATAATTTAGAGGTCACTTCTAATACGGCAGACGGAATATGAAATTCATTAAATTGTGTTTAATATTTACTTAAGTCACTATTGCCTACCGAAAAACATATTACGAAAATAAATAAACAACAAACTGGCAATATGTTATATTGCTTCAAGTAAGGAAAACAAAGTTATTTTTGGGAGATTCTTACAATGCGTTTATTTTTTTGCGAGTTGAAAATGTTTTTTGTATATGTGGAATTAATTCAAAGATAAAACATATCGTAAACTATATAGGAAAACTAAATCATTTGTTAAACTTCTAGTTCTTTAATTAATAAGGAAAGAAAGTTTAGTGAATTTACTTTTTAAGTAATTTGTTAAGATGGTGAACATAAATCCATCTGTTGCAATGTGTATGACCTCAAATATTCAGGCTGAACCTATATATGAAATAATTTGTAAAAACGCCTGCCTAGTACTAGTACTACTTTTATAAATACTAAATATACACAAATTACAAATACATCACTTCGCAACTTCTCTAAAGAAAGAACGAACCAAACTGATGTCTCAGTATGCTGCACTAATGTGCAACTGTTTATAGAGAAAATGTATATGATATATATTAAATATAAATAATTACAGGACATATGTTAGATAGTATATCATAAATAAACATCTGCACTGAATCAGGGTAATCCATATGATATTGAATCTGGGTTGTATTTGTTTGGGATATTTTTTATATGTATAATCGCGATTTTCTTGTATTTAGATCACAGGGAATAAAATGCTAAATTCAAAAGATCTGTTAATTAATTTGAAGTTGAATCTAATACTTTTTTCAAAATGAAACTGGGAACTTTGAACTTGACCATATTCTATTTTTAATTTTAATAAAAAGAATACTTGGTTGGCTAGAGTTATGCATTTTACCTATAATTTATTTTTAAATCCTTAAAACTAACTACCTACAGTACATCAATATTCACATGGGTATGAGTCTTTCTTCGTGCTTCGCTGCAAATTTCTCAACCTCTTCCTTAGCTATTCAGATTTTTAAATCTTCATATAAATACTTAAATATAAATATTTAAATTTTATGGATGTACTCTTTACAACTCAATAACTTGATCCTCTATTTTTTGGTAGTTAGGACTGCACAAAAAAAAGACATTTTTTATTTGATTAGCAATTTATTTGATCTTCTTCAGGCTTCCAAATAAGACGTTAGTGCTCAAAATAATTTGAAAAAATATATATGGTACATGACACATAGAAAACTGACGCCTGAAGAAGACCAAATAAATGATGTTACTATCGCGTCAAGCACGGACGCTACCAAAGAAAAAAAATGTTACTATGAATTGGAGATTTTTGGTCTCCAATCCTCTATTGATACCAATAATTAACATAATGTTGTCGTCTGCAAAGATCGCAATGGTAAAGTTTTCTCTTTATAAAGTATTATAGGTGAACAATAAATATACGATTGTGCTCAAGAGACTTCCTTGGGATATTCCTGCTTCTATTTTTCATACACTAGAATATTTGCCTTGCTCCTTTTTTAATCCGAAACTTTCATTGATATGATTCTATTAAATCTGAGTACTGACTTGGTAGCAAGTATATTTTATTAATTAGTTTTACATGCCACGGTGCACTGAAATCTTGGGTTATGAATACAACGGTTTTTCTCTTTATAGGATTCTTTGATTATTCTTGTGTACTTAATCAACAATTTTAGGGTCTTATTCGCAAAGATATATTTCAGTCTTTTTAAAGGCAATTTTTTTAAAAACTTTGGCACTATTAGGAGTAAAGAGATTTTGAAGATTTGCTTCCTTTGGGAACCATGTCCCAGATATCCGATACATGTTTCAAGCGAAATACTGTTTTTTTTAAGATAAGCAAAGTTAATAGTTATTTTTTTTTGGTTGGTTTTTTCAAGATTTCATTTGTTGTGGAATCATTTTTGTATTCAGTGATTTCTCTACTTAACTTTTGTTTAGCATTATTTGGCTTAACTTTATCTTCTGGTACTCCTGCTCGTTGCTATTTTTTCACGCCAATATACATCTAAATGTTTTATTTATAAAGTGCAGTCTATACCTATATAATAAATTCATTTTAAAAATAATTATGAACTTTTGGAAAATATCTTGAAACAGGTCCATGAAAATATATAAAATATAGTAAAATACAGTAAAAATGTTAAATTGAAAAAATATATTTTGAGAGAAGTATTTAGTGCATTACTAATGGAGAGGAGTAATGTGAAAAACGTATTTTTTTCTATATTCTTTCAAAAATCCATCTAATGTTTAGTTTTCACATAAGTAAAAGGAAAGAAAGAAAAAAGCGTATTTAAAATAAAATAAAAACATTGTGACAGAAAGAAATATATTAAATAAGCATATAGAAGAAAAAACGGTAAAGAGGTAACTCAAGACAAGATTTTCGAAATGTTTATTAATAAATAACCCTACAGTCAGTAAAACAGAAAAAATTGTGAATTTGGACTTCTCAAATATATTCAAAAAAGTAAGAAATATTGATTTTATGAAAAAAAAACAAATGAAGTGCTAGGAAAAAGAAAAGTCCATATTAACTTATTATTAAACAACTTGCTACTGATAAAGAAATTTTCGATTATACTACCCTTAAAGAAATAAAATGCATCTTTCTAAAGTTCATTTGGTTGGCGAGTTAAATGAAGCAGTTAAGTATACTTGTTTTTCGGACTGGCCTGATATCTTTTGCTACCGCGCATCGAAACGCGTGGCGACTTCACATTCAGAACAAGATTTGCCAATTAATAAATTAACGATGAATAGAACATTAACAGTGTTAATATTAATAATAATACCATTAATAATAATAATCATTATCATAATCTTCAGTTTAGATCTTTTTTAGTTGTCCACATTTTCCATATTATCTTGGATAAGGCACTCTACATTTCTAAATAATTTTAATGAATTATCTTTCGTTTTCTACTAAATTAACGCCTAATTTTTCTCTCTATTGCTTAGTTTGGTACTTTGTCCTTCAATCTAAATCCTAAAATTGTTCAAATTTTTTGTTGTTTCCTTAATTTCCACATTTCTGAGCAATAAAATATTGGAACATATACTACATTATGTACCTTAGTATCTGTTTTTTATTAAATACTTGCTTAATCCAGAAATAATACAATAACCTGGTGTTGGCTTTTATCTTTCTTCTATTTCAATTTCTGTTTTTCCATCTTCTGTTATATTTATTCCTAGATATTTAATTTTTTGTTCAAGTTCCGTGTTGTCTATATCAATATTCAAATATTTCTGTTTTTTTTCTATACTGCCATTATTTTTGTTTTATATCGATTCATTTGAACTATTAACGATACTGAAGCAAACAAAATACTAAGTGAAAGATAATTTGCATAGTTGCCATCAAATTATTAGTTCTTAGTTTTTTAAATGCAAGATTTATTTTGATTTTTGATTACCTACGTTACAAAAAGTTATTCCTGATTTGAATTATCCAAATGAAAACAGGTCAATTTGACGTAAACTAGATGGAGCTACATTTTTTATGTATGGTTAGAAATAATGTAAACGTTTTCCTTAACAGATAGATTGGAAAACATTTAATTATTGAGTAGGTTACTTATTTTCCCATTGTAGATCTGAAAATAGAATAACAGAAGAAATCACTACACAAGCATTCAGAATTATAGTAAATAGTATTCTGATACTTAAAGATCGCCTTACTCATTGTCAACAGCATTTTGGCAGTTACTTTGAATACTAAATATTTTATTTAAAATTAAAACTATTTAAAAAATATACTGTGTGTATTATTTGAAACCTGACGATTTATTATAAATAGAGCTGAGGTGGACACAATTTTGTTGTACAAAATTAAAAAATACTAAATCCGTTTAAACTTGTTTTCCAGAACAATAATTATAAACAAAGGCCGCGATTGGGTTTTTAATTCATTACGTCTACATTTTAAAAGTTGTTGTTTTCAATACGCACAATTTAAACTTCCTATACTTTTGAAATGAGATTCAATGGGTTTCTCGAAGGAAGTGCTGTACGACTCGCTTTCTCTAATTTAACATTTTTTGGGGTTATCATAACACTACAATGGGGTATTGCGTATTACACAGTGTAACGAATATATTATAGAAAAATCGTGTTTTATTTACAGTAAAAAAACTAATGATTTTCTAGCAATTAATAAATAAACTAAAAGTTGCAAAATATTATTCTGGTTTTAGTGTACCTATAACTATTTATGTGCCAGTGTTTAAAAAAATGATCTGGCTTTTAAATGTGCAGTCGAGCCAACATATTTTTATTTCAATTAAAATTATATATAATGACGTTGGCCCAATCCAAAAATAGCTTTATTTATTTGCTATTTAGCCTTCATTCCACAAAACCATCCTAAAATCCGAACTAAATAAAAAAATGATTCGTACCTTAAAAATGTTTATTTAATAGCCCAATATTTTGAAAGAAAAATAGCCGACGCCTCTGATTCTTTCAGGACCAACAAAATTAATTTGAAATCCGTAACTTGGTAATAGGGTAACTGTGTACTTACTCGTCGGTCGCAACAGGCTGCAGTTGCAGTTACAATTCGATAGTTTGTGGAGAATATCCAATGAACTAGATTCCCCCGTGGTAATTTAACACCCGAGTTTTTTTGGTTCTATGATATACTGTTACATCTCTCTGTTTGTAAAGAGTTATTGCAATTTTATGTGACTATAGGGTCGATATACTATTTTTTTAGGAAAACAGAGTAAAATATTAAATCTGTAATTTAAACAAACATGTGAAGTTACTTTCACTGAAATTTTGTAGTATTCGTAGAGTTCTATGAAACCGGGTGTTAATTAAGTGTTTATTAACGTATATACGTGAACGTGAATTAATTATTGTACCAATACCTATTAAAAAAATATTCAACCTCATTTAAAAATACACTGATCGGCAAAATTATCGCATCACATAAAGAATTGTTCTTTTATAATCAAAAACTTTACTATTTTAAAAAGTTAAATTGAAATCAATATAGTGACATGAAGTTTCAATTACAATACTAATTAATTAACTAATTAACATTTAATCAACAAATCATATAAAAAATGAATAAATCTTAATTCAAAAATGAAAATTGCACTCGACAATTTGCTTGGACTTAAACATTTTTTTTAATATTCACCTTATGTCTACTTCTAATACCCAATACCCGGTTTAATCTCTCAGTTTTGAAAAACTAGGGACATTCTACGATGAATGTTTTGAATCATTTATTGGATCAATGAGTGATCAATTTGCTTCCATTCTTCATTAAGAGCCTCAAAAAGTTGATTAAGTGTTTGTGTTCGATTTCGGCGGTCTGATTCTTCGCACAAGTTCGTTCCAGACTTGCTCAATGGTATTAAAGAATGGGCTTCTTGCAGGCCAGTCTAATTTTTCAATTTTGACCCCTTAAAAGTATCTAGTCACCACTTTAGCACAATGTGTGGACCAGCATTCTCCTGCATAAAATGAAGTAAATGGTACTAGGTATATTTCCAATATATCGGTTATGTGCTGATGGGCACCCCATGAGCTACAGTAACGAGATCTGTTGTAGCCAGGAGATTAATTTATCCCCAAGCCATGACGGACTCGCCACCAAAACTTTCCCTTCCGATCATCGTGAAAACCAACTTACCAATTTCTTAAACAGTACAAGTAAATTGTTCTTCAAACAATTAAAGAACTAGCAACAATTTTAACAGTTTGTCTTTTAACTATAACAACATGTATTGCAATTGCTTTTAAAAAATCTATAGCCAACTCCTGAATTTAGCAGATAATCCTTTTACGCTATGCAGTGAAATATAACACACCCGAAAATGAGATAATTATAGGTTAGTATATTTCGTAATTATTCAGGTTGATTCGTATAAGAACTTACACAGAGTAGGGGCATCTAGGGAAACTAAAATAATGTGATTTAACGCCACTTATTAACTCTACATATATTAAGTTATATATTTGAGAAGTTATGGGTCTTCAAAGTGGGGTTTCAGATTTCGAAAAAAATCAGTAGGTATCTCAGTTATACTTGAACTTAGAAAAACCAAATTTGGTACACGATATGACTGCATCCAGGGCATTAATCGATAGTAAGTAGAGTTCAATTGTAGTAATCTAAAGTATTCATAAGGGATGATGCACCATTAAAATGTTAAAATGTGACAGAATTTTTTAACCCGTTGGCGGTCTTAAAAAAGGTATTATTATATAATAAAGAATTTAATTCCAAAATATTTATTACTCTTGTAAATTTTTCAAAAAACGTTGTCGTTTTTAACTAAAAACCCAAATAACTAAAAGCACGTATTGCAGCTCTGTTATTTAAAACAATCATGAAAAAAAGTTATTTAATTTTAGTAATTGCTTGCTGAGGGTTTTGAAAACGGCCAGAAAGTCTTCAATTAGCGTACAAGTTGACATGCTAGTAGGTTTCTGTATAGGAAATTGCAGAAGAAGTGTTGAAGAATATCAGAGAAGATTTTCTAAACGTGTGAAGAAGTTATTTTATATACAATTGAAGGTGACATATGTATTAGTACTAGCATTTTATCTCGAGAAAACGGAATGTCACAAAATTCTATGCACCGAATTAATTTTCAGACGTAATTTACTATACCCATATCATATCCAAAAAGTGCAGGAATTGTTACAGGAAAGTTTGATGAACCGAGTTAATTTCTGTCAGTTTATTATGCACAAAAATATTAATTTTCAAAAGAAATGTCTCTTTACTAATGAAACTTTTTTCAGCCGTAGAGGTATTACAAATTTACATAACTCATGAGTGTTCCGACGTAATCCCTGACTCGGGAACTCCTCGACAACGCGAGTTTAAAATAAATATTGGGATCCGTGTTATTGAACGGTATATAATTGGTCCAGATATTTTACCGAATCTACTAAATGGTGAAACTTATTTAGAATTTTTCCGAAACAGTCTCAGATCTACTTGCAGAGGTGCCACTACAACTCAGACTGAAACATTAGTTTATGCATGATGGAAAACCGCCTTATTTTAGTGTTATTTTTAAACTACCAGTACACAAATACATTGATTTGAAGAGAAAATAATTGCCCACGAGTTCGCCTCCACGATCAGCAGACTTCAACTCATAAGATTTCTTTATTTGGGGATATAAATATTCCTCGCCGATTGCGTCTAGAAGAAAATTGTGGAATCTCATTATGGAATAAATGCACATTAATTAGAAACAATACAGTTATTGGATAGAGTAGACTTCAATTTTCGATGAACAATAACTTTATGCTTGACAGAAAATGCATGTTATTTTTGTTATTTAAGTTGTTTGTTTTTTTTATTCAGTTATTATTTCAATTTTTTTTCCTGAACGTCAAATTTCATGTTTAATTTCATAGCTAACTGAGATATTGATTCTCACCATATTTTAGGTTCCCCTACATGCTCCTACTCTGTGTCGGTTCTTATGTGAATCACCCTTTATAAGCGTATAGTTAGAAAAATATTTTCTTACAGGTGCTGCAAATATATTTGGTTGCGATGTAGAATTATTGTGGGCAGCAACCATTTCATTAAAACAAATTACACGTTCGAAATCGAACGGAAATAATACTCTTACCGAGCCAGCTGAGACTCTCGGTAGTTTCCAGTTTTTCTTTGAATGCGTCAACTTCTTTTTGAAGCTCTTCGACAGCGGGAGGGAGAGGAAGTTCCCAACGAAGTTGGCGTTCAATGGCCGACACTCTCGCCTGAAGGGCCTTGAGATCAGCAACGGTTGATTCCTGGAGCATCGCCAAACCGTTGGCCGCTACTACTTGGAGGGAATACCGGTTATTCTGTAAACGGAAAATCAATATCAGTCACTGAGTTGAAAGTTTTTGCGTATTTTGAAAATATATAATGTTGGTCGTTCAGAGACACTTTTCAGAACAGTAACAAAGAATTTTAAAGTGTCGAATCGAGGACGTATCAACTTACTTGCGTGTTTGAAGGGAGATCCGAACAAATATTTAATAGTTGACCCTCAGTGTTATAGAGTTTGAGGATGTCTCGAGGCCCTGCTTCTGCGGCTGATCTGAACAAATCTGAAATCAAATTAACAAATTACTGCATTTTTTATCTATATAATTTCATCACAACTACAGTTTATTCAAGGTATTTTATTATAATTTCAGTATGACCATATCGTTTGAGCACATTTTTATTATAATAGCTCTTCCGTATTTCATTATTAACGATCAGCATACATAACAATAAAATTTTATATAGAAAAGCTTTTAAATTCTGTTAAGAGTCTTTTTATTTTTATATCGATGAACAGCTCGGGCACTATCATTTAAATAAAATTGCACATTTTATATAACATCTTTTTCCCGGAAACATTCGTAGCATTACAAGATTAAAATAAGTTTTTGTGAAATTATTTAAAGTTAAAATTTAAAATCCAAAACATAAGCTAAGCAATTACATTATACGATCAAAATATTTAAGCAGAACTTTAGATGAGTCCTCTTCAGTTTGCTATTTCATTCCGAAGAAAATGTATGTTAAAAAGCATTTTTTGACTATCAATTTTAGAAAATTTACTTTGTTATCTACGCGATTAAATTGAATAAGAGTTCTGATACTATATGTATTTGTATTCATCATATTCATTTTCAAAGTGAGCTTCCAAATTATATTTTACTTCGCTTTTTCCTAATAACGTAAAAAAATTAGCACAACAAAGCCTTATAACAATCAATAAAAATTCCTAAGAATCGAATATTTTAAAACGAACAATGCGTTCCTTTTACCTAATTCACAAGGACAACCGATCCTTTGATACGACTTGCGAATTATGACGCCAAAGAGATGCTGCGCTTTTATAAAGTTCACTTCTACGATTTCGGAAACCTTAGAAAACGAAACTTTGTTAGCATCCTGTCGATTCTTTAATTCTGTTCTCATGCGGTTATAAAATTTTAACTTCGTGTCTCCTAATAACTAATTAAAAGGTTTTGTTAAAGACACTGCATCTTTGGATACTCAAATATATGATAAATAATATAAAAGTAAAAATTTCTACCATAGAACCAACTTTCTATATATTTCCCAAATGGACCATAATATTCATCATGTCTATCAGTATATTCTCTTTAATAAATAAAAAATAAGTATTTGACAGAGTTATATTTTATAAATATAATGTTAAGAAATGTTTTTAAATAAGGTAGTCATAAATATAAAATAAAAGTTACGTGTACTTATATTTTTATGTACCTATTTAGGGATATATTTAAATGATATTGGATAACATCTTTTGAATATAAACTTTTACAAAGTTTGAGAGAAAATACATTTTTATGGAAAACAATCAAAAGGGTCACTCTAGGTGATATCACGGAAGAAATGATTTCCTGAAGTTTTCCAAAGGAATATACAGTGAGTACATAAAGTATGGAATAAATTCATTTTAAGCTAAACAAACAATTTTGAGCAATAATCCTGAGGCAGGTCGATTTTTGATTTTAATTTAATGTATTTTTACATAACAATGAAATATACAGAGTAAACCATTTGTGACGAACGATGTTATCAACAATTTTTTTTAAATGGTACACCCTGTATATATTTTTTTAGGATGCAAATTTCAAGACCCCAGAATTTAACGGCTTCAATTAAATACGGACATCGAAAATTTCATATAATATTAAGTATTTCATGGGAGATTTTCTTCTTAGTTAGCAAGTCTTTTACAGAAAAACCAAAACCAATTATATCTATAATTTGATTAAAGAAATAATACGTAGAAATGTTATTAATTACGAAAAAAGGTGGTTTTCCATTTTCTTAAATCCCAAAGAGAGAATTTAATTAATATGATTACAATTAACAGTCCGATTTTAAATCAGGAGATATAAAGATATAAACAGAGTCAATTAAATACGAGAGAAAGAATTTAATTAAAAAATAATTACGGTACAACCTTTTGAAGGTTTACTTTTTGTTGCTTTTAACATTTTTCTTGTTACTGGTAGATGAGGCTGGGCAAGGTTTTAAATAGAATTATTTAGATTTAAAGTAGAGGATAGTGGAAACAGACTTATAGCAGAAAAATCCTAAGAGGATTAGGTTAGATTAGGTTGGCAAATAAAATACTATAGGAATGTACCTTTTTCCCGACCATTAGTGGAATCTATTAATTCCGAAATCATTTTTAATAATAGAATGTAAACATTCTGACTGTTGAGAGAGACTATTTATTCTGAACCACATGCTTCTTATGTGTTTTGCATGTATTTTCAAAATAAATTTTATTTTAAATAAAATAATGAATGAAAAATTAGTAAATGTCTGGTTGTGAAGAAATTATAGTCTGTTAGAATAACAATTTTTTTTTCATTCTAAGCTTGTTACATATTATACTATAATTTAATTATTTCTACTATTTATTTAAATTCTTACAGCGATTTGATCGACCTCATAAACTAAGTTCATATTGTACCTTAGTCTATACTATATTTTATAGAATTAGAAATTTTCAACCAAACGTTTAATTTTAGCTGTTAGTCAAGAATTGTTTGCAGTAAATTTAACAAGACAGTAAGGAAAGGAGAAGCTGTGAGACGTGATTAAAGACCAAAGTGGATTCTTGTTATTGCGTATGAGTATAATATAGTAAGTAATAAATTTATATTTAATTATTTGTATCATGAATGAATTCTTAGGGAGATTTACATAGTAGCTTAAATTTTGTAAAGTCCGGTTCTAGTTCACCGGCTATTTAAGTAAAGTTACCTTTTTAGTGTTCTATCATACCTAGTAGGTACTTTCCCTAAATTATGGAGCGTATGTTAATAAATGTACC
This sequence comes from Hermaeophaga mercurialis, assembly GCA_951812935.1. Classification (NCBI taxonomy): domain Eukaryota; kingdom Metazoa; phylum Arthropoda; class Insecta; order Coleoptera; family Chrysomelidae; genus Hermaeophaga; species Hermaeophaga mercurialis. Next base: position 18,649,419 of record OX638360.1, read on the forward strand.
CCTTGACATAAAATTTCAAGTTTTTGTTTTTCTTAAATTTACGTTAAATCAAAAGTTATTTCGACTGGTTTTTTTTTAAAAGAGAGCACTCTCTATATAAATGAAAAATTCTTATGACACTTTTCATTCCTAGTATCTTTCATATTTAATTTGTATTGGCTAACGTGATTGGTGGGACGAGAATGGCGTATGACATTTGAGAGTATGTTAGAAAAATGCTCTCCTTAAATTCAAATTTGACGTCTTTTGTTTTTCTTAAATTTACAAAAAATCAAAAGTTATTTTGAATGGCTGCTTTTGAAATGAAAGCACTCTATATAAATTTTTACAGTATTTTACTAGTTAAAGTGAGATTTCTTTTAAAAAGAGTAAAAATTCAGTACTTTATTCTTATCCGATAGACTATACCAGGTACTAGTTGAAACAATTACTTAACTTAAGAATTGAACATTAGGACCACTAATTGTCCTAATAAAAAATTAAATCAAGTGTAAGTGTGGTCCTGATAAAACCAATTGATAGAGGGCATCAGCTACCAATTTATAAATGGACTGGTATGGTTAACAGAACTAACAGTTTTAAGAGTGATCCAAAGAATAAATATATAATCTTTGGAGATAACAGAAGAAAATATGGCCTTAAAATAAAATTGAGTTGGAAGTTAGGATGTCAAATTCTAAGATTCATATATTTTCTAGGAAAACATACATAAACTCGGTACCTGAAAACTAAGTAGTCCGCAACAGGACCTTTTATGCAGTTACATCGCCTGATATTGTCAGTTAAACTAATGCCACTAGTTTCAGACTAAAAATAATTCTTTTAATCCCAAACATCCAATAGACAAAACCAGGACTCCGTTAAAATAAGAAGTCGAAACAATAACTAAAACTTGAACTTTCAACTTCCAGCTTCAACACAGAACCTTAATGTAAAAGTAGAGAATTGTAATAGAAGGAAAAAATAAAACCCAGACAAGAAATAAACGAATACATTCCAAAATCTTTCTACTCAGCTGAACAAAGACTTTAGATATAAATAAATGCGACTTAAGAATACTTTAATACAAATATACATACTACAGTTCCAAAGGGACACAGAATTAATTTTACAGGATAGATGCTTAATATTCCTGAGATATAATCAAATAGAAGAACCTTTTACTACAATCAACGGGGCCAAATCAGGAAAATATATAACAGTACTTTCTTAATAGTACATCTTACTATAAAAAAACGTATTAACGCCTACCGGAAAAATGACTACACAAAAAAACAATGTTTGAAGGACATAGAACAGAACGACAATACTAAATTTATTTTCAAAAAAAATTATAAAATGATACTAAAAATATATTTTAATATACAAGATGTTTCAAATAAGTCTTGTATATCATTTAAATTATGTACTTGTTTAGTTTTTAATGAGAGTTTTTAAAATTGGAATTTTTTTCGTATTTGTCAAAATAGCGATTTGTAATTTTTTTATCACATTTGTAAAAGACAAATGGATAGATACGATATGGACACGCAAAGAACGTGAAATTAGGGGATTCGTATATCGAAGCTAAGATTTGTTTAATGTTATTTTGAAAATTAAATACCATGGTTTATTCCATTGCGGGAAGGGTAGATATCATTTCGCTTAATTTTATGAACAATGTGTAAATATAACGGCTCAGTTATTTAATGAAAAATATCAAGATAAACAGGTCAGTAGGAAGTTTTCGAGTTAGTGAAAAAATTTCAAGAGACTGGAAATGTAGCTAATAAATAACGAGAAAATAGATCGCCTGTATTTAATACAGCTAGTGAAGTTGCAGTTTTGGGACATGTTCATTAAGTAAGGCAATTAGCATCTGTGTCTGGGATCAATCGAACTAGCATTCAAACCATTTTGAAGAAGAACAAATTCCATCCGTATAAAATACATTTAGTGCAGGAACTTAATAAGGATGATTAATACCGTCCTTTGCAATTTTGCGAAATAATGAGTGAGCGAGTAGCGAACGATCTATTGTTTTTTTTAATATCTGTTTCTCCGATGAATGCAGCTTTTTTATGAACGGTACCGTAAATCGTCATAATTACCGTCACTGGTCTGATTCAAACCCAAGAATTTTCCAGGCGGTTAATACACAGCATCCGCAAAAATTAAATGTATAGGCAGGCATTTTCGGTGGCCGGCTGGTGGGTCCATATTTTTTTACCTGGTAATTTGACTGGCGAAATGTATTTGCAATTACTGGATGATGTTATTGACCCTACCTTGACCGATATTATTGAAAATGATCAACAATATAGTGAAGATCATTTAATGTTTCAACAGGACGGTGCTCTTCCGCATTATGCTTTGATTGTTCGTCAGTATTTAGACCAACATTTTCCACGGTACTGAATTGGGAGAAGAGGTAGCATTGAATGGTCTCCAAGGTCACCAGATTTGTCGCCTCTTGATTATTTTTTGTGGGAATACCTCAAAAGTAAAATCTACAAAACACAACCAGCCTCTTTAGAAGATTAGCGTCAAAGAAATGTCGAGGAGTGCCATCGAGTCACTCCGGAAATTCTTCGGAATGTTCGAGAACGTTTCGAACAAAATCTTTATTATTGTATGGATTCGGGTTGTCACCAATTTGAACATTTAATTTAATTAAGAAGTAAGTAAAAAACTAAACATAATTTAAACTTTAAAATGTAATTTATTAAAAAGTATTAAGCCGAATTTTAAAATTTAAAGAATGTTGTAAAGAGAATTGAAAGGGCTTTAAAATGATACCTTACACGACCCCTAATGACATTTAAGTATTTTGGGGCGAAGTCAAATATACCGGAAAAAAGTGTTAATTAAAAATCGACGGGTCCCTGTGTTTTTCTAAAATGTTGACGCAATTCCTGATAATGGCTCTATTTCGTTTTCGTTTGGCCACCCTGTATATAAGAGGCAGATAAAGTGTTTAATTTTTACAATAAGATAAATTGTGTGTTTACTTCCAAAAATTGCTACGGTAATTCATGGTTCTATTGACGATTGGCCCCAAACATAATTAAGCATGTAATACTATCAACTCATTTATCAAAAATATTTTTAATATGCTTCTAGGTTTTTTTTGTGATTTATTAATGCGAACAAAAGCCGAGACACACGAATCCTTGACTATGTATATTCAAATATTCATAGACATAAATAACAGGCTTATTTTTAAAAGCAATCTAAATTAGTAAATGACCAAATTTAACGTCACAAATTTCAACGATCATAAACTTCATTATTTTATAAAATAAATATGACTTAGATTTATACGAACTGGTCTCTAAATGTTTGGTAATAGAAATGTTATTGTTATTAACAAAGTATAATAGATTGAATAATATTGTGCAAATATATATTTTTATTACTAATGGATAGAACTCGTTTTTCTTCAGAGTAATGAATATTATTCCAGCTTTTATTCAAATTTTGAATGACTTGCTTATTACAATTTTCGCTATTATAAAAAAGGATTTTATTGTTTTACATTGTTGTGTAGATTTATATTTTTTTTGACGTTTAAGATTGAAGAATAATATTTCTCAAATGTCGCTAACTTTAATAAAAACATTTATAATATATAATAATAATGTTGTTTAGCTTATTTATTAGAAACAATCAAAACTTAAATATTTTTACCACAAAATTTCATAATGTTAAATAGATTAACGATAACTAGTTTCGGCTTATAAAGCCATTCTTCAGGCTAAATATAGGATTCTAATAACAATAATAATCAAAAGTGAATTTAAACATAAAATTAAATATTGATGTGTAGTAAAAAGTTTTATAAATAAAATTTTTGAAAACTGATTTAATTCAACGTGAAAACAAAAAATTAAAAAATTAAGAATTAGCATTGAATATATTACATTATAATTATAAACATATTAAATAGTAACTAAATACTCGAAATTACCTCCAGAAGCACCATAATATTGACTAGAATCATTATGTTTTCATTTAAAAATGAATTAAAAGATGGCAATGAATAATTAAACATAGAATAAATTTAACGTATAACTTAACTTTATATCTTCCAAAAAAACTATTTAAAATCCGTTTTATACACCACTGTGTATATTGGATTTAATTTCTAGCCAAATAGCTGTTTATTTATTAAAATGATCTTGATTTAATTTTGGGCCAATATTTATCTAATTAAATTATGATCTTAGGTATTTGTTATAAAGTAGTGCGATATCTGGATTTTGCCTCTTATTTTCGCAAATTTCTCAAAATAGTTAATAACCTTTGGCCGACAATTTATAGAGTTTCGCTAAATTGATATTGTAGTCGTCATGAATATGCTAAAAATACTTTTTTTTAAGAATGGGTTTAATTAGAGTATCCCGAATGAGAAATCTTCTGTTACCGACGCTGGTTTTCGATGCGTGATCAAAAACTGAGACGGCTTTGAGTCGTGTACTACATGTATTTGACGCACATGTATTCACACACACACAAATAGGCTTGCTTTCATCTTCATTACTTTGTTCCATGTTTTGTATTCAAAGGACTTAATATGCGTAAAGGGATTTTTGTTTTTCATCCCTTGATAATAACTCATTTTTCTCGAAAAGTTCCAATAACACCAGGAGCATTCAATAAAATAGAAATCATTGGAACATGTAGATTTGCTATATATAATATGACTCTTTTCTAACCATGTGATAGTGACTGGTCGGAAATTGAAATTTTTTTCTAACGGGTAACTATTTTTTACGGCTCAATATCAGTTGTTGCTGAAAATATGGATGCTGTACATGGAGATTGTAGAAGAATCTCATGTGACATACGATGAGATTCAGCATTCGGACCTCGATACATTTTATTTGCATTTTCATGGTGAGGCAACATTATTCTTGATGGATATCAAAACTAATACTGGCGCAATGCAATGCTAAAAAATTTCAACAACTTTCAAACACATCTATGATATTACTGCTGAGGAAATGTGGATCTACATCCACGAACTATAAAAAAACAACAATCAACAGTTTTAAAATAAACTTTTGCCAACAAAAGTGGTGCAGTCAAGAAGCACTTTGAAGAAAAATGTTCCCATGTTTCGTAGTCGATGCTAGTCACATGGCTACAATTACTTTAGAAGATCGAACTGTAAATTCGGAGTGGTATACAACAGTGTTCTGCCCGAAGTACCGTAAACATGTAATCATTTTGGATGATGAGAATGCAACTTTCCATACCACATGCGCAAGCGTCAATAATTTGAAAAGTACAAATGTCGAATTAATGACCTATCCGACCCTGATTTAACACCGTAAAGGCGATAACATCGAGAAACAATAAAATAATTTTTCTACACAAACTTTTTTACACAGCTATTCCCTAATTTATTCGACTGACCATGTACTTAAGAGATATTTAGCTAAGGCATATTGATAATAATTTCTTCATTTGGCAACAAGAATATCATAATTTCAGGACCAATTATCTCATTCCCAGAAAAAGATGGGTTGAGCAAATACCGACAGATTGAGCTAAAATCACTAAATGTGACATGTAAACTTTAAAGAAGAAATTAAATCTATCACAATAAAGTGCATACAAAAAATTACTAAAGAAGGTTGACAGAAATCGTAATTAAATAAGAAAATACAATTGGATTTTTACAAGTATGTCCATAAAACAATCATATCTGAAGATATAAGACAGGAATTCCTAATGCGAAATAATGTTCTATGAAAAGTAAAAATATCATCAGAAGTATTTAATATTTGTATTTTAAACAAAGATCTGCGTTGGTATGATCCTTAATTACAAATTAAAGACAACGAAAAAATAATCAGCTGTCATCCTATTTGTTTTCATTTTAAATTTACCTATATTGACAGTAAGTACATGTCTAACTTTGTTTAACAAATTGTTAACCTATTTCCCTAAGTTGATTAATAGGTCCTGTGTGCTTACGATAATTTAAGTATAAACAAGTAAAATAATCATAATATTAGTTCATGTAAATTTTCTAAAAATAAAAAAAATTGCTTGAATCCGGCGCCATTATTTTTATAAGGCAGCAGTTTTTAGATGATTATTTTTTTAGGATCTGTCAACAATAGAAATGCCATACAGGAATATTTTATCGGGAAAGCGCATCTATGAACAAAACATTTAATTTATTTGTGTAGTTACCTGTACCGCTCAAAATTACAATATTATCCTTAAGTTATTGTTTCAGGTAACAGTATTGTTCTGAAATTAATTTATCCTGGGTCGCTCGACCCATTCAAAGTTTTCGATGGACTTGTAGTATAATATCCTGTTAAAGCTAGAAATCACGCGACTCAGTTAAATAGTCGAAAAATTACAGGTTTGGAAAATAAATAAAATTTATAGCCATATTCAAATTATTCGTATAATTATAAAGAAAAGATATTTGTTTACTTTTTTCGTGATTTTGAAATTCAAGAAATGAAGCTCTGAAATTACACTGAAACGTTTCAAGTAACGTGTTAAGTTGTTGTTGCCGCTTTTTAGATGCATGTCGAGCGGAAAGAAATATTTAGGACAATGTGACATGTAGGTTTTACGGTTCACATAAAACTTTAAACAAACATCAAATACGGTTTTCCGCTTCTCTCTACTGTTTCATCCGCAAAGGAGAAAAGAGCTTAGAAATAATGTCTTGCGTATGCCGTTGGAATCTAGGTTTGTTCAGAAAATAAATTGAGATTTTTAAGCTCAGCGAAACACGAGAGACAAATGTTCTGAAAGTTGAAGGCGTATTTATAAAATACTTTTAATGTACCTAAATCTGGATATATTCATCATTCAATAAAGTAAGTGGATAAAAACAAGTCTCGATTCTCTTTTTTTATAAAAATTTTGTAATGTTATATCATTAAAATTTTCGAGAATAGGTGAGGTATTTAATTTTTTTATCTTAAGTTATACGAGTATGTGCTACGTAGAAATCATTAGGCCCCATCTACAAGTACATACATCGACTCTCAAAAACCAGTCTTTTTTGTACTGTTATTTTCTATTCTTTTAATTTTCCATAGAGGGTCATTTATAGGGAATTTAAGTGATCGCTATTCAAATAATCCACATTTTTAATTCAATTTCTTCCCAAAATTTCATAATTACCAATGAGCCTTGACCGCTTAGATGCGCGTGAAATGAAAAGAAAACGAAATGAGAAATAGATATACAGCAAGAAGTGGGGTATCTTGTGAATGCTAAACAACGAAACGATCAGCTCACGGTCAGTCCAGACTAAGCTACTCCCCTCTACTTCTAATTTTGCTACCGCGCATCCAATTTTGAGGGGCCACTTCTCGGTGCCTCTAATGTACCTAACTACAAGAGTATATTTTACTATAAGTTTCAAAAATGTTGAAAACGTTGATAACTTTATTTTTAATGATTTAAGAGTTGGCTAAACCGATTTAAAAATTATTTAAAAATAAAATTTGTTTATAAATTCAATGTAAATTGATTATTAAATATTTAATAAGGGAGGTTGTTGCTCAGTGATAAATATTAGAGGAGGTGATTAAGAGAACGCTGAATCGACTCCCTGTAAGAGATTCTTTCTGATTTGACTACGAATCAAAGATGAATGCTCTTAGCGGAAATCTTTATCAATTGCCTATGAGTTTAAAATGGTTTTTATAATGTGACTATACATTTTTAACCTAGGACAACAACGGGATTACACACACAGAATGAAACATTCACTGTTGGTTTGAAATTATCGGAGCTATTCCTAAAGTTGCGCCGGCAAAATAGTAACAAAGCAAGATATGCTAGTCCAGGTAGGACTACGAAGCTAATGGAGCTGATAATCAAAGCTGTTACACAATAAAAGCTGAAAATGAATAAATAACAGGGATTCATTGTTGCTAAGATTAAAGCTTTTGAAAGATTATAGTGATATATTAGATACATTAAAACCAAACTATCAAATCTAGTCTATGTAGAATTCCGCAGTGACAATTATCCATATTTATTTATAGATTTTAACAAGAAACAGATAAAGGTTAAAGAAAGCTGCACAAATACTTAATAGGCAGAACGTTGTGATATTAGAAAAACCTTTTAAACTTATAATTTTAAAGCAATGGAATTATTATCAAATTTTATAAGATAACAATATTTTCTTTCCATCTAGTGAATATTCCAATTTTCTTTACATAAAATGACCTTTTTTCAATAAGATTAGAAAAATTGGCTTAATTTAAAAGCAATTTTATGGCTGTTGCTCTTAACAATAAGGCTATTTGTACTACAAATAAATACAATTTCTTGGAAGTTTTATATTAATGCTCTGTAAAACAAATTATAGATTGGATGTATTTTGTTAAAAACTAATATGAAGGTGACTGGAAAACTCTGTGAAAGATAAAATAGTTATTTTATCATAATCATATTATGTATTTCCAGCAAACCCAATTTTTTAAGAATGTGCGCCAGCATATAGAAAAATTTTCAATAAAACTTCTATCAAGTGTGAAGAAACTTTAGGCATATTTTTAATTAAATAGTATTATTCTTAAGACCTAATTAGATTTATTAATAATTTAATAGAAATACCTACGAGATGTTTTCCTTTATCTTTATCTTTAAAAAAATGGTGATTGCGCAATTGATGTGCAGTGCGATTATAAAATTGCACATATCTTTTAAACCGTTTTTTTTTAAGTTTGAAGAATTTTAATGTCATATTTAGAAGTGAAAAAAATCTTAGATGAAAAGAATTTGCCCCATTAACTACTGAACTTAGTCCGTACCTGAGTTCACAAGCGTAGTGCGGAGTTGTTTATATATATCCAGCAAGTGCTTATTTGTGGTATCTATAAATGGGTAATTTCTAATTAATTTCAAATAAGTAATATAACAATTACAAATAAATAAACATTTTTAATTTCTAACTTTAGAACCCTATAGTTCGTTGACGAAGGGTACCAACTCCTGGGACACCCAACTATATATTCCACAAAAAAATTTAATATTGAATTAGCTGTGATTTTGAAGATAAAAAACTTGAAATTTTGGGTGGCTGTTCAGAACATAGAGGGACAATGAGCAGTGTATCTCATTTTAAGTGATACCCTGTATTTTTTTCGCAGATTTTGAAGGAACGCAATTTTCTTGATATTTTTATGTGAAAAAACTAGTTAGTTACATCATGAAATTTAAGAAATATTTAAAATTTAAGGTTTCAATATTTTTATGTTTATAGTGAAAATGTGGCACGTACAATAAATACATTGTTTTGCCAAATATTTTCTAATCAGACTGTAAATTTAAATAAAATCTAGTCTGAACTGTTAAGGGTAGAAATTATTCGCTGGACGTATCAAATAAAATATTAAATCTTTATTCAAGGTAAAAGCTGTTGATAATACTATGTTGAAATTTTCTAGATAATTAGTTCTTGCGATGTTTCAAAATATTTTCTGGCAACGTTATTTTCAAATGCCTTATACAGGGGTGAGATAAATTATGGAACCAAGTAAATATCTTTAAAATGAAAAGCACTATATTTGTGTGTGCGCATCCACTTCCTTCGAGCTACGCGCAAGTATAGGTTGAAGACTGATATTCACCCGAGTTTCTCTACCGCGTTGGTTTACTGTGCCCCCTATTCAGAAGTTATTTATTTTTCTCAAAGGGAAATAAATATTGGCGAGATGATACTGTAAAATCTGTTTGAAGACCTGAATATTTTAATGGTAAAATATACATCGTCTTATATACTACTGACGGACGAGTAGGATTTTACAATATTAGTCAATTTCATCTTTTCCACACGTGTTTATTTTGTGATTTAACCAAATAGTTTGGTATAAGACAATAGTCAATTTTATAACATCGGCAAGTTTTTTCTTAATTTATTTCCTACATAACTGATTAATACTATATTTGTAAATCTAACGTACTATAAACTAAGATCTATTACTAAAATAACTCCTATCAACTATAAAAATTAAATTAAACTCTATAAAAAAATTACTTTCAATATAAACAACAAAATCTCTTTATCCTCCATTAAAATAACCATTACCTACAAATATTATATATAAACTATGTACTTTATACTAAACTATGTGTTGTTTTTAATTTATTTATTTAATTAATTTTTTTCTGATTTGGATCTGATGATGTGGCCCATTTTGCCACGAAACCGCTAGTTCTGTTTTTTTTCTATAAAAAATAAAATCTTACAGACTATGAGAATAAAGGACTTATTTCTCTTGTTTTCCTTTTATTAATGTACAGTATGTACACTCACTATGATAACAACAACCCATTTGATAAAATAATTATAAGATGACGAGCAAATTAGAAATATTTGAGAAAGGGTATTAAAAAACTAATGCTGGAAGTTTGGTATGCAAAGGTAAAATATAGGTACCTAAAGAATTATTGAAGGGTTAATGAAAAGCAAACATTTCAAAGCATATATTGAGCCCATCGTGTCTACTGTATATAATCAGGAATCGATTACTGAATCGAAAGAAATCTCCAACGACTGTGTTTTATATAAAATATTTTTTTAATCTTTTTAAAATGAAATATTAAACAAAATTATTTGACGAATAATAAAAGATGGAGCCTTTGACCAATTTATTAATTCTCATAAAATTTATTCAGACTAACTGACGTAATCATGAATATTTAATTAACGACCTAACTAGCTATTTAGCTAACTAAAACTGTCTTATGGGTGTCCGAGAAAATAGTGCGCATATTTATGGATGAGGTATAAAAATGTATGCAGAATAAAAATATCTTATAAATTTTTTTGTAAAGTCATCAGTTTTCAAAGCAAAAAAATTTTATTTACCGATAAACAACTGAAGCCGGTAACACCCTGAACTTGAATAAAAGTCAAATACCTACAATACAATACAATAAGATAATATTAAACGTTTTAAAAATAAGTTTGTAGTTAAGTACAACTATAAAGATATTTAAAATGGTCAATTACACGGGATGTAGAAGAGTGAAATATGTTAAGGAATTTTAGAAAAATGTAAGAAGTAACCGTCTACCTGCAGGCACACATTCATTTATTCGAATCTAGTTGTTATTTTTTAATTAATTAAATGCATACCTTAATTACAAGCTCCATTGATAGCAAATGGCTGCAGCGATATCATAATTGTTTATAAAAAACCCATTTGTCATGAATTACATAATTATTTAAATTACGGAGAATTATATGAGCTGCTTCAAAAATTGGATCTCATAGATCATTCTCGGTGTCTACCTCGGGACGATTATTATCATATACTAGTGATTTCAAATGACCCCAGAAGAAATAATAATCTATGACATTAAGATCGGAAGATCTCGGGGGCCATAAAATTGGTGTATTTCTACCAATCCAACGATGAGGATAATTTCTAATTAAAATGACTATTTCTTGAAAAAACAGCTTCATCTGTACATAGCACAGTGATAGGAAATAATGGGTTTCTGGTATTTTCATTCTGGAACCATGTACAAAAGTCTACTCCCCGTGGTAAATCTCCTGAAAGTCAATCTTGTACTCTTTGGATATGGTAGGTGTGAAGAAGTTGTTCTTGAAATGTTCGGTGAACAACTAACATCAACTTGCTTTGCCACTGATCGTAAACTCACTGTAGGATTTCCGTCAACAACATCTAAGTTATTATTCTCGGCAATTATTAGACGATCCGAACGAATTCTATCACTACTTTTTTCAATAATCTTTGGGACACTGATATAAAATATCGCGGGATAGGTTGACGTCTATTTGTAAATTTTACATAATAAAGTCTACCAGCAGCATGTGCTTCACCTTAGATTATTTACATGTCGTAATATTCTTGATTTGATTGATCAATAAAATTATTCAAACGATTGAGTTCATTTCTTTAAACACTATTGTGAAACAAGTTAATCGCGAGGTGGTTTGGATAGTCTTCTAGTCTCGTTTCATAGGTTGTTCTGTAATTTCGTATTTCTTCTTTGACGTTAGTTTTCTAAGGGAGTTTACGTGTAACCTGGTTTGGAAAATATCCTGGTACGTTTTTTATATTATTTAGGATTTTTGACTCTAACGTTTTAAAGATCTCGATATTAGAAGAGCTCGTAGTTTCCCACAATTAGATACCGTCCTTATTAATTAGTCCATATTCGTTTCAAGATAACTTTATGTAGGAGCAATTTGTTCTCTATAGTAAGCTTCAACTGTTGATCAATCAGTGAGCATATGTCTCATAGTTGTTTACTTTTCGTTCAGATATTTTTTCATGAGGTAATTCTTCGGCTGAGATGTCCTTTGAGATATATCTAACATCCAGAGATTGAGGCATAGGGTAAATATTTCAGGTTACCGTTGAACAGGTTTCTTTACGGAGAAGGAAAATAATGTATGTCGATTTAAATGACGACTGGCGAACTGTAAAAAAAACTTAATTTCCAATTTTTACACTCTTACCAAGATGTTTCTATTACTGTAATTCACCAACTAATTTGGAACGACCTGTGTAGTTTATTTTTATTTGCTACCTTGCAATTATCTTTTAGTAAATGTTACGAATTAAATACTATTTTTGTGGCATTATGATTAATTCAGAGCGTCGTAGAGTAATGTAATTCTTGTCACCTTATATCTCATGGAAGTTTTAATTGGGTACGCTTGATGTCGTTAACCCAAAGAAAAAATTGAATTCTAAGAAAGAACACGCGTTAAGTGGTCGAGAATTATTTCAGATGCTAGTATCGTTCTCGCAAAGGAAAAATATAGAATTATTTTCTATATAAAAACAGTTTATTATAGAGTACAAACAAAATTATGTAAAATACCTAACAGGAAAGGCTAACATATCAATAGTTTTCTTATTACAGGGACTCAACTACTCGTTATTACTACTTAGGTAGATTTGTAACACAACTAGCGACTATTTTGTCAATATTATTACAGTTCACTCTCAATCCAATTTAGAGAATCCAGTTTAAACAATTTAATTCATTAAAAACCCCTTTCGATGAAAAACTTTGTTAAATTCATTGTAATCTCAAACCTCCTGGAAAAGGTATTCTTCAATAAGTATCAGCATTTTAATACAATAGTTCATTAAAACTTTTTTTATAGGTCTTAAATTCAAGGAATCTCGGTCGGGTAAACTTCAGAATCCAGAATAGAGAGCCTGGCCGCATATTTCTGAAAGCCGAGTCCAATCAATTGAAAGGTAGAATAATAATTTGAAGCCGAAACGAAGGTAGGCAATATATTTCAATACTCATAAATATAATTTGTGGGTATGAGAGTAGTATAGCAAGCGGGTACTGGACCACTTTGGTAACCTGTCCATCCACTTCTCTAGGTGGATGGACAGGTTGCCGAAGAAGTGCAAGAACCGCGACAATTTTGGTGACACTTTGATATCTTGAGCATAAACAATGACCAGAGGGTGTAGAGGAGCCCAGAAGACCATGTGACAATCGACAATGACCAAAGACCACGCCCTGTGCCACACCCAAGGACCACGCCCTGTGCCACACCCAAGGACCACGCCCTGTGCCACACCTTGCCACGCCCACTGTCACAAGGAACCACGCCCATGTACCTTGCCACACCTTGCCACACCCTTATGACATCACACGGTATCCCAAAAGCATCCTGACGCACACTTGAATCTGAATTTGTGAAAAAAGATTTGTGGTTTGTGTTGTGGATCGAACCCGGGTCCGTTGGATTGAAAGCGACCTGCGTTATGAATTAGTCTATGAAGACAATCTATAAATATTTAACGGATTTGCAAGACTTGGTTTTTTAGTTTCGCGAGACAAGTTTAGCCTGTTTTGTACAAACCTGTCACAGGTTGTTGAGACTAGCCGAGCCTAGCCCGTAATATTTTCTTGTAATGGGATAATAAAACACAAATAATATTTTTATTGTTTATTCAATAATTATTTTTTAATAATTGGTAAGAAAACACCTCATCTACATATATATATATATATATATTATTTCCTTTCCTCTATAATTAATACATTTTTCAAAAAAAATTATTTTTTAAACCACCATACATAATACTTGGAATATTCTTAGCACCTGACGACCGTCGTAGATATTCTGTATATTCACAATTTAAACATTTACTATTTTCCTCATCAGTTTCTCCACCGCACTTTTGACATTTGTATTTGACTGGAACAGGCATCTTTGTAAGAATAATTGTTGTTGCAATATAATATTTAACTTAATATTTTTTCATAACAAAGAAGATCTTGGTGATTTTCCGAGTGTCTGTTGACTGATGTGGGACAGAAACAGAAAAATTTAAAACATTTGCTGCACCACTGAGTCCCGTAACGTGTTGACTGGAAAACTGGTTTTGGAAAAGTGTAAGGTTTTAGCCTCTTGGTTGTTGATGATGGTTTGTCAAATCTACCTCTCTTCGTGAATAACTCTTGCCATTTGGTCTGAAATGAGATAAAACAAATATTAAATATTTAATGAAAAAATAAAAAATGTGTAAAACTTACCTACGATTTTAAAGTAGATATAATTGTACGTAGTAGATGTTCAAGACAAAAAATCAGATTTTCAATAACTACTTTTAGTTGTATAAAAAATAATCATTGTATCCCCATGGTATTGTATTGGTATACAAAAGATTAACAATTCTTTTATCATCATGGGGACTTAATGCAATTTTTCTTTGTGCAACTGTGTAGACATCATGTTTTTTAGAAGTTATTAAATTTTGAATAATTTCAACCTTGGTATTATCAAACAGACATCTATAATAATCATCAAAAGTTATTTCTTTAAGAGCAGATTTTTTAATACCTTTGGCTTTTTTCATAACGACTTCATTGGACTGATTTGACAGTACTTTCAAAGCATACATCTTTGATCGAAGTCCAATAAATTCAGTCATAATTTTACCATTATTTTCGTCTTTCATAAGTCCTATTACCTTTTTATTTCTTAGAGGTATATTGTAAATATTGTTTGGCAAATAATCAGAGGTATCAAATTTTTCAATGTCTTCTTTTATGTATCTATATATATCATCAACAAAGAATTGGTATAAGAGACTATCGGTATCACAATAAAGTAAATTAGCATTATCACCAAATTTTGTTTTAATATAATTGTAATGAAAATTGTAGAGGAATGTTTTCGATAGATCTAAAATGCACATACCTACAAAAATCGGTTTATTAAATTGTACTTTAAGTTTTCTCATTTCAATGATAACTACATCATTATCAAATACTGTGCAACTATGAAAATTTGGTTGGGCAATGTAGTAATTAGCACCATACCTTCCGAACCATTTATTTACTAATTTAACCTCCCTATATTTTTTAACATTCTCGATAGTCTTCCCGTACGGCGCATTATTCATTAATTTATAATAATTTTTTTCAAATTCATTTTTACTAAGTTTACGAAGTTCAGTGTTTAAATCTATATATTTTTTTAACCAAGGAGATTATTTAAACTTTAGACAACGATGGATTCTTTTTAAAACTACTCCTAATTCTAAAGCCTGCTTTAAATTTTGATAATGAATTATATACTTTAGTTTGTCATATAAAGTAGTTAATAATTTTGGATTTGTTGAATCTGAAGATGGGGGAACTAAATGTTCTGGACACAGTGGCAAATCTTTGTGATCATTGAAAATCATTTTTGGATAGTGTAAATCTACTTCTAAAATATATCCAAACTCATTATCATCAGGACAATTCAAAATGTGTTCACTATAAATATTTTCAATTGATATCCATTCAAATCCACCATATGGTAATGATAAACTCATAGCTGCACCATACAAGTTATTGATATCATAGTACATTAAATATGAAGTAGGTTCTTCAGGATTATAACCTTCATCCATGTATTTATTGTTAGCTTTCCCATATCTATTAGAACATTGTGAAATACCTCCCCTAATACCCTTTTCAAAGAATAAAGCTATGTTAGGATGTGTAATCAGTTCTAACTCTACATTTGTAATTTTCAACATAGCATCAAATGCTAGACCAGGTGTTGTAAAATAATGAAGACTATCTAATCCATATGTATTTAAACACATGAATCGAAAATTTTCAAAAATATCAGCGAGTAATAGTACATCAGTTTTCAAATATAATTCAGCATACTGTTGTAAATTTTGAATATTAAATTTTTTCCAAATATTACAAGCATGTTCATAATCCTCTAAAGATATATGTTCGTTTTTTATCTTACTATAAAATTTTTCTATTGGTGGTAAACTAGTCTCCTCTAATTTTTTCCAACTATTAAGGTACTCATAAGGAAAGACGCCTTTTCTAGTGACTAATTTAAAAGCAAAATCATTATCAAAATGTTTTCTTGTTATTATTTTTTGATCATCATTTAGATAAGTAGAAAGCTTATCTAAACTACTTGCCATAAATCTGTAGGAATCTAGGAATCTAAAATTGATGTTAGTTGCTTCAATGTATTTAGTAAATGAAATATACCTTTCCTTATTTATCGGTAATAAACTAATATTTCCTTTAATTTCAGTACTGAGAGCTTTATTCAAAAAATGACTATCATACCCCGATAAATTATGAAAAATTACAGGTATTGAATGTGAATTTTGATATGTCAAATTACAAGAATTATGAGCTGCTCCTCTATATTTCCCTGTAAAATGACAATGGTCTTTAACTTTAATATCGTTCCCTATAAAATCTTTACAACAAATATGACATGTTGAAGAGAAATTGAAAGATTTTTGTTCCTCTACAGTTAATGGTGAACATGGAAGAGGATTATGATAAATTATTGATAATTCTTTAGCGATTCTTTCCAATTCTCGAACAAACCATATTACACAGTTAGAGCCAGTAAAACTATTAAATTTTGATAAAGAATCATCATACGATGATTTTAAGTAATATGCAATTGAAAAAACTTCATGTTTTTGATATATTTCTAACTTTTTGTGGTGTCTATTAGCATCATTATCACAATCTTTAAGAATACATTCAAGATCACCATAAATAACGAATGGAACCTTTTCTTTATTTTTAAAATTTTTAAATTTCATCATTTTATTTTTCTCTGTGGGATAAACTACTTTACTTTTGTTTAATAACTTACAATTTTCTAAATGTTGATTTAAATATTCTAAAGTGCTAAAATGATTTAAACATCTCTCACAGAACCATTTTTTATTTTTAACATTACCTACTTGTTTACTAACTAAACGTGACAAGTTTGTTATATATGCAAAATGATAATATTTATTTTCATCATCCTCATTATCATCATCATCATCATTAACGTTATATAAAGAAATCATAAGCAAATTTATTCTTGGTGAAAAATTAGTTTTACTTAGTGTTAGAGGTAGTATTTCCTTATTGTCTACAATAAATACATTGATTGCAATACTATTTAAAATTTCAAATTTTGGAATGTCTTTTAATTTTATTGGAAAACTTATGTTATCATATTTTAATAGCTTACTAAAATGTGGATAGGAAGACACTCGATCTTTATGATTTTCAGCGGGATGAAGTGCACAAACTATTGACCACAAAAAACAATAAGAATCCTTATTTTTAATATTTATTACACTTTTCGTATTTTTTATAAATGTTGGTAAATCAATATATGTTGATAGACCAACATTTAACGGACTATATTTATTCATATTAACTTTTAAGTGCATAATTTCTACTAATGCCCAACCGCTATCTCTTTCTTGAAATTCCTCTAGTTTTGTTAAAATTTTATCAGAAACATTAACTTTATACCAATCCTTTAAGTTGGTGTTTATATCAATTACTTCATTTTTGCTTGAAAAAGTTTTAAAAGAAGTTTCACCACTATGAGGTTTAATGTATAAGCAAGTTAACATAACATTACTTTTCAATAAAAAATCTTTTTGTTGTTTTTTTATGTGGATAGAGAAACTTCTAAATGCTTTCTTAAAGAATAACTTTGGATCTTTAATTTTTAAATTAGTTATTATACCCGTTTTAATTCTACCATTAAAACATGATTCTACATCCTGCCAAATAATTTCTTTTTTAACGTTACGTTTCTTATTTAATTTAGTTTTGAAATTTTGAAGATAAGTTTGTAATATCGAAATATTGGATTCAATTTTTATCTGGATGCGTTGACCTCGAGGTCAAATTTAATGTAATTATAATTTTTGTTGATTCAGAGAATTTTATTTGTTGATCCAAAGTCAAATTATAATTTTGATGATTCTTGTTTTATAAAATTGTAAAATTTATCTAATTTTTCAAAAATATTTCTGTATACCGGGTGTTATTGAAATACACGTACATATTAAAACTGGGTATTGCGCAGATCCCCACTGAATGTAGAAAAATATTATTTTTTAAAAATACCCCTTATTAAGGGAGTTATTAATTTTTGAAAATTAATTCTAAAACAAACGTACTTCACTGATATGTTGAGGATGACCTATATAAATTAGGTTTATTTACCTATTTTAAACATCAACAGTAATTAATATGCAAGTTTTTGTCAGATGATAAGAAAACTAGTCTTGTAAGAAATAACCATGTTGCCAAGATTTTCGAATTAATTTCTATTTCCGAAGACTGGTTTTTACTACCCTCGTTATCAAAAAATTAGAATATTTGATAAATGATTGTTTTTAAACTATACATTTTTGAAACTATAGATTATTAAAATTTTAGTTGATTTACGAATCTGGCTAACACGAGCGCGTCATTTCCAAGTTGGTAAAAAGTGTTTTACGATTACTTTTAAATATTTTTTTACGATGCCACTATTTACGAATATTGAACTAACCGATATAGTGCTGGTTTATGGGGCAGCTGGAGAAAATTCTCGGCAAGCACAAATCCTGTATCGCGAACGGTTTCCAAATCGGAGAATTCCGGACTGTCGTACGTTTATTTCAACTGTTCAGCATCTAAGAGACCATGGAAAATTTGAGAGTGTCAATGCAGATCGAGGGAGAACAAGAACACAAAGAACATTGGCGGCCGAAGAAGAAATATTGGAAGCTGTTGAAAACCGGCCTCAATTAAGTTGTAGAAGACTCGGTCTTGAAATTGGAGTGTCCTCATTTGTTGTGTGGCGGACACTTAAAGAACAAGGTTTACATCCTTATCACATCCAAAAAGTCCAGGCCTTATATCCAGGTGATGAAGAAAAGAGAGTGGAGTTTTGTGAATGGATGATTCAAAAATGTGTTGATATTCCTGATTTTCTAAAAATATTATTGTATACTGACGAGGCTTCATTCACTCGTGATGGCGTGTTCAATATGCACAATACGCATATTTGGAGTGATGAAAATCCTCACGCCATTAGGGAAACTGGGCATCAAAGAAAATTTTCAATAAATGTTTGGGCTGGCATAATAGATCAGTATTTAATCGGGCCTTATGTTCTCCCGAACATATTAAATGGGCCAGGATATCTCCACTTTTTAGAAGATATTTTGCCAGTACTCCTAGAAGAGATACCGTTACAATTAAGGCAACGGATGTGGTACCTACTAGATGGCGCTCCTCCTGACTTTGATTTAAACGTACGGCAGTTTTTGAACATTAGGTTTTCTCAAAAGTGAATAGGCAGAAATGGACCTACTAAGTGGCCTCCGAGATCTCCGGATTTAAATCCATGCGATTTCTTTTTGTGGGGTCACATGAAACAACTGGTTTATAATGAACCTATTAATAGTGTTGAACAATTAACCAATAAAGTTAATGCGGTAGCCGAGGAACTACGACAAAATCCAAGACTAATTTCTAATGTTCAAAGTTCTTTGGAAAGACGATTGCAAGTGTGTGTAAATAATAATGGACGGCATTTTGAACAATTACTGTAATAAACTTTATTTTGAATTAATTGGTTTTGCTACGGCAACAGTGCAATTTCTATGGGTAAGTTCAATTTCGATTTATTTTACTTCTTTAAATATGGAAACTAGTAGGTCGGAAAAGGGGACTCTTCCCCAATATTTAAATTTTAGAATTTGAAGTTAAAATTGGTGCCAATCGTTTTTGGTCATTACATACTATTCCCCATTTTAATATGTACGTGTATTTCAATAACACCCTGTATATTCCAAACCGAAATCTCACAATTCAGTTCAAAGTTAACAACAACAACAACATGGCAACTACACCGTCTACAATAGTAGTCTTCTCAGAAGACAGAATACATCTACCAACTAAATGGCTTCTAGTGGTTATGAAGCAACTTTTTCAGTAAGTATGATTTTATTTCTCTTATACTTGATATTGATTGAATTATTCGGTGTACTGAATTTTTAATTGGAAGATTTTCTCTTGAAAAGTTTTTAATATGTAACTTTTTTGTTTATTTGTTTAAATGATGTGAAACAATTTTCAACTTTTGATTCACATATTCGTTTTGTTTGGTGTATAAATTTTTGATTGTAAAATTTTTAATTAATAGATATGGAGTTAAGGAGATGAAGGTGAAGGGGGAGAAGATATTTTTATCATTAACATATTCTCCGAAAGGGACGACTTTGAAAAAAAAATTTGGAAACCTCCCGGTGCGCTACATGAGAGTCAGGATTGATAAAGATGAAGATTTCCGCATTCTTGAAACGATAGTTAAAAGATATAAATTTAATATAATAGACGAAGAGTTGGATGAGCTTCCAAAGAAGAGGCTCGATGCACCGGGAACTTCCAAATACTATTTGGAATCTCCTAGTATCAACCTTCTAGAAGACGATGATGATGATGATGATGATGATGATATCGTCATGCCAAGAAAAAAACAACGTATATCGCCACCACCAGCAGCACCACAACAAGACCCAGAAGAAGAATTAAAGGATGAAGGGTTAGGTGACAGCTTAACACAGATGTCACAAAATTTTTTTTAATATAAATAAAACTGTGATTTATGTAAATATATATTTTTAAAACTATAAAATGATTTGTTTGTTTCCTACATCTACCTTATCAATGATACAGTCTTTATAAATTGATAATGTTTTTAATTTTTATTTCTTTTACAATACTTATTCCAATTATATAATAAGAAAACATTTTCTAAACTACAACTTAAATTATTATTAAAATGTTGATTACAATGTTTAGATTTTAAAAATGACTTTAAATGATCCAAGTTTGGACAATCTGATTCAAATAAATCATAAACGTTTCTCTAATCATCTCTTCTTGTCCAATCCTTTAACGAATACAGGTTGGTCAGCAGCGCTACTACCAATAGCCAGTCTTAAAAATTTTGATATTTCTTCAAAATCTATAAAATTTGTTATTGTATCACAATTGTTATTGTTCCATTCTAATCCATGTTTGTTTCTTGTAAGCCATGTCATATGATTTTGAACGGATCGTTGAAAATGCGATAATTCAAATGGTAATCTTACAAATGTATGTTTAAAACAACCGTTTGACATGTTTAGAATGGTTATTTCTTTACACATAAATCCGCTTGTGGAATATTGAAAACCCTGAGCATCAATAATAAACATATTGCTACTATCTTCTTTACAGTTGGACAGTTGATAATAAACTAACAGTGATTCTTCATATTATGTTGTTTTTATTTATCCAAGAATTAAATTTTTCATCGAAACCCACCCATTTGACAAACACTTTATCGTTTTTTCTTTTAATTATTTTTTCAACAAGATAAACATCAGGATATTTAACTTTTTGTAATTGTTCATTATAAAAAATAAAATAATATCTTGATTTTTTTCATCTTTTAATAAATATGTGGTTGGATTAGTGAGTTGAACTTTTCTTACAACAAAAATTTCCGTTGACCAATTTGGTTGGTATTTTTTATCGAATACACCTCGTATTTTAGATATTCTTACGTGATCTCCTACTTTGAATTTTGTATTAAGCTCAGATATTTTAATTCTATTATAAACAGTATCAAGTAATTGTTTTTCTTTTTGTTTTGTTACGTCTATCGGTTTCATTCCAATTGTTCTGTGTTTTTTATTATTATATCTTTTTACAATTTTAGGTAAAACTTTAAACCACTTATAATTTCCTTGAAGACTAAATTCCTTCCACATCATATTCTTTAAGGTGCGATTAACTCGTTCAACTATTGAAGCCTTCTTTTCACTATATGTCTGGTAATGATTAATTTTGTATGTCTTCATCAGTTGTTTAAAGTCCTCGTTGAAAAATTCAAGACCGGCATCGGTTTGTAAATTATCTGGTGTTTGTTTTTTTAAGATATTTCACATAGCCTTAGTTAACTTCTGAACCTGTTTTATTTTTAAGTGGAGATGCCCAAACAAATTTTGAAAAACAATTAATTACAACTAATATATATTTATATCCTAAATTTTCTTTAGAATACGGTATCATTTCCACTAAGTCGGCTTGAAATAAATCGTTCAGAGATTTTATAATCACTTTACGTCTTTTAAAATTTATTCGAGTTGGTCGATGAATTTCTTCCACAACCTGTCTTTTTGTATTTGTTATTGACATTATTTATAATATGATTTGAGCTTCTTTTAATTCTTCAATAATAGAATTTATTTCATTACCAACTGAAGTATTTCCAGCCTGTTGTGAAGCAACAAGTAAACGCAATCGACTCACTAACTCATTTGGATTATCCCAGTGAACGTAATTTATTTTATTAGTATTGTATTCCATTAACAAACCACCTTTTTTAGTGGGTGTATTCGAAACAGATGATATAATTTTTCTGTATTTTAACATCTTACTCCCAGCTACTTGTTGATTAGACTGATAATATCTTCTATGCGCATTGGTCATTGCTACAATTTTCTTATAGTTTTGTTCGTCTTCGATAGAAAAATTTCGTGGATTTTTCATAAACAATAATTCGTATAGTCCTTTGGTTCCTTTAAATCTTTTACCATTAACAAATATATCAGCTCCGGTTATTTCAATTTTACTATCACCAATCATAAGTTTCTCCGTTTCAGTCAAACGAACTCCATATTTATGGTCTAGTTCGTTTCTCTTGTTTTCATCATACATGTAATGTATATATTTTCTAGGTAAGGGATCGTATTGCTCAAAATACTCTATATAAGATTTTTCAGCGATATTCTCTAAACGTGATTTATCAGGGTTTTCATCTCGATTAACATCTTTCATAATTGATTGTTTTATAGCATTTGGTTCTTCTCTCTTCTCCTCCTTTATACTAAACAAAGGTTGCGATCTAGATAAATTTTGTGATAGTTTACGAGGTATTTTAGGTGTTTCATAATAAAAAACATCATCATCATCATCGTCATTATCAAAATTTTCATTAATTTGTGTACTATTTTTGATTGGTGATAAATTTAAACTTTCAATACTATATTTTCTCTTAGGTTGTAATGATTGTTGATTGTCGTTATTTTCTATGGATGTGTTTGAACTTTTTAATGTACTTTCAATATTTTTCAAATGTTTAGTAACAGGTAAAAATATTTTTTCTTGTTCAATCTCTCCATGTTTTAAAAAATTTAATTTATTTTTTATAATTTTACGTTTGGCGATTAGTTTCTTTTTAATTTCTCTTTCACAATTAGTCATTTTTGTGTGGTTCGTGTATGTGTGTTTCTTGAAAAGTTCTATTGAACTGGTAATACAGAGGTCTAGTAAATGGATTTTAAACAGGTTGTTGAACAGGTCTGTTGAACAGGTCTGTTGAATAGGTCTCATAAGAATTATTTCATTAATGTTTCAATTTTCCATTCAAATAAAAAGACATGATGATTATATCTTAATTATTTTTTATTCATACATATTTCACAATCTGATTTTCGACTTTTATAAGGTCCATCAATTGTATCGTAGCTTCCTTTCAAGATATTTTCTTGGTTAAAGTGTCCCCAACAAGGTTCTTCTTTTTCTTCTAGTCGTTTACAAATAATTTTATGTCGACAATTTTTTTTACAAGTACAACAGTACGTATTTAAAATTTGTGGATCTTGTAAATTGATCAAACTTTTATAATAATTAGATAGTAAACACTTCAAGTATTGCATTACATAACACATTTGGATGCGTATATTACAACAGTTAACTTTTAAATGTGGATATATTGATCAAATCCCTTCCTATAACGACCACCTTCATTAATCAAACAATCCTTAAAGATTGATAAGAATCCGTAAGGTTTTTTCCAACAGATACCACAAATATATTTGAATTTATCAAATTTCATATCTGTACCGACATGTTCATTATAGACATGTTTTAAGTTAAGATCATCTTGTTTGAATAAAAGCAAAGTATTTGCATTGTCGCGAATTAAATGTTTAGGAATTTTAGCGTACGTTTGACATAAATAGAAGGAATCTATATTATAATGTCTTCCCATGCTAAAGTATTCTCGAATTACATCTTGATTGATACAAGCTACATCATCGAAAATCATCAAAGAATTAGGTTTTGCTTTCGAAGGATGTAAAATATTTTCCGAAGCACTAAATGCGTAATACCCAATTCCCTTTATGGGTTTTAATAATTTTTCTAAATAAATATACTTTGGTTGTTCCAAGGAATGTGAATATAAATAAATATTTTCAAATTTCAATCCATTCTTATGTTCTATGAGACTGATTAAAACGTTTGTCTTTCCACAATTCGATGGTCCTACAATAATACAGCGAATTGTTGAAGGAAATAGAACACCATGTTTATGAAGCCTTTTGTTCTCTTCATAATCGTTATTTTCTACAGCTAAAGATGTAGTTTGTTTAATTATTTTCATTTTGTCGTTCACACATTAACGATGATTCTCGTACAACTAAGATATAAAATATAATGTTATAGTTATTTATTTATTAGTAACCTATCATCCAGCAACAACAATGTTATTCTATCAGAATCCTTACAAAGGGAAAGGTTTATTAAATAGAGCTATAAATAGTTTGCCATTTGAAATTCATATCCCTGGTTATAGGTAGATATTGTTGTTGTATACGTTTAAAATTTTTTCAAAATCTTTTGTTCTAGATTTTGCGGCCCTGGTACTAATCTTCAAAAAAGGTTGTTAAGAGGTGATAAAGGAATTAATGAACTCGATGAAGCATGCAAAGACCACGATATTTTTTATAGTCAAAACAAAGATGTAAATCAACGTCATATTGCAGATAACATTTTAGCAGAAAAAGCTTATAAACGAATGCACGACAAGACCGCTTCATTCGGTGAAAAACTTGCAGCGTTCGGTGTTAATAATATAATGAAAACAAAAGTTAAATTAGGTATGGGTCTCGCGTACAACAGAAAGAAACAAATGATTAAAAAGTGTATTAAAACTATGGAAAAAATAAAAAGAAACACTCAAGTTACATTGAAAACTATCGATGATTCTTTACGAAATCTTAGAGAATCTAATAATACTAATGAAAAGAAAAATAGGAAAAGGAAATCCACTTCTACGAAACAAAGGAAAACAAGTTTCAAGAAAAACAATAATATGGATATTGTTGAGGAGATGGAGGACGACATTGGTGATATGACATTTAAAGAAAAAAATACACGAAAACGTAAATTAGAAAATATTGAAGATTTAAATTTTGATGTACCTATAAAACAAGAACATGCAAAAATTGTTGCAAAACGACGAAAAGCACTTGTTAGCAGGAAACGAAAATTAATTGATGATGATGATTTAGAAAAGGACACTGAGGAGGAGGAGAACCAGACTAAACGTCAAAAATTATTTTAAATTTATATTTATAGAAAATATATCTTAAAAATATTTAGTATATTTTTAACCGTAGTGCGTACA
This sequence comes from Hermaeophaga mercurialis, assembly GCA_951812935.1. NCBI lineage: Eukaryota > Metazoa > Arthropoda > Insecta > Coleoptera > Chrysomelidae > Hermaeophaga > Hermaeophaga mercurialis. The sequence goes on from OX638360.1 coordinate 18,675,205, forward strand.
ACAAAAAGAAATGACTGTTGCTAAGAAAAAAAGTGATCGTACAAACAAAAGAAAATCTAAAAAAAATAAAAAAACCAAATGTAAAAGAAAAAGTATTGGTTTTACTACGGCAATACGACTGGTAAAACAAGAACTTCGAAATAGAAAACTGAAAACTTTAAATGATGCTATTCTCATAGCTTTAAGAGTTACAAAGAATTTGAAGAGAAAAATAAAACCTACACGTATAATAAAAATTCCAAAAACTGGAGGCATTCTACCGCTAATACCAATCTTTGCTGGATTATCAGCTTTAGGTGCTCTCTCGGGAGGAGCCGCAGGTATTGCAAAGGCCGTTAATGATGCTAGAGCAGCGAGACAACAATTAGAAGAATCACAACGACACAACCAAACAATGGAGTCTATAGCCATGGGTAAAGGTTTATTCGTAAAACCATATAAAACTGGATTGGGACTTTTTTTACACCCAACAGCCTCGATAGTACGATACAAGAGATAAAGCAACTGAAACGACCTCTTACCGACGTTGATCTTAGAAAATATGCGAAACTTTTGAAAATACCACATTTTAGAAACGTTTATATGAGAGACAATTTTCCCAAGAAGATTGAAAAAAATGAAACCGGAATAATCAATTTAGATGTAAGCGCAGGTCCCGGAACTCATTGGACTGCCTACAAGAAAACTGGAAATCATATAATTTATTTTGATAGCTATGGCAATTTAAAACCCGCGAAGGAAGCTATAAAATATTTTAAGTCAAACAACAATGATGAGAAACCAATTAAAGTCTTATATAACTATGATAACTTTCAAAACAGAAATACTTTCAACTGTGGTCATTTATGTTTGTTATTTCTTTTTTACAATAAATAATTACTACTAGTATAATTAATGTCATTTTATTTCTAATCTTCAATCAGTAACGATGCCTCATTACATTTTCCAATTAGAAGGTAGAACTTCAGTACTCTATACAAAATTACCAATTCCCCTCAGACTAAACGAAAATTTTCTATATTTGTTGGGTTTAGTTGATATAATTACATACAATACAATATCCAATGTCACAACAAAAAATAATAAGTTTTCTATAGGAAAATATAATTTTAAAGTACCTGAAGGTGCATGTGAAATTAGTGATATCGAGCAATATTTAAAATCTCAAATAATATCTAAGGAGACGAAAGATAAGGAAAAACCATCGATAGCAAACACAGGAAAACCAGAACAAAAAGAAGTTGCTCCTACGAATGATAAAAAGACTCATCTTAGAATACAGGCAAATACAAATACGTATAAATGTGAAATCAGAAGTAATCAAGAAATAGATTTTGATACAGATAGTTCCATTGGATCGTTACTTGGATTTAGTAGACGTAAACTTAAACCAAATGTCACTCACAGTTCTGACTACAGTATAGATGTATCTCCTGTAAATTCTATATCAGTAGAATGTAATTTAGTTTCAAATTCTTATCGTAATAATACAGCTTGTCATATATTGTATACGTTTGCTGCAAATGTACCTCCTGGTTATAAAATAATTGAAAAACCAACTGAAGTAACTTATTTACCTATCAATACTAACTATATTGATGAGATATATATTAAAATAGTTGATCAAGATGGAAACTTGATCAGTTTTAATGGTGAACGCATAACTGTAAGGTTATACTTGAAAGCGCTTATTCCACAATAAAAAAAATGGTATTTGTTTATAATATTCCATCAAGCTTCATCTCTAATCAGTCAGTGTCTATAAAAAAGACTTTTACTTGTGCTAAGAACATTTCAACGGCTACTCTTCCAGAGTTAACACCTGAAAATAAGCAGTTTTTAATTTCGTTGGGATTCAAATTGCGATAAAACAATTGATCGAAAATCAATAATTAAGAATTATTGGATAAGATTCAATGTAAATCTTCGAAGTGGTATCCGTAAACTATTTTTATTAATAAAGTGTAACTGTGGATATTCAAGAAAAGAAATCAAAGAAAAATGAGTTTTAATATTTTGAATGTTGGTCAACATGTGTTTGAAGATAATTCAATCATTAGTTCAGAAGCACATACTCATGGTCCATACGCAAATACTAGTCTACATGTATCGGATGAAATTAGATTACCCATACAAACTCAGGATTTGTATACACTTCCGTCACAGAGCTTTTTGTACATTGAAGGACAATTGTTAAATAATAAGGGTGTACATAGCAACACTCTAAAATTTATCAATAATGGAATTACACATCTATTTGATGAAATTAGATATGAGTTGGGAGGAACGGTAATTGATAGAGTAAGAAACGTCGGCATTACGACTACTATGAAAAATCTTATATCTTATACACCAAATGAACTTAAACGTTTCTATAATGCCGGTTGGAATCATACGGGAACACCTGAAATAGTCGACAAAGATGGCAACTTTAACATTTGCATTCCATTAAGACTTACACTAATACACTTACTAAAATACAATCCATTAACAAATATGGTAACAGTTGTGTAATTACCGTAAGATATTGTAAAATTAACTGATTAAGAGATAAGAAGTATTATAAAAACAAAGATTCATACGAGTACCCCTTATTCAGTTGTTAACCACTGTGTTGTATAGTACAATAACTATGTCTCAAAAAACATTATTTTTAATTGCTACTTTGACTATTATCTGTACTAGCTTAAATGTAGTTGATTGTAAAGTACAATCGAGAAAAGTTGGAGTTGACAATAATACATTTTACATTGCAAGAGGAGTATTCTATTTATATCAGATACCTAAAAATAAGTCTGCAACAATTGTTAACCTGAATCAATATACAGCTTTCTACTCTAAAAAAGTGACATTTCCCCTTGGAACTGAAATCAAAAATTCAACGAACCAAACTATTGCCTATGTAATTGGTCATTATCATCACTACTATCCTATAACAACACCGAGAAATAACACAATGTATTGTGGAAGATATAATCTTGATAATTTAATAGGAAGCAAAACTGTATTTATAAAAAATTTTAAATTTACTTTAGATCAATTCAAGGAAAACTTTGTAAAACTTGAAGAACAACAAATTCGTTGTTTTGTATATGTTTAAATAAATAAACAAATTATTTATTTACTTATTTTTTATTTTTCTCCTTATGAACTAACAACTATTATAAGTCATATTTTCACTTTACATTCAATAATTCGTTGTGGGTTTGTTTATTCCAATATTTTCAAGAAAAAACCAATTCTTGTATACGGACACTTAGAAAGTTATAAATTATAACAAACTAATTGTATAATAAAATTATTTTCAAATATAAATACAATATTTAATAATATGGTTGTTTTAATTTTTTCCTATTACAAAAAATGTTACGGGCTAGGCTCGGCTAGTCTCAACAACCTGTGACAGGTTTGTACAAAACAGGCTAAACTTGTCTCGCGAAACTAAAAAACCAAGTCTTGCAAATCCGTTAAATATTTATAGATTGTCTTCATAGACTAATTCATAACGCAGGTCGCTTTCAATCCAACGGACCCGGGTTCGATCCACAACACAAACCACAAATCTTTTTTCACAAATTCAGATTCAAGTGTGCGTCAGGATGCTTTTGGGATACCGTGTGATGTCATAAAGGTGTGGCAAGGTACATGGGCGTGGTTCCTTGTGACAGTGGGCGTGGCAAGGTGTGGCACAGGGCGTGGTCCTTGGGTGTGGCACAGGGCGTGGTCCTTGGGTGTGGCACAGGGCGTGGTCTTTGGTCATTGTCGATTGTCACATGGTCTTCTGGGCTCCTCTACACCCTCTGGTCATTGTTTATGCTCAAGATATCAAAGTGTCACCAAAATTGTCGCGGTTCTTGCACTTCTTCGGCAACCTGTCCATCCACCTAGAGAAGTGGATGGACAGGTTACCAAAGTGGTCCAGTACCCCGCTTGCTATACTACTTATGAGAGTTTGAAGTACAAATATTTCTTATTTTTATAATTTAACCTTCTGATTCGAGGTTAACTAATAATTGTAAATTAGTTAAATATTCAAAAAAAAAACAAATATTAAACATACCGGGTGTAACCGAGTTATATGGGCTACCTCTATAACTTTGAAACGATATGACAATTTTTTTTAAGGTATATAAAGGAGAGTTTTTCGTTTGTGCTTCTAGTCATTCCTTTCGATACGCAAAATACAAGTTCCTCTAAAATCTTTGGACAGCCCTGTGCATTCTTAAGTAGTTTAAGTTGTATTTTGAATGATCAGAGGTAAATATTCAAAATGATTGACTTCCGATTAATACCCATATACAGGGTGCGGTATTAGTGCGTCGAAGTACGATTAGTCCGCTATTATTGAAATTACGAAAAAAAATTGTTACAAGAAGCGTAGGCAGTCTTGCGATTCACATTTTAAAATTAGTACCAAATTAACAGTATGTTCAGGAACGCAGTGCAAGACAAAAATTTCGTTTTTTAAATGGAACACTGCGTTCCTAAACACACTGTTCATATCATGCAGACTTTTTTTTTAAATTTCACAATATATAGGTACAAATGATAATTCAATCACGTAACAAATGAATTAGTTCATTAATTTTACAGATTGAATGTATTATTGGGGTAACTCTTGTTTTTTAAATTAGAATACATTACAAATTCTAATAATTCCATAGGACATCACATTAAATATTTTAAATTTGAAATTATTTTAACATTATCACTAAGTATCTATGATACGCCAAAAAATATAATTTCTTATGGGAATTTTCTAGAAATTGATCAGAGTAATTATTTTGGATTCAACAACTACAACTCGATAAACTTGATTTTCATTTGGAATCATTCGGACTTTCGAATCAGCATCTTAAACTCTAATTATAATTTATAAATCACTACGTTTCATTTATAATTTGGTGACCTTCATCATATCAACTAATCGAATAATAAGATAATTTTATTTATTATTATGATTAATTATGTGATCAAAATGATGTTGAATTTTTACGTCAGAAGATTCAAAACTGCCGCTAATATAACCAAACCAAATTTTAAAAAATCTATCATAGCGTTCGAAAGGGGTAGCTTATTTTTACACCAAGTATTTATTTTAATTGGATATAATAACTTTATTAACAATTTTTTATAGCTTTGAGAATGAGAAAGAAACTCAATTCATAAAAATATATTCTCGGTATATAAAGTTAGAGTGTTTTCACTGATTAAATACATTTTATTACACTATGTCAATGCATTCGTCAATTTTTAAAGAAATTTATATTTCTTTATACCTTTGTTATATACATATCGTGGTAAATTAATTTTTTTGTAAGGTCACAAAACGCTTTTGGGTCCTTTAAAGGTCGAGGTAGACCCTCGTAACGGATTTTACGGCTAGTTGGAAACCAGATAAGAATTTATGATGAATATATAAACTTTATAGACTTTTAAATTAACGGCAGCTGTAAAATATAACTGTATAACATCCCTTCGAATGTATTTCGGGAATAGAAGTAACGATATATGAAATATTCTAGAAACGGAATGTAGGCCAGAGATAATATAGATTTTTTAATTAAGAACTGCAGGTAATATTAATTTTCATCAAAAACAAAATTTATTAAATGCAATTTGTATCTATAGTGCTTGTTATCCAACATTTATTTTATTTTTGGGAAATTAATCTTTATAAGTAATATTATAAATATAGAAAATATTGAATTTCAACTTAAAAATACTTGTCTTTAAAAAAATATTGAAATAAGTTATTTCCACAACACGAGTGTTCACAAAATACCTTTGACATAAACTAACTATATTGAGAATATCAATAATAAATAATTCCTTTGCAGATGTAAGGAAGGTACATAATAAATAATATTCTAATAAATATAAATAACAATAATAAAATTAGGTAAAAATTCAACATTTTTATCAAAAAGTTGTGTTAAAAATATATAGCTAAATATCTATAATATATTTTAAAATATTAAGCTTAAGGCGACCAACAATTTTTATAAAAACTTTTTTCACATATTCTATAATAACAGAATATCGTATAAATTTGTATATTCTATACGAGAATAACCTTTGAGGGCAATGAAATGATGGGGAAATATTACCACGACAATGCGTGGTATGCTTTCTATAGTTAATTAATTATATTAAACAAGTATGGAGAAGATTTGAAGTTAATTACGTGGTAAAGCAAAATTGGTATATAAAGTTTTCTCCTAAGAGACATTGAATCTGGCTTCGTTTCACTTATTAGATAATAGCTATATATTTTAATTTTTGAATGCCACATCTAAACCTTGAAGCAGAAATTCAACTTGAAATAAGGACGTTACAGTCATTACCATAAAGTAATTATATGTTCTAAATATTTTAAATCAATTGGGCATATCCGAAAATTTAATACCACAAGTTTTAGTATTTTAATTATGTCAGTTTTCTCTAACACATCTAAGTTTTGGCTTCGCAAGTATGTGGTTTTGCGTTCTTATAAATGGCTTAGTACTCGTAGATTAAATTATGTATCAGAGTTTTGAAATTTCTGAAATGTATTAAATCATTTAACGGACCATTAATGATCAAATCAGTAAAACCCATCTTTTACCCAATTTGTCATTAAAGATTCGATGTGGAATTTACTTCCAGGCTTTAACAGATAAAATGTTATGTATATCTACGGGATTACTGGCGCGGAAATTACATGCGCCCGTTTCAACTTCATTTTTATTTTTCAAATATAATGTCTAGATTTAAATGGGTTTACTATAAGAGAATGCAAATTCGGCTCATTTGTTAACTTTATGTACATTTACGTAAAAAGACTATGCGATCTGGATATTATTATTAAATAAATGTACCAGATAAAGTATACTTATCTTAAAATTGCATGACTTTACAAAACTTTTTAAATATTCTTATTACAATTTTTTCTCCTGTTGACATGTTGATTAAAGAAATTGACAGGCAGTTCACATCTAGAATTAATTTTGTATTATGAATATTCTAACCAATAGGGAATCATAGCTTTAAAAAACATAACTAATTAAGAAATTGTAAATATTTGTTGTATATACAGGGTGTTATTGAAATACACGTACATATTAAAACTGGGTATTGCGCAGATCCCCACTGAATGTAGAAAAATATTATTTTTTAAAAATACCCCTTATTAAGGGAGTTATTAATTTTTGAAAATTAATTCTAAAACAAACGTACTTCACTGATATGTTGAGGATGACCTATATAAATTAGGTTTATTTACCTATTTTAAACATCAACAGTAATTAATATGCAAGTTTTTGTCAGATGATAAGAAAACTAGTCTTGTAAGAAATAACCATGTTGCCAAGATTTTCGAATTAATTTCTATTTCCGAAGACTGGTTTTTACTACCCTCGTTATCAAAAAACTAGAATATTTGATAAATGATTGTTTTTAAACTATACATTTTTGAAACTATAGATTATTAAAATTTTAGTTGATTTACGAATCTGGCGTCATTTCCAAGTTGGTAAAAAGTGTTGTTACGATTACTTTTAAATATTTTTTTACGATGCCACTATTTACGAATATTAAACTAACCGATATAGTGCTGGATGGGGCAGTTGGAGAAAATTCTCGGCAAGCACAAATCCTGTATCGCGAACGGTTTCCAAATCGGAGAATTCCGGACTGTCGTACGTTTATTTCAACTGTTCAGCATCTAAGAGACCATGGAAAATTTGAGAGTGTCAATGCAGATCGAGGGAGAACAAGAACACAAAGAACATTGGCGGCCGAAGAAGAAATATTGGAAGCTGTTGAAAACCGGCCTCAATTAAGTTGTAGAAGACTAGGTCTTGAAATTGGAGTGTCCTCATTTGTTGTGTGGCGGACACTTAAAGAACAAGGTTTACATCCTTATCACATCCAAAAAGTCCAGGCCTTATATCCAGGTGATGAAGAAAAGAGAGTGGAGTTTTGTGAATGGATGATTCAAAAATGTGTTGATATTCCTGATTTTCTAAAAATATTATTGTATACTGACGAGGCTTCATTCACTCGTGATGGCTTGTTCAATATGCACAATACGCATATTTGGAGTGATGAAAATCCTCACGCCATTAGCGAAACTGGGCATCAAAGAAAATTTTCAATAAATGTTTGGGCTGGCATAATAGATCAGTATTTAATCGGGCCTTATGTTCTCCCGAACAGATTAAATGGGCCAGGATATCTCCACTTTTTAGAAGATATTTTGCCAGTACTCCTAGAAGAGATACCGTTACAATTAAGGCAACGGATGTGGTACCTACTAGATGGCGCTCCTCCTCACTTTGATTTAAACGTACGGCAGTTTTTGAACATTAGATTTCCTCAAAAGTGGATAGGCAGAAATGGACCTACTAAGTGGCCTCCGAGATCTCCGGATTTAAATCCATGCGAATTCTTTTTGTGGGGTCACATGAAACAACTGGTTTATAATGAACCTATTAATAGTGTTGAACAATTAACCAATAAAGTTAATGCGGTAGCCGAGGAACTACGACAAAATCCAAGACTAATTTCTAATGTTCAAAGTTCTTTGGAAAGACGATTGCAAGTGTGTGTAAATAATAATGGACGGCATTTTGAACAATTACTGTAATAAACTTTATTTTGAATTAATTGGTTTTGCTACGGCAACAGTGCAATTTCTATGGGTAAGTTCAATTTCGATTTATTTTACTTCTTTAAATATGGAAACTAGTAGGTCGGAAAAGGGGACTCTTCCCCAATATTTAAATTTTAGAATTTGAAGTTAAAATTGGTGCCAATCGTTTTTGGTCATTACATACTATTCCCCATTTTAATATGTACGTGTATTTCAATAACACCCTGTATTACGTCTTCTATCATTAGTATTTCTAATTAACTTAAGATTATCTAGACGTACTATATGAGCGCCCTTAACAGCATGTTAGGTAAGAGAAGATTTTTCATTTCTACCACATCCTTTTTTTGTAACTTCACTCTACTTACAATATGTTATTAATGATAACAATAAGTAAATTTTATGACAATATTTGGTTTGTGACATAAAGTAATTCTCTCCACTTAAAGGTCCCCTTTAGATATAATTAACAAAGTTAATAATGTTAAAATCGATTGGCATTGGTCTCTATTGAATTTGTGGGTTTAAAACTTTTTTGATAGCGTACTTCATTGTTCGTGTTAAACAGGTCGCGTACTAGAACATTAAGATGCGCACTAGTTTTGTTTTTATATTTTTTATTGTACCTTGTCACTTCAGCTCTTATAGAATGAATTTGGAGGCACAGTGTCCAAGTTTCAGTTGCTATGTAGCTGGACTCCACAACTGAATGCTATATGTCCCTATTGGTTTCATTATGGCTTTATATATAGGATTTTTAATACAAATCCCGTTGCACGTCATATATCAATTATGAGATCACGACCCTGCAGTGTTGTCGGCTTGTCTAAATTGTCGAGGAATGTAGGAAGTTTCAAAAATGTAAGGTTAGGTTATGTTGTTTAGCTTTATTATTATGAAAAATTAATTTATTGAAGCGTATATGAACAATATATGATCCTCACACTCAAGACACTTCATCGTGCCAGTTTTAAAGTACATTTGAAAAATGTTTTTCTCAGTTGATTCATTAGCAATCTACAACTGTGATATTCTTCTTCTTCTTGCTGTATTATCTACTTTTAATATTCAATAATCTGTTATAAAAATCGTTATATTATGTTGTTTATTTGTACTATATTTTTATTAAATAAATAAAATAGAGACATATAAAAAAGATAGCAAACTATTTATTGTTATTAAAATAAGACAATGTTTTGTTTAAAAAAATATATATTTTTCTTATAAGAAACAATTCAACTACAATATTCGAATTCCTACAAAAGGTAAATCCTTTCTCCTAATTCAAATCTGAATCACTTGAATCACTGTCATCGCTGTTAGGATTAATAATAATCGGATTAATTTCTAGTCTATCAAAAACTCTCTCTTTCATACCATTTTTGTATTTCTTTTTCTGTATGTTTAATAGAGTTTTTCCATACTTCAGGAGTAATTGTTCTAAGAGCTTCAGACCACATATTTAAAGAATCTTGTTCTTTATTACCGTCTCTGCCAATATGTTTATTATAATATTGCTTACAAAGGCCCCAATTAAGTTCGATGGGTTTGAAAACACAATGATAGGGAGGAAGACGGAACACTTTATGTCCATATTGTTCTGCTAAATTGTCCACCAGATATACTTTTGGTGGCTTGTATCTGAAAAAGAATATATTTTACTTGCGGTTTTTTATAATATGCCAACATCGCTAAATTCAAAACTGTAACATCGATAGATTTTTATACTTACTGTTCAACTTTTTGCAGAAGTTCATATTTAAACATATTTACAGAAAAATCAATATATTGTTTGGGCACCTTCAATAAATCCATTTTCATTACCAGCATTAAGTATAATATATCTATAACAAATGAATAATAATGTTTATTTACATAATAATAATGTTTATTTACATAATAATAATGTTTATTTATCTAATAATTAAAGTTTTACATTATAGAATGTAACATGTAGTTTTAATGTAAATAAATTTTTACTTCCACTGAAATTTCAAAAGTGTAATAAAATTTAAATACACAACCAGAATGCTGAAACCTTTATTTACTTCAATTTAATGACTCACCTCTTGCCATCAATTTTTGTAGTTCTAACACTTCTTTTATCATCGTTTTGCCAGAAACGTGGTGAAAACACACAACTGGTTGACGGCCGGACGTCAGAAATCGTTGAAATATTTCAATCTAAATACTCGACAACGTCGCATCAAGGCGTTGTCGAGTGTTTATTTGTTGCTTCGTATCATGAGCCATTTAGCTTTTTGTCATTTACGACTTTATATATTTATATTACGTATATTTTTAGTATCAATTACTAAATTAGTGTTACTTAAACTCCCAATGAACAGGAATTCTTATTTCGATTTGTTTAATATTTTTCCAAAAATTTTACGAAAAACCCATCCTTAAAGAAGAATCATCACCATAATTTTTTACGCATGAATTGAATATTTGCTAACCATTGTTGACATTAAAGTCAAAAACACTGGAAAATTGAATGGATTACACGAATTTTAAGTCATAGTAGTCGCTACTTTAATAAAAATAAAGTAGGATACACAAAACTATGCAAATACTTAGTATTAATAAACGCTTAATACAAAAACAATATAAGGTAAAGCATTTTATGATAATATTACTGTCTTTGAACATAGCCTTCATTAGAAAGTAATCCCTTCAAGCTGGCAACTTCGCAGCCCTTAACAATAGGTGTAGATATATCTCTGCTGACAGCTGGAAACTGTGCAACTCTTTCAAAGGCCTTGGGAAAGCCACACTATTGTGTTTGTATCTGAATGTGTAAGAAACAATGAAGGAATCCACGAAAGGAGAGGGGAATATAAACAAATTGGAAATTCGGAGATAGGCATGAAAAGGTGGCCAATTTCTTTGCGAACAGTTGCTTGGATAAAATAATAAATAGAAAGCAATTATTCAAGCTTATAAATATTGTTTTTGGCTGTGTTGTTCTCGGTTTTGTTTAAGAGAATCGGCATTAATTTAGTACATTAATTTTTGTCTTAGATCTGTTTCTTTTTAATTACGTATACAATAGAAAATTATCTGTACAAATCGTCTCTTATCAAATAAAACAGGAAACGCTAACATAGAAAATGCCTGTTTAAAGAAGGATTAGGATTATTTCTTTTATTGTAAAGAAGGCGTTTCTTAGTAAGAAAATAAAAAGAAAAATATGCAGCAAAAAATACTAAATCAATGGACTATATAAAAATACTGGGCAAGGATGTAAGTAGAAAGAAAAGTTGTAGACTTCTTAAATAATTCAAATTTACTAAGAAATATTTAGTTTTATACTTTTTATTAGATTACAAACTTTCTGAAAAAATCTGGTAATTATTTCAGAATTTATTTGAAAACACATAAGTTCTTAACAGTTTTTTATGCCAACTGTTCACAAAATATTAACGGTATTCGGATAGCACATGACATATTTGTCTCTTTGTACAAAAAGAGATCAAAGAAAATGCTGATGAATTGTCCATAAAATTTCGGGAGTAACGTGAAAATGAAAGTCAACAGTTATTTCAAACACGATCCTTTTTTCGGGTCATGGCAAGCCAATTTTATTCTCTCATTAATTAAATATATCAAAGAGACTTTTTTCTATTTATTAAAGATTAATTTAAAAAAATTAATATTAAGATTTCATTACGGAGTTGTTTTTTCTTAATAAATATAATAATACATATAATCCAATCCTAAATATTGGGAGTTGTAAAATTTGCTCTATTGGTTTCAAAAGCTGTGTATGTATATATTTCCTTCATTCTTTTGTGTTTTTTGCCATATTTTTTATCTGCATTTCTCTTTTTTCCAATATACTGTTTATTCTTTTTTCACGTATTTTTTTCTTCCCATGCTTATTTGAGTGGTCCTTGTTAGATTTCTGAACATTTGGTGCTGAAGGTCTTCTACTAATTTTAGTGTTGGCTTCACTTTAAGTCGCCTTACTATTTTCGTGTTTCTAGCCTGATTGCATGTTATCTATTCTTACTGTAGACCGATGTTCTCGTGGCAAATCTGCGCTCGTATGCGCAGTGGCAAATGGTAAGCGTCTCAACAATACAGTCAGAAAATGCGACGCTGAAGTACATTCAGTGCAACAAGTTTTCAGACTTATTTCTTATTCGTTCACCCGTCATTCTATTGTGTACTACTAAATCGTTGTAATTAATTGCTATTTTAACATTTTTAAAAACCTGTTCTTTTGAGAACTGACAATTCAGTATTCAAAAATGGAATTTAAAAGTAAATTGAAATGACGTGCAATAAACAGTCAATAGAGGGCAATTGTGGCAAATGTTCTAGAGTTTATGATGAAAGAAAAGGAAATTGGTGAACCGTTAGTACCACTTTCAGATGTTGCAATAGCCACCGGCGTTTCTAAAAGAACTGGTTCCAGAATAGTTAAGGAGAAAAAAAAGATTGACATCAAACATATCACTCAATTTTCTTTACCAAGAACACATACAAGGAAACCTAAAATTGTCAAGCGATAAATGAATGGGATGAACGACTTAAAAACAAATTTGTTTATGTTAACGGCGCAAAATATAATTCCAACAGTTAAAACCATTTTATCGGAGTTTAAAGAAGCTACAGTTACAAAGGGGGTTTTGTTTATGTATATCTGATTGACTGATTTATCAAATAAAATTAGTTTCCAATTTATTTAATATTACTTTGGCATATTTTAGAATATTTAAACCATATCTCACTTAAAGGATTACCTGATTCATGTATTGAAGTCGTAAAATTATGAATAGTTGTATAAGTAAGTACCTACATCTTGGTACTTTTCGAATAACGAGTATTACATATAAGAGATTTAGTATATTTGTAAGTGGTAGTTTCGACAACCATAAATTAAATAAATTAAATAGCCATTAAAAGCGATTTCGTTAATATCCAAGTTCTTAGTAACTAGCATTTAAATTTACTATAATCCATTACAACGAAACTTGGTTCGCATAGTGTACAATAGCTGTGTCCTTTACTTTACTGTGGTCTCTGTCTACGCCAGTTTACAGCGTCGTTTACCACGACAAAATCTGTCTACTGTATATAGTTTTTGTTTGGTTCATGTAGACTCATTATTATGGTTATTAGTTTGCTCTAAGATTAATGAACTAAAATTTATTATCTTGAAAATGTATGGAATTGGGATCCCTTTAACCTAGGACCCCGTGTAAACTAAAGCCAGTTTCCACAATAATCCTCACTAGAAACAATGTAAACAGAACCCAACCTTAAAAGGGTAGATAATTCTTACAGATTTTTTCAACAAAGTTACAACAGGAATGAAGCGGATGTCAAAGAGTTTGCTTTCAAAAAGTAGCTTAAGATAAAAGATGGACTGTTATTGATTTCTACTACCTTGAAAGTTTGATGTAGATTTTAGGAAAAACGAAAATAAAGAAACAAAGATTTGTTTTACATAAAGAAACTATTTTTGTTTGTAAATATAACTTTTGAGTAAAATTTGACAATGGAAATTTAGTGACAAAATATCGGGCATTTTACTGAAAAATATTTCTGCAAATTATTATTTCGCATGGTGGAAGGATTAAACGAAGTAAATTTTAGCAAACCTTTAAATAAGTTCAGAATTAATATGTTATTATATACTGAATGAATGGAAAATGCAACACATATTAATGCTAAAAAATAATTGTTCTCACTCTGTATACATCGTTCTCACCTCTAAAAAAGAAATAAAAAACATGCCCATTTCGACTAGCAAGTATTTCGCTGTATTTTTTCTTTCCTTAAAACAGGCCTTAAATTTAACACAATATTTAGTACGTTCTGTCGTTTCATCTGGGCAGTTTATGTTTATTCCTAAAGATAAACATCGAGTACAATGCCTGTTGTGCGTAAAAAAAATTCTCTCAGCTTAGTGAGTTTGAAAGGGGTCGAATTATCGAAACATTAAAGAACCATCGGACGTAGTGTATGGAGCTAAAATGAGTTTATATTAAAAAGTACATTGTGTTTCACCAGAAAAAGTGGTCTTTTATTACAATGGTCGGTTACTTTACAAGGTATTGAGATGGTCATCTAATCATATGTAGCCTGTCAGTAGTGACAATTTTAATACTGTTTTTGTTCAATATTCGAAATAACTTGGTTATTTTTGCGTGATACCTCTTCATCAGGAATTTAGATCGCCGCAACAGCTTTGTTGAGCCGACAGTGAATAGTCCTGGGCCAATCTATAATAGTTTTTGTAGTAAATTACAGCGCGCCTATTCCGTTTGTAACATTTAATTACCTAATAAAATAATTTAACAAACTTTTCTTCTTTTATAATATTGTGTTTATTTTTGAAAGTGGTTTATCTCCTAATTTTGTTTTTTTTAAACTATAAGCCTTATTTCAGCAATAGGTCGGTGCTAAAATAATATCACTTGCGAAGGACTTTTTTATGTGAACCGATTTTAATTTTAAAAATTCTTTTTTTTGAGGATTTAATATTTTATTAATTCTTTGTTAATTCACACCTCGATTTTTCTTCTTTTCTTCTTATGGTTATTAGGTTAATTGTTTGGGTAGTCAAAATAAAAGAAAACATGTATAACAAATAAAAGAATATTTACATGCTAGAAAATTCCACGAAAGAGCATCATTTCTGTTAGTATTGCGAGAAAATAATTTACTAGTTTTTGAGAATCACCCAACTGCACACTCTTGTCCGGTTACTAATGAAACAACCATTACCACCGAATCAATTTCCATATTTTTTTCATGTGATAATAAGTGTATTTAACAGACATAAAACATTTCAATCAATACTAACGTGAAAAAATGTTACCAATTTATTTTGATTTTATTCCAAAACAATGAAATTTATGGATGACAATAATATAAAAATATCATGTCCATTAGTATTATTTTACTGTATTAATAGAATATATAAAGAAAATATCTAAATGCTATTTTCCAAAAAAATGTTCAATGTTTTAAAAATATTAATATTTTTCCGGTTTAAACAAAAATGCTACGACATTAAAATATTATTCGAAAAATAAATCATTTTTAAATAAATTTGGTTTCTAGCTACCCTCAAACAGCCAAACGATTAAGTGTACAGAGTTCTTTTTTACTACGAAAAAATAGCCTGTCACCCAATCATTTCAAACATGTGAAAAATTGGACGGTTTAAAAATTTTCATCAAATGTGAATTGTATTCAATTTGGTATCAAAAAATTCTGCAATACGTGTTGGTCTATTGTGAGCCATATTCCCGGCGTTTCTATCTTCGAATCATTTTCGTCTTACACTGCGAAAAACTTGAATTCTTATATAAAATATTCTACTTTTGCTAAGAGAATTTTTTTTAAATTTATACTGTAATGTTAAATATGAATGGTATCGGTCTTGTTTTTATACATAAAGTGATTTGGAATTGTTGCTTTTGGTGTAGTAGTAAAATTTGATTTTGGGTAATAAAAAGAAAGTGTAATAGTACATCCAAAAAAATTTCCATGTGGGTTTCAAGATAGTTTTCGTTTTAAAGAAGGAATTACACTCTTAAGGGGTTTTGGGTGATTGGTCGTATTCAATCAAACTTTCTAAGATTAATGATGTCAAAAACAATTTTTTTTTTGGCATACGCCATATCTGTAAAATTACAGAATGCCTAGGTACGTTTAGTCAAAATTGTAAATATTGATTTAATCTTAGTTTTTAATTTTATAAAATTTGTTTAAATTTCTTTGCTTGATTGATTAATATTTAATAATTATTAACCACCACTATAATTATTAAAATCCGAAAACTTGGTATCTACTCGAATGTTAAAATTAAAAGTAAAAATTTTACAATTCTTTCAAACAACATTTCCATTATAATAAATT
Organism: Hermaeophaga mercurialis; assembly: GCA_951812935.1. Lineage (NCBI taxonomy): Eukaryota > Metazoa > Arthropoda > Insecta > Coleoptera > Chrysomelidae > Hermaeophaga > Hermaeophaga mercurialis. The sequence continues at coordinate 18,691,721 of OX638360.1, forward strand.
CTCAATAAATAAATTATTTTAGTTCACAAAAATATGTTTCACCCATTTCAATGCAGGTTGTTGTTTCAAACAAGCATTGTTTGACCTAAATATTCATTTAAATATGGAAAATATTCGCATTGAAATAAGTTCTCATTGAAAACCAACATGATACTTCTTTACCTAAACAATTTATATGGATTTAATTAAACTTTCTTATTATTTATTAAGAACTTTATTATTTATCAGATTTCTAGAGAAGATATAATTAATTATTTCCCGTCACTAAATAAAAGATATTGTTTACTTTTAATTTATAATAATATAAACTAATATTATTATTCAGTATTTGTTTGTCATGATTTTTATATTGGAGTAGGTACTGTAATGCTTCAGCTTTAAGGATCGTTGCGCGATTCTGTGTTTTGGCTTAACGTATACTTTTGATTTTTTTTTTAAATGTTTTAACCACTTAAGAATTTTTGGTTTCTAAGAAAAAAATATTGATAAAATAATTAAAGCATTTCCAGCTTAGACTAATGCTAAATAACTTCATTGAGAGAATTAGCCAAAAATCTCAAAATCACTGAAATAATCTTTTTAAAGACAGTGATTCCTTATATTAACAAGTGTTTTACGTACATATTAACCTCAAAATAAAGATAAGCCTGCCGATCTTGTAATTAATTTAAATAAAATTCCCATCATGTTTTCGGCCGACATAAAAATTGTCGCTCTTGGTGCAAACTAAGAACGAAACACATTCTTCAACTATCCGATGAATTTTTGCATAAAATATTAGTGAAATTATTCAACAAATATATATCAAATGCACGTAAATGTTTAGTTAAAGATTACAGTCAAAGTAAAGAAAGTTTTAATAATATTATGGTGAGTCAGTATTTCAAGTCAAAAAAAATATTCCTATCGGATCCTGCACATTCGAGTAGCAAATTGAACTGAAAAGAGCGAAACAACGTCAGTCAATAGCAAAGTAAATAAAAATAAGGGAGAACTTATTCGAAAAAGGAGAAAGTGTTCGGTACCAATTATCTAAGTACTTGCAGACTTTTGTTCAGAATCAAATATCTACAATACCGTTCATTTTAGCTCCATAAAAGGTTATTACTTTTTTACCTAAAAATGAACAGAGAATTTAAAAAAATAAAAAAAAAAATATTTATTCCAGTGGCGTAAAAGATAGGGGGGATAAAAGTTGCCACAAACCCTGATAGCGCGCCACTGGTTAAATTTTTCAAAAGTCAGTTTATGTCAAAATATTACTTTCTTAAAGAGCATATTGGTCACCAAATTTGAAAAAAATATTCGGAGGCGTGTCTGATTTATGACAAATTTTTAATTTTTATTTCAAACTTTTAACACCCTGTATCTCGGAAACTAAGCCCTTTAAGGGTTTATGTTCCCATATCAAAATTCATCAATTAACGAGAGCTCTCTGGGGTAAAGCGTTGTCGGTCGAATATAGTAACTCCCTGTATATTTACATTCATAACAAACAAAGTTGAGACTGTAAGCAATAGCAATGCACTTAAGTCATTTAAAAAATAATTGTTTTTCGTTTTTATTTATCAAGTCCGTATATATCCACGATTTCCCATAAACCAAAAATGGTAATCAGTTATTATTTATAAATTCCCTATTACCTTATTATATACCTATCAATTTCTTCAAATATTTAATTGTGGAATGTAGCACCCTGTTCACGTACTATTTTTCTGTGGAAATAAATTTATGAGTTATTTTCAAAGTGTACTTACTTTTTACACATAAAAACTGTCAATACCCCTTTAGATCTTTTTCTAATGCCATTTCCCTTTTTTTTTACTTTTTCCTTTTATCTTGAAAAGATTTGTTGAGTACGTATTCTCAAAGCATGACTGAATAGGTATATTTTCAAATGCACGCAAAGCACTCGGAAATAAATTTAATTCCGACGAACATAATTCATTTGGACTCTAAAACTATATTCTCTTTCATCAAATGCAATTTTATTTTCCTTTTATTGAGATGAGATGATAAATTATATCTCGTGACTTAGTACATATAGAATATTACTAATAATTTTAGGATATAAATAATTAAAGAAACATTTAATTTTCTAATTCTGAAAGTAACTATAATATATTACGTTGTGGAACCGCTGCTGTAGTTTATTTTCATTCTGAAAAAGATTCTTCTCATTTTACGAGATAGGTAGAGATTTACTATGAATAACGTATGTATATAATTTTAATCCGAAAAGACCTGGACACGTTTTAATTACTGGAAAAATATCTCCTGGACACAACATAGAATTTTTGAAATTACGATGTCCTTATCCGGAATGACTTTTTTTACTTTTGTACTTTTAATATAATATAATATATATAATATAATAATACTAATATTCTTTGACTACTTACCCCAACAAAAAAAATCGTGGTACAAAAATCATTAAAACCTAATACTGTGAATGAACAAATAAATTAATTCAATTATATTTTAAAGTTAAATAGAAATTCTGTCAAAGTTTTCTATCTTATCCAGGAATACATTTTACGAAAAAATTTAATTAAACCTGATTAATGCTTTATTATTTTATAAGAACTTTTTTTCCCAGTAACCACTACTTCGATAATTTATAGTTTTCTTTGTTGCCAAAGAAAAACATTTCATTTAGATTTAGATTATATGTTAAAACACAAAGTTATAGAAAGCCACATGAGATCCTTTCTTTTCCTGAAGTATTTATTAATTATGTTACTTATTACGTTTTTGCTTCGTTTGAATAAGTATTCTTTCTTAAGATTTCTCTTTAAAGTCAGTAATTTTTTAATATAATTTTTGACTATTTTTTTTTCTAATGTACCTTATTTTTTCTTTTGTTCTATAGCTGTGGCATATACAGAGTGACCCGTATAAAATAGAACACCACTATAGTATTTAAAATTATTAACGGATTTCAACAATTTTTTATAAATATTGTGCATCAAAAACATATTTTAATAAAAGTTGAGTCATATCTATATGGGGATCATCTGAATCCAGTGATGTACCCATTTTTTTGATAAAATAAAATTTTAGGATTTTATCTACGAAAAAATATCGTAGTGTACCATAGAAATTGAATAACTCTTTGAAACCTTGTCTCCATTTAAAGTTTGAGAAGCATAACATTTAAATCGAAATCAGTATAAAACTTCAAATAGTATGGTGGTGTTTCCAATTTAGGTGGGTCACACTCTAGGAAAAATTTAATTGGAGGAAGTTCCTAGTTCAAAATTAAAACCTTCTTTTTATATTTTCTTTTTTATGAGATGTATAATTCAAGAATGAGTATTTGCAATAACCTGTATAAAACTTAAATGATAACTAGAGTTATTTATGAACAATTTGATTTACAGTAAAACTCTAAGTATCAAAAGAATAAATTTACTTTTTTAACATGCAATTTCCTATTCCATACTTCGACCTAATGTTACCAGTTCCACCAACAATACGAACTCTCTTTTTAGAAATCCTTATTGAGTGATAAATCACAGACATCTGAGACTCTGTGCAAGATTAGATTTCGAACGATTTAACTAGATAACATTGTTTGTCAAGGCAATTGCCCTTATCCTCTTTTACTTTACTGGATTCCTACTTTTCTGCCGACACTGAGAAGTTCATCATCGTTCACGAGTTAAGCGCCATGAAAAACATGAAAAATGAATTGGGCTGCGAGATGGATAGGGGCGAATGTAGATGAGGGATACGACTAACTTAAAAGATATATTAGAAAATAAAATAAAAATACAAAAAATATGTTAGCTGCTTAAATACGGCGCGATTCCGAAAGAATATTCAATGATACATACATACATTATTATTATTATTTTTCATAAAGATGGGTTAAGTATCTCGAAGATTCTTCAACCATAATGATTGTTTCTATAAAGTAAGGGTGAAAACAATCATTATTATTATTATTATATCAAATGTTAAATGCGTGCTCCTCGACCATACTACTGCTGCTAATAGTGGCATGTAAATTTTATCTTTAGTATAACCTCATAGAAAAAAATCCTAACCATATGATTAATTCATTACTTGACGATATCATTGAGGTACAACACCATCTAGTTGATATTCAAATTTGTTGGATAATCAGTCGTGTGTACTTTTTCCTTTCTGTGAACGTAAAAATTTACAAATTTCAGAAAAGTTAATTAATTTAATTAATTTATTTTTTAACTTATTTCATTATTTCAATTAATATCTAATGTCCTTCAAGGATAAGTGCTCAGACCTTTGCATTGAAGTTGATAAAATAATGTTGTTTGGTATCAACACGACAACTTACTTATTTATTTTATCTATGTAAAGTAAATTGTCCGGACTGTAACGCCATCTAAATTGGTCAGACCCTAAGAAATTTTAACATACAGTACTGTGAACACTTAAGAGCTTATAGATTAAAACAACCAGATAAATAACATTACACAAAACACCACTAAATACAAACCTACACTTAATGACAAAATGGAAATAATAATGAAAGTGCTTCATATAAGTTATAAGAAAGAAGAATTTAATTTTTTGGAGAAATATGAAATTAATAAACACCTAAAGTATCTTCAATATACAGTATTGAATGAACAACTAAACCCGGGAAGTTCATATTATCTTAGATCATGTTTTGAACTAAATAATACTAACCAAAAATATTTTTAAAAAAAGAAGAATATTGCTTAATATTGATTGCTTGTGATGTTTAGGACACGAAATTATTTACGTTTAAAAGATCTGTCAAATTGACGTTGATTTGTCACAATAATAGCTATACCCATTCAAAATATTTATTATTTTCCTTCCTGGTGCATTTGGAAATACTGTTTTAATTTAAAAACAAAATAATCATTAACACAAAACCGAAGAGAATCCACAAAGTAGAGAAAAATGATGACTTAAAATTATTTCGGAATAACGAAAAAGTAATTCGCGCATTTGTTTCTGTTATATATTTCTATGCCTCACTCAATTTCAGTCATGAGCCGGTCCCAGAAAACCATAATAACTTACGGAAAAGTAATCATCGTTTTCTATAAGATTGTCTCGGTTTCTTTCATGAGGTTTTCGCTTTGGCCATGAGTTCCTTCTCTTTACTCGCACTATCCTTTAATATAGTTTCAGATTGGATTTTCAGTGCTATTGCTAGATCGAAAGGTATTTATAACTGTTTTTTATGTTTTCCAGAATTGATGAGACATCGGCGCCATCTACAACATAAGACCTTTGAAGAAAATCTTTATCTATTAATAAGTCTTAAATATAAAGATATTCTCACAAAACTTCATATTGTTATGACATGCATTTACAGAGTTTGGAAAAACCAATCTGTCTACCTTTTTTTTAATATATACGTCTATTTTTTCATACACTTAGAAAACAAAAGCGAATAAAAATATAATAAAAATACAAAAATTAAGTAATTAATTTAAATGTTCAAAGTAAAATGGCTCTATAGACTGAGAGAATTTTAATTGTTTGCAAAAATGAAGAATAGCATTATTAATATATCTAATGTTTAATTTTTGAAATTGATATTTCTTTTTTATATCTGTGTTTTTTAGCTACTCCACAACTCCACAAAAAGTAATCCAATGGATTAAAATCGGGTGAACTACCCCAACTATTCAATAGGACCCTGAGGTCCAATTCAACGACCGTCAAAAATAACATTAATTAAAAAAGTTATGTAAAACGCATAATGTGGTAAAGCAACATATTTTCAAGGAACATTTAAAAATGAGAATTAGACGTCGACATCACATTGTCTTTAAATTACTATTAGTTCATTTTGTGAAAAATTAGGACTGTCAGGTCATAGTAGAAGGATGTCACTTTGAATATTTGTTTCAAATATTTAATGTTTCTATTTTTATTTACCTAAACTGACATAAAAATACCTAGAAAGCTATGAGGAATATAAATCGGCCAAAAATAATGCAATTACTACTTGAAAAAATAATTTTTTTGCACTACAAAAAACAATTTACAATTTACAAACATAAGAAAATAAAAGAACTTGGTCACAAAATGTTTTATAAAATATTTTGTTCTATATTCAGGAAGATTTCCAAAGAATTTGGAAAATTGACAGTTCATTTCCATTCAATCCATTTTTAAATTCCAATTCCAAATAATTCCGATACAAAATGCAATTATACTGTTGAGTGGAGAATTAAAAACCCTTTCAAATGAGTTGTCACCTAAATCTTATTGTTATCAAATTTGAATTCCATTTTTCGCGTCGAGGGATCTAATTTGTTAGTTAAAAAATTTATCTCTCAACGTTTTGGGTAACACACTTAATTAGAATTGTAGTTGTTTTCTACCTAGTTGGTTGTAGTTTTTATTATTTATTCTTATAAGGTTATTTACTAATTATACGGGTGCAGTTAATAAGGCAACTTTTAGACTTATCGTTTAAATTGTAAAACATAACAACCCTTAGCATAATTCATGCCCAAAAAAGTAAGCTATCTACCTAATCGATGTTATTTTACTGATTTTACTATTCCTTCAGCCGATTGTCGACTTCAGTTGGCGCGCAGCTCATGAGAAAATCCATTTACTTTAACGCAGAACATATGTATAAACGCAACCTGTTCTTTTATATCATGAATGGCATTCAACTATCATGTACGATTTGTATCTATTCGCCCTAGTATAATTTGAATACGACTTCTGGTGAAAAAAAGTGAAACTATCAAAGTATTAAATTCGAATTTCGAAATTGGATTTTCTTGATTCCAAGGTACCAATGTTCGAACGTTGCCTAATCTTACATTGATCAGCAAAACATTTGATTTCTTAAGTCTGGGAACAATATAAAATTATACGTACAGTATGTCAGATAACAGCAGATATTTATACGTCCCTCCAGAAGGACAATCAGTTCCTGTTATTTTGCCGTTAAAGAGTGTTAGTTATGTAAAAATCGATACATGAAGGTGTGTGTCGAATATTATACGCCCCGTATTTTAGTATTCGGTGTTCGCTAGGGCACAAAATTATCTGTATATACGTAAGGATTTAGTAGCGCAAATCTACGTTGATCGTCTTGAATTTTAATAGTGCTGTGGTTCGCTCACCGGTGAACAGTGGGATCCAAATGAAAAATGGTGGCCAACTACAGAAAAAAGGTCATCTTTAGTAAATTTTTCTGAAATGGTTCTTTTTCCAGAATTTTTCTGTTTTTTTTTTTAAATATTCGTAAAATACCTTTACTTTAGATGAGAAGGTGATTCCTTTCGGTACATTCTATTTTGGCTTTTCTTATCTCCATACTTGTTTTATTCATGGAGTTTCGTACATTGTTTTATGTAGCAGTCGAAATAATTTCATAAATATACTATAGCTGTGTGAGTTTATTTGTTTGTATTTTCTGGAATAAAAGATTTAATAATAATTAAAGTTCAAGTAATTTTAGATTTTGCCCCGAAAGCTCCTTAGATAATAAGAAAAATAAATAAAAGAATATTTTCAAACAAATATTGCTCTTTGTTATGGTTTTATTAGTTTCTGTAGATAATAAGCTCCGAAATCAAAGAAAAAATGTTTACTTCTCTAAATCAGAACCTTTTCTTGTTTCTCTAAACGAAGCTTCTTAAAATGTCCTAACAATAACCAATTAGGATTTTCGTTGATATGTAAAGCCTATCCTTTTTCTTAGGTTAAGGTATACATTCGATCTTTGTGATTTGTAATTTTTAAAAGTAGCTTGACTTGTCTAACCCTTTGAAGATCTCTTCTCATGTCTGATCTTTGCATGTATTCTTCTATTTCACTTTCTTCAAGAAGAACGAAAACTGAATATCGCCATCCTACATACTGTTTTACTTTGATTGCTGACTTCCATTGTCGTCAATTTTTAGTTTTCACACTACAATAATTTACAGGAAAGCCATTCATACCAGCCACTCAAAACATCAGATCCAGTCATCCAATTTCCATAAAAAAAACTATCACAAATATCTTCATTAGAACTACTATCCGTAAAGGTTCGTTAACAACCTAATTAAAGAATAATATAAAACGAAATGTTCCACTGAAGAAGAATAAATAAAAACACTGTTACGTATGTGCCTTTTATCACCGAATTTTAATGCAGTCGAACATTTTGTAAGACTATTCGAAATAAAAACATATTTGATCTTAAAGAAAACTTTAGGAAACCACCTCCTGAGATCATATATAAAATAAACAATCAAAAAATTTGTATATGTAGAGACCATAGACGTAAAAAGTATAATACCATAAAAAGGCTGGAGTAACAAACAAGTGTTTAAAGCAGAATACTTGTGCGTTGAACATTACACTATGATATGGTTCTAAGCAAATATAGCTAAGGAAAAAGAACAGGTTTAACACGAAATTCAGAGAACTGCATTCGTCCTATCAAATCCTATAGTATTCAGTCAATTGATCATAGAAATACAGACTACATAGATAGAAGACACGAGTATCAATAAACGTACTCGAAAGGATGCCTTCAATATTGTTGTATTTAGGATTATTCTGAAGAACATCAGAGATACTGACCGATTGAAACACTGTAAAAACCAAAACTTTGACTCACGATTGACATTTATGTATTTGTGTAATTGTATCTTTATAATTCTATTCTTATACCAATCATTGCCTTTTATGTAAAGTATTATTAACCCTCACCGCTGCTTCACATAAAATATTATTAACTTTCAGTAAGTAGGGTAGAAAATATTGGCAACCTGATATCAATCTGATTATGTTAACATTTCTTCATTCATATATTTTAGTTTTACCGGACGTAAAAAAGTCCTTGTTTTTTTATTTTATGCCACTGTGCTCGTAGAACTCGGGTTTTTGGAAGATTCGTTGTTGACAGAATTTAAATAAATATTTTCTAGATAAAAATTGATAAGATTGATTGAGCCAGGAACGAAGCGAGAAGCGAAAATGGGTTAGTCTGACGACTCAGAATTTTGTTTTTAGAAAATAGTGATGAATGTGCCCACAAGCAGTGCCGGAAAATACACATGAAAATTTATTACTTGTCAAAAAATGTATTGGTATAGAAAGACATCTATTATTTATGATACAAAAATATCCTTAATTTTTATTTGATATGACTAAATTTGTACTATTATTACTAGTTCCTGTGATTTTAGTATTGCCGAATGAAAACTAAGTCTATGTTTTGGATATTCTCTTTATGTAAAATCAAGGTAAATATCCATTTTTAATTCTTTTCTATAAGTAGCATGTTTTTGTTTTTTTTTTGAAGAAAAAAGTCAAAGAAAATATAAATAGATTCTGTATTTGACACAAAAAAGTGTGGTAATACAGCAACGGTAAGTAGCGGCATCCCCAAATTTAGGGATGCACTCAAAATTTCTAACCATTGTGTTCCCTACGATCTACTTCACAGTTCACGGGTGTACAGTACTGTCAAGAAAGAGGATAAATATTTGTTGTGTTATGCTGATTTTAATTTAATTATTATTTTTAAAACGACAAATTGAAAATTCCAATATTTTTGTATGCATACTAATGTTATGAGGGTTAGAACGATTACACAGAGAGATGCAAAAGAACGTAAAAAAATAATTTTTCTAAAAGAACATTTGAAAATTATTTAATATCTCTAAAATTGCATATATAAAAATTAAATAATGTTTAGAAGTACTTAACATAAATAATTCAGTGTAACAGAAAAAAAAATTTGTTATTTTTCAAATCTATCCATTTAAATATTTCGAGTCAAATTTCTTGAATTTCGGTTTAGTATTCAATTGATTCGTTTTAAAAAATTTACCCTCTGAAATGCTTATTATATATTATGAACACATTTTTGTGGTTATTATAAACGTGATTTATTCTTTAATTTTATTAATGTATTGAAATACTATTTGTATGTTAATTAGTTTTATTAATATATATTTAAATTATTATTTAATTTTATTTCACGTATGAAATCAGTTCAAAACTAAGACATTATTCCGAATAAATATATTTTACTAACGAAATATTTCAAATTACCTTACAAAAGCTAAGTTTGTATTAGAAAAAGTAAATAAAACGTATTTTATTGAGGTGGAAAAAGTAATGTATATTTTATAAAAAAATCAGGTTTTGCAGATCATAAAACTGCATAGGTTCGCTGGTTATTCTTCCTTTAATAGTACCTAATTGCCCAAAAATAGACATTTTTTATACTAGTGATTAGTGCAAATAACTTTTTTCTGTATGTATACTAAAGTGAAATAAATATTTTTAATGCATGTCTACGGTTTTACAAAATATACAGAAATTGCCTCGTAGAGAAACAACACAAAGAATATTATTACATTATTATCATTCGAATGGATAAAGGGAAATACATTTTCTAGTGTATGCTTAAGCTCAAAGAACATTATTCCGCATAACCCGCGGCATGGGGAATGTTAAAACAGCCTAAATGGCTTTTATATCCTAATTAAATTGAAATTTGGGGAGATTGTTAACATGCCAAGGGTACAAATCCAATTACTAGTATCAACAAGTGTCAGATGTTAATTATACCGGGCGAAAAACTACCGATAGTCGATGTTATGTTCATGGTATTTGATGCTGCTATACGTTATCAATTATTAATTTATGACTTTAGTACGAGGATTTCCAACAATAGGATTAAATTTAATACTCTTGTCTGATTAGCTACAAAACTAAAAAGCAGATAATATTAATCAATTAGATTTCTCGCAAATTTTAATTTGATCCTGACAGAGCTCAATACAATCAAATTATTTAATTGATTTGATGAAATTAAAAAACTGGTTATAAAACTTTCTCATCGGTAGATATTAGATAATTGAATCAGACAAAACAAAAAATTACATCATTAATGTGTGTATTAAATTAGAGGTTTTCCAAATTTCTATGGTTCAATGGTATGTACAGGTACTGGCACATATTATTTTCAGCCCTTCAGGATGTAATTAAAACCAGGATTAACACATCGTTGTTGATTTAATTGATAAAGTTTCGAAATTAATAAACTTTTTCATAATTTTGATGTAATTCACATATATTTTTAAAGAGAGATAAAAAAGTTGTTCGTTTTGCTTATCATTCAAAGCTGGCTGTCACAGACACCCGCCAACATTGTTATCAAATTTTAATTTGGTCGTAGATTTAGAGATGTTGCCAATACTTTTTTCAATTAGAAATGTAATGAAATTATAAAATTAACCTGTTAAAAATTCGTTTGAATTCTGAATAATATGAAGAAAAGAAAACAGTATTGATTCATTAATAAAAGTTGGTTGGCTTCTGTAATTTCGTCACCAAAACCACGTTCTTTGATTTATTTGTATCCAGTTTTCATTCAGTGTTATTGTACCTGCTAACGCTATATTGTATTCATTTTTTTGTGCCTTGGAAACTAGTTTACCCTGTTGTTGTAGCACAATAGCATGTAGTATAGTAGGCATTACAAATTAATTTAGATTTAACGTCGTTTTCTTGCGCCTTGATGGACACTTGGCTGTATTAATATTCGCTTTGATGCAATTATCAATAACGTAGATTTCTCCTTGATAGGCTTGCTTATGCTCCTAGTAACTAATTGATGTCGCGTCAAGAACATTTACTATACGCTACTCCAAAGGCCACTGGATTGAAGTCATCGGTATACCAAATAACATCTAAGTGAGTTGCTATTTCCTTCTTAAAAAAGGTAAAGGAATGTCAAACGTTTGCGTTCTGTCTCAGAAATTGCCTTAAGTCAAACAGAGAAATATTAGCAATGTGGTGTTTTTCACACTGCTGTACAGAGTATCCGTATAGCACAGGATTGGTGGAAATCGAAACATACAGTGATCTAACAGAATACACAAAGGAGGAGAATTCTACTCGTAGTATCGGCCACGTAAGGAAACGGAATTGGCAACAAAGGTGGAATAAAAATAAAAGAGATAGATCATGCGGGTAATCTGAGATGTAAAAATTGGATAGTCTTCAAATATAGAAAAACAGATTATTCGCTGAACAAGTTTTAAGTGACCAAAATTCCTTCTGAACCTTTACAAGAAAAGTAGAAAATATTTCAATCGATGCCAGCACATATTCTGAGGATTTGGACTATGTTGAACATATCCTCGTTACTTACGAAAGGCGAGGTTAAGCCAGGGAAGGACCGACAGAAAAATTGAGAGTACTGAACGCAGAAAACCTGATCCCGATTATGAATAGATCTAATGATAACTGATTACTAGTACATGAGAAGATAAAGGAAATCGAGAGTAACAAAGAAATGAAGAAGAGGGAGCAAAGTTAAGGTACCGACCATGTTTGACGTATCAAAAATGGTTTCTGCAGAGTTACGTGAAATTGACATAGAAATTTGATGATTGTGACACCTGTACGTCGATCAACCAATTTTCAACTATGAGATGACATGATCTACCCAAAAAGATTACACAAAATTTTTAACTTCAAGGTGACGTGACAATTGTACCCGAAAAAATTATGTATATTTAATATCACAAAATTATCACAAAATTATTAATTATTATTAATTTTTAGATAGAAAATTTTATCCAATTTCAATTCGTTAAATTCGTGTGTAATAATAATAATCACAAAATATTTTGTCTTAAACTAAGAAGATACGAGCTTTGTTTTAAATATCGTATTGTAGCAATAAAGGCATACAATGTTCAACTTTTCTATTCTATTTTATTCCGTTGGTACTTTTTGTGGTGATGATTATTTTAATATCGTCATTAATGTAATATGTTTTTTTGTTAATGTAAAAACAATGAAAAATAAATAAATAAAATATTATAACTTGTCATTGACGCCAAACGTAGAGTAATTACCACCATCCTCTGCCACTGATAATAATTTACACCACATTTAGTAATAATTTGCGCATGTGCAGACAAAAGTATGGCGGCAATAATTTCAGCAAAAATGGTGTGGTTGCTAGCATAAAATTTGTTTCTCAACCAAAGAGTTAACCAAAAAAACTTAAAAATAAAAATGAATTCAATAATTCTGAATACTTAATAGAATTTTGTATATTATCTAATGGTTTCGAAGTAAGAAGTATTTTTATATCAATCATGATGTGTAAATTAACTAATTTGTTTTAATATTAAAGAAGAATATTGTACAATATTTTTCGGAGAGTGACTTTAAAATCAAAACACGGTATTTTGAAGGTCAAGTCGGGCAACAATGATAAAACCTCCAATACCTTTTCGTTTTCGAACAATGTTTCCGTTGAAGCAGGTGTTTAGTTTATAGATCAAATAACAGGTAGTTCTAATGAGTTTTATCGAAGTTCTATAGAGTTCTTTCTAAAATCTTTCAATTGAGTGGTTATAACTACTTTGCTATTTTATGCTATTTGTGTTTTGGCATTCATAGACTTTACGTATTTTGAGATCCATAAATAAGGTAAATAAGCAACATGTTCGTTGGAGTTGAATTTTCTGATAACAAGATTTACTTAGACCACTTAAAATTGTTGACATCTCGCAAAAAAGAAGTGTGGGCGTCATTTTTTAAGGTAGAAGAAACTTTTGAAGAAATTATTATTAGAATGTAAGAATTTCACTCATTTATTAGTATCTGTACATATTTTTTTGAATCAACATAGTACTGGGTGTCCAGAAAGGGTACGGGGTATTTGTAAATTCAATGAAAAAAACACAAGTCAGAAAAATAATTTTTGGAAAAAGGTTTGGAAAATTACGAGGCAAAGATTATGTTATCTAAATGTTGACTTTCGCACTGCTGGCACTCCTCTAAGCCAAAATGGAAGGAAATTAGCCGCCACGTGTCTATACATCTCTCTGGAAACGGTAGAATTGGTGGATTATTATCATACATTTCTTGTTTAAAGTATCCCCATAAAAAATAATCAAGCGTTGTAAGATCGGGGCTTCTCGGAGGCCAGGACGAGATATCACTTTTTCGAGAAAAGTTGATAAACTGCCCCAAGCGATCGGTTGAAGGTGTGGCAAGTGGCTCCATCTTGTTGGAACCATACTTCCTCATTAAAACCGACGACTTTTTAATGCCAAGTCCTTGACTGCATTTGCGAACTGATTGAGACCGATTTCAAAGCACTTAAACTCTCATTTCTTCAATTGTTTGTTGGATTCGTACAGAGCGCTGGCGACCTGGATTGTGAAGTGTTACATCCGAACATTCTAATCCATTTTCTAATGGTACCTTATTTCGGTGCTTTCCGTACATTAAATTCTGCGATAATAGGCGCGTATGCAAAAAGCGCAAGGGATTCCCATGCACGCTTCCATAGTTCCTAAATCCCATTCCACCCGCGTCATTACGTGGACAGCACAGGTACAAATATACCCCCTATACTTTTTGAACACCTATGTTGTGGACAAAATATAATATTTCTTTTTTATTTCTAAAATTATAATTAATAAACACATTTTAAAATTTTTTACTGCCGTTTCTTTTAATATAGTAAGAACTAGTAAGAAGATTAAATCACGTCACTAACACGTCCATATATTACGTCATTTTGACGTTAAAAATTGACGTCAATGGAATGAGACATTTTTCTGTCGGACCCTTCATGTTATAGTACTGATTTAGATCCATTCCACTACTGTCGAGTAAAAAAGTCTTAAAGTATGTCGATTGCAAACAAACTTGGAATTAACATTAATAAGCAGAAATTTATAAATGTGAAGGGTTGCTATGTACCCATTGGCTGAAATTGAAAATAGAAGAGGCATTTGTGTTTTATAGTGGGTATGTGAGAATTTAATCAGTCGAGTACTTTCTGCTTTTTAAGCCACCATTAGGACTTTGTTAGTTACATATTTTATAAAAAAAATTTTGTGAAAATTTAATTTTTATTATCATACCTAGAAGGAAAATAGCATTATTTTCGAAAATTTATTAACTTTGATCAATTTTATTAAAGTATTTTTTGTCCTTTTTTCTTATCTTTTATGTTAATACCCTGCCACGGGACTCTTAATCTATCCCCGTCGATCCGTTTACGACATAAATCCTGTAATATAATGTCCTCGACTTTTCCGTAGAAGGACAGACAAAGAATTTGGTCTGATGTTCATAGAGCTGTCGTTGAACTGGGCAGCCGGAAGAGCAAAAGGCCCTAAGGGATGGTCGTTCAGGGAGAGTCGTAGCTTTATAAAACGTCAAGAGTTTTCTCTCCGGCGCTATTCCTACCGTAATTAAAGGGAATATATTAAATTGGATTTAGGAGGAAGTGGCCTTTAGCTACAGTGAGAGTTGTATTTCTGTACCAATTGAAGAATTCCTGTCAAAGTTCTACAAAAGCAATAAAATTTCGGTTTAATTGTAAAAGAGCCAAATAACAAATTATCATTGTTTTTATTATATATATTTAAAAAATGTTTCAAAGATTCCAAAAATACAAAGCCGTGCGAAATTTACGGTGCACAAAAAGTGATATATTTTTTATATATCACTAAATTACTGTATGTCGAATATCATAGTGGCAGAAGTTAACATTATAAAAGTAGAAAGCTGTTCAAATCGTAACACTTATGTTTTATATGTGATTTCTTTAATAAAATATATCAAAGTGATTTACAAGTGTTCATAAAAAGAGCAAATGCAAATGTTTTGCTATTTTCTCTCTCTCTCTCTGTTATATATATTACGTAATAAAAGTTTTATTACCTTTAGTTTTAGGGGTATATATTAAATTTTTACTGGTTTTGATATAACATACCATAATTTAGCTCTGACGTTATTCAGAAGATTGAGAAAAGTCATACTTGAACAGAACAAATTTATTATTAATTATTATGCAGTAATTGAGACACCAAAAATATTTCAGAAAAAATACGGCTAAACTAAATAACAAAAACAATAAAAAAAATAGTGTGCATGTTGTTGATTTTTTATAAAGTTTTAAAGGATTAAAAATACAATTAATCTGACTTTATATTACACAGTGTCTGTCACGGAAATTAATTTTCCATAATTTAATTGCAAAACTCAATCAATTACTAACTGAAATTCAATCAATAAATTAACATTTAAACCAGAATCAGTTACCCATCAAACGTAAGTAAATATTATATTTGAAGAAAAAAAAGTTTTAACATTTTCTTTTCCTTTAAAAACATAATCCCATTTTTCCAAATTTTTAATCCTCCATATACCAAGTGCCCAAGAATTATTATACCAGCACCCATCCAATACTGTTAGGAAAAAGTATGGTATGTACGGTCCGGTCCGCATGATTAAATATCTTCCTAGCCTCTCAATGTGCCAAGAAAAATTCCAGAAACTTCAATACAATAAGTGGACTGTCAGCTTTTCTTTCTCTCAATCTGTTATAACATAGTGTACTAAACTTACAGACAACAGAGTACAAAGTTTTCGATGTGGCACTTTACTGTTTATTTTTTTAATTTCTATTAGTATACATTAAATACCAATTTTACGCAAAAAAAATCGTCGTCTGTACCAGGATGTAAATCTTCGAGGAAGAAATGTTCGTTAGATTTTATTCAACCTTCTTACTCTAGACACTGAAAAGAATAAAATTCCATTTTCTTTTCCAAAGCTTTTTTAAAAAATACGTTTATTTTCTGTTGTCATATCACTCATAATACAATTATCAATAATGATTTCAAAGAGTTTAGTAGTTTTTGTTGTATTTATTACCATATCTTAACTCTCGCATATCTTATTCATTATAACAATTCTTATACCACTTATCATCATTATCATTATAGAGAGTGGACCAAAAGTCAGGAAACGGCCAATTGTTTCGTAAATTGCTAGTCCGACTTCTACAAAATTTGGGATAAACCTATTTTGGAAAACGGAGATACCAGATTTGACATTTGCAATGTTGCTAGATTTGCTGTTTCTCTGATATTATTAGTCACTGTGGTTTTTTAAATACATCACCCTGTATATTCATTTTATTCATATTCATATACATTCATGTATATGATTTTATGTAGTCCAGAAGATCTATAATAATAAAAAGTAGAAGTCTGGCAACGCCTAATTGTCTCAATAAATTTTTTATTACAAACTATTTTCAACGACATTAAACGTAACAATTGAAAGATTGCAACATTTTTAAAATAACGAATGCGTCTATCACATCCCTCCATGATTGTCTACAAATTAATCTAGATTCATCTATAATTCGTTGCCTTAGCTCTGTAAGACTTGCTGGTTTAGTTTTGTAAACTGAATTTTTCGAGTATCCCCGATAAAAATCATCTTTGGGATTGAAATCAGTATAACGTGGAAGCCATTCAATACTACCTCGTCTACCAATCCATCGTCCGGGAAATATCTCATTTAAATAACGCCGAACATTTACAGCAAAATGAGCTGGAACTCCATCTTGCTGAAACCATATCTAATTAAAATTGGCCCCAAACAAGATTCTCAGTGTAAGCACAATTTCATTTCAATCTAGCATTTCGTATGTATCGATAAAGAACAGCCCAATTAACTGAGTACCCACTATACCTGACCATACATTTAATTTTTGTGGTTTTTGAGTACGGTTTTGATGCATCCAGTGTGGATTTATGTCACTTCAGTACTTAAATTATGTCGATTTAGGTTGCTTCGTCGGAAAAACATATGTTGTTAGCGAAGTTTCCGTAACTTCAATTTTATCTATCATTACCTCAGTAAACTCTAATATACGGTCGAAGTCATCTTCACTTAATTCTTGAAATAAATGAATTTTGTATGGTTGAAATTTATGTAATTCACGTTAGACCGAAGAATGAACTACATCATGTACTTGTGCGACCCTGCGCGAGTATGTATGTGGGTCCTCAACGAAACTCTTCATTATATCTAAAGTTTTGTTATCATTTATAACTGTTTTTGGTCTAACTGATCGGTATCTATATTTGACTACTCCAGAGTCCTCAAAGCGCTTTACAGTTTTGTGTACCGTCGCCTTATGGATAAGAGATCGAGATCGAGAACCAATTTACCTTGAAGAGCTTTTCAAAACACATCAAACTACTGTCAGTTTTATTTAATAATGTAAATAGTAAACAAATGTGAAAATTAAAGCATTCTAGATTTAAACATTTAAATTTCTTCAAATCTAAATATTTTGCACTGTTTAATTTACTTAAGACCTTCTAGACTATAAAAATCATAAGTGTTACATATGACTGAAGTCGTATTGAAGAGAAGATTCCAAAAATGACTGAATATATAGGGTGATGTATTTAAAAAACCAAAGTGATTAACAATATCAAAGAAACGGCAAATCTAACAATATTGCAAATGTTAAATCTGGAATCTCCGTATATCAAAAGGAATCTCCGTATACCAAAAGGAATCTCCGTATACCAAAAGGAATCTCCGTATCCCAAAATAAGTTTATCCCAAATTTTGTAGATTTCGGACTAGCAATTTACGATATTATTGGCCGTTTTCAGACTTTTGGTCCACTCTGTATGATGATAATGATGATAAATGCTATAAGAATTGTTATAATGAATAAGATGTTTTAGATTAAATTGTTTTACGGCACTTATAGACGCTGTTATTAAGGTTTTTAAAACTATCTTTAAATATTAGACTGAAATTTAATAGAAATTATATTATAAATAAAAAAATATTTTTACTGAAATTATTGCAATTAAAAAGCTTTACATCAAAAAAGGACAAGAAAATGTATTGCATTTTTCTAAATATATTTTTAATAACAAAAATTTGAAATAAAAAAATTGAAATGTTATCTGACTTTTTTTAAATTATAACTTTCTTATATAAATTTTTAATACTCCTTTTGAGCACTAGTAATAGCTGATTTATTTATTTTATTTACGTAGTGAAAAAATGTTCGTTGCATGAGCGCCACAGTTATTTGGGAACATCCTTAAGTATATATATTTCATACACAGATTTGGCCTGAATATTTGAGATGATACACGAATCCACGCGAGTGTAAAGAACAGGTTATGAAAGGGAGAGAACGTATTATTAGTATCTTGAAGTAGAGATGCACCGAGGCAGGAACATCGTTCCTGTTAATTCTATAGTCACGTACCGGCAGTCGTGGTCGGTTGAGAGGGGACACATCGCCCGCCCCTTAAAATTTCTTCTATGTCCTTTTAGATACTTTCTAAACCTGTATTTGCTCCACTAACCTTATAATATACTCTGCATTATTGAAAGTATTTGGTACTAGACTAATAGTATGTTCTAACATCTACTTTCAAAATGATCAAAGTTAAATCCATAAAACTCAAATGTGATATATAGCATAAAACCAAAGAAAACACTAAATCGTTACCACATACAATTTCGACATTAATAGTCATCATCAGGTCCTTCTTATGATTTTATGTTTACTAAATAGTATCTCCCCGATATTTGTGGGTTTTCTTTTACCACCCCTCTTTTAGAGAGTGTTTGTCCAGAGTCCCTCATCATTTTGGCTTGAGCCTTGAGCTCATTAAATAGTCTTGTCTCTGCCTTCATTCACGACTCTTCCATTATTATTGGATGTCAGATGTGGAGGGCTATTGGTTGGCTGACGTTTTATCTTTTTTTGTTATGTTCCTTTGACTTTTGTTACGTCCCCTTTTTGATAGGAGTCATTTTCACACAGGTCTCTACCTTTAATATTTGTTGTATGACTTGTGTAACCACCTACCCTAACTGCTTTTCCATCCCATTTTGGTGTTTCCTCTGGTTCAAGTTCACTAACCTTAATTTTTTTCCTTTTATTGGTCTTTGCTTCGCTTTATTTTGTTGGCTAGGTCTAAAACCAGCAATCATTATAGTGGACTCACTTTAGTTCTTTTTTAACAAGATATTCTTCTACTTTAAATATTAAATGACCGTTTGTTAAGTTTACTAATTATTTGTACTTATTATCCTTAATTTAATTTAATTTTACATGTAATCTAAAATACACTACTTTCAAATGTTAATTTGGAATTTTGCTGTTTTTGTGATTCTATGGTTGTTCTTTTATTTGTTATTTTATGACTCCTATTTTAGATCTGAGGATGATTAAAAAATATTATTGATACACAATATATATAATCTTTCCATAATTAATTGCATTATATATTTTACAGTATTTAGTATTCTTTTACAAACGGCTTCTATATTTTCCTATCTTTCGTCATTTTCTCATTCTTAGTTTTTGCTTCCCAGGTGTTTTTAACTTGTTCTCCTATCCCATCTTTATTAAATAGCCAATATGCTCAAATTTTGTTATTATTCCTTTTGTCAATTTTGTGCTAAACTGCTTTCATTTCTTCACTTGACATTATTTGAACTTGTATTCTTTTCTGTTGTCTCTGCTTAATTTAAATTTTTCTTTCTTTTATAAATGAACATATATCAATATAAATTAGAGTCATCCGAACTCTGATAAAACAACGTTGCATGTCTATATATGCAAACATGAATTTTACCCAACAATTAACAAATTAAATTCTTTGATGAATATCAACAATTATTCTATTCGATACATCAAAAACCGAACGAATTATTAGTTAAGGCTCGACAAAATTAAAAATTAAAAAACAAAGAATGAAGCGAACTAAACAAAGCTTTTTTTTACTGTTGTTTCACATACGTGATATATGTCGATTTAACTTACACGATTTTCTAACCAATCAATGTAGTTTGTTTTGCTGTGTGTTTTTTCCAATATTTACCCGAATTTAATCGATAGAGAAGGTTGTCATTTGAAGCTTGCCATTTTTTATTAAAGCTTCCGCAGCAGATACCTAATAGTGTAAAATTTGCACTACAATCATCGCGCCTTTTTAAATCTTAGAAAATTGTTTTAGTTTAAGTGATTTATTCCTGACAAAAGTTTACAAAGCGGGATATTCTTTACACGGGCCTTTCTGCAAAAGAAGCAATTAAAAATTCACAGGCGAGAAAGTAACTGGGGCACAGTTATTACACGGAAAAAGATGGCAGTCGGTTGTTTAATGGAGTTTTTGAACGGATTTACTTATTACGAAATAGAATTATGCCCTCTTATTTTAAACGGCAATTGCGATCAGTAACGCAACAGGAAAAGTATAAATCTACAAATTTATTCCAAAAATTTTGAGGAATATAATTTTTTTGTATTTATTAATACCAATCACAAAGGGTAATTTGACCGATTGATAAGATTTCTGAATTGTACATCTATTTTTTAAATAATATTCTCGTTAAATGGTTGATCGGCTACATGCTTGTTGCATTTTATACAGATTGGACCAGTAACCATTTTATATAGATGGAATATTATATTATGAGGAGTTTTGATTTTTCAAATAGATATTATGTTTCTTTCAATTTTCAGTTTAATTTTGTCTCCTCTCTCTCTCTTTCTCTCTCTCTCTCTCTCTCTCGCTCTCTTTTTTTCTCTCTCTCTCTCTCTCCCTCTCTCTTTCTCTCTCTCTCTCTCTCTTGTCTTGAAAATACGGTGAGGGTTTCTCAAGTGGCTCAACAAAAGCTTTACTTGCATTTTACTTAGTTTTTGCCTCTTTGCCAGGAAGTGTTTCGTAGTTCGTTAATCGACGATATTTGTATTTTCCATTGATAGTGTTGATTGCAAACAAGCAAGTTAGCATAACTGTGATAGAACCCAAGGTAAATAATAACAGTATTATATAGTATACCAGTAGAAATGTAAAATGGTATTAGCAAATAGAGATATTAAAATGTCTGTCACTAGCAAAATTTAGTTGAGTCTTCGGTAGATGACCATTTTGGTGAAATCATAATGGTTATAGATATTCTTCGGCAATAATGGCAGCCAAGAGATTGTTTAAGAAAATAAAATCAAATACCAGTTGGCTTTTATCAAAAATAATTACATAGATTTAGTAGTACAGAAGTAAGAAAATTCAATATATCACTCACTTTTTGTGTCATTTGGAATTTTGAATAAAGTTGTCTTTGATATATACTATGGTACATAAATCTCAGAAAGAATTGTGCAATATAAATTACAGACGGTTTGAAAGAAAAACTATGAATTAAATGTAATAACAGTTGTTCTTATATATTTACTAATATAAAATATGTACCTTTTTAACTTCTGTCGACTGTGAGAGGTCCAGTAATCTTTTATGGAATAAATATACTAAAAGTCGAAACAAACAGATCTTTTACAAAATATTAACAAAAAAAAATATATTATAAAAATTGTATAACAGAATTAACTTTATTGACATAACCACTTATTTCCATAAATCAAACAGTCCAAATTCCATTTTTCCATATGTACAGAAATAGATCGATAGGAGAAATAAAATAGATACCAATAAGTAATGCTTGTCCATACAAATAGTCACCTAGCATTCGGGCGACCTTGATACACTCTTGTTAGATAAAGAGTCTTACAATCCCTGAAAAGACTATTTTACGAAAAATTTAGAAAGAAGAAGTAAGAATTGACGGAGCGATGGTTATATTTTTTGCATTATACCTCCACGTTCATTTAAAAAGTAAAATATTTGCTCCTTGCCTCTATCTATGCGCTTTCGTACTTCGAGTAAAAAAATAATTTAATATCTAATGGTAATAATGTTTTTTCAAAACTTTTTTATTGAAAACGAGTATTTTTTAAATAATGCAAGATCTTTAGGAATTGAAAGTTTTAGTTGATTCGATGGAAAGAAATGTACCTATAAGCTTTTTTGTTAACTTCATTTTCTTTCTTAGAATATTGTTTTTCATAACAGACATTAAGATTCAACTATCAGTATCAAAGTTGATGTAATATATAATAAAAATATATAATAATGCTATTTATAGCTTGATATAAGTTTGAAAAAATATATATTCTTATTTTTACTAAGAACAATGAGAACCTGACCCAAATGCAGTCCTATTTCCAAGTTTATTTTCTTTCTACTATACATCTACCGGTAACATATATCGTCTGATCTAAATCCATTATTTACAAATGCATAGTTGTACTCGGGTGCCAGTAACACTTTCCAGCGATACCTGAAGACACGGGTTGATCTATTATTCGTGTTGAAGGACCAAAAACGCCGTCTCAAGTCGGTTTTCACCGGAAGGATAACGATATTTGGGTTTAAGGTTTAAGCGAGATGGCGTCCCAAGTGTAGATGTTTGTTCTATTCCATCATACCATGATGGAAATGTGAGAGGTTATTTTTTGGAGAGGATTTTTTGATAATTTTATAGCAAGGAAATACATTTGAGTTCAGTAGAAAAATTTAAAAGTAAAATACCAATGGCAACTTCAATGAATAATCAAAAGTTTGATTTTAAATAAAACAGTTATCTGAGAATGCTTAAATAATAAAATCTGAGACTTAATTTAGTTTAATTTAGTATTCTTACAGTAACAGATAATTTCTTTAGATCTTTGGTTTCATATTTTTTCAATTCGAAAATCTGTTGTAATAAGTAACTCTGTTATTGGCAGCTTTTCAATATTCTTAACTACAAAAAGGAACAATCATTTTTCAAATTTTAGAAATGATCATTAACAGCCAAATGCAATAAATTGAATATCTCAATATGTCTATCGATTTTGATTATAGCGGATATTTAGGTCCTATTGGTTACACTAATAGCTTACGTGACTTCTGTAAATAACGTCACTAACAGGCAATATACAATTATAAATATGCAATACACCTACTATATATGAAAAAAATATTAAATTATACATAAATAAAATTTAGAATATGGTAGTAAACCGAGTTCGTTAGTAACTATTGTACTTATTTATTTTTTACCTTCATACTTCTGACTTAGTACTAGTAGAAAAAAAGACAATAATGTACGTAACTGGCATTTGAAAAAAAGTCAGCTAAAATGTGAGGTAGAAAAAAGTCATTTGCAATGTATGTTTCCGAGATATAATCACAAAAATCTTCAATTCGTTTGTCCTTTGATTGAATAGACTTTAGTGAAATACTCGTCCACATCAGAAGGTTCAAGAAAAGGAATGCCAAAATTTTTTTTTCAAAATATTCCAATTTCCGAATTACCATTTTTCTATTTTGTACCCAGTTTCTGAATCTTTCTCCACCAACTCTGATCCAAATGAAAACGACATCAGTAAAATGTCCCATCCATAAAAACTACAGAATTTGAGCAGAGAAATTGTAAATTTAAAAACATAGAAGTTCATATTTCGAATTCTGTCATTTACTAGAATAAAATGCTCATCTTTATTTGTTCTTGCACCAAACTATCTATTGAATCATGAATATCATCTAGACTATTAGGTAATATAGGAATTTAGGATCTTCTTGCAAAATTTATGTTGTTACGAATGACTCCAAGTTTCGACATCGTCTTAATTGAAAATTTAAAAGTTTTTATGACCTACAAAAAATATCATCTACAGTACTAAATTTCAATGCATTACTTATTTTTTGCCGATTAAGCTCTTCTTCTACATCATTAATTTTTAAAAAAGATTTACATGAATTAGAAGCGCACGTCCACCGTTGAATATTAATTATTATTCAGATTTTTTTGGAATATCCATCAATAACCATTAATCTATTCCCTCTTTCACTCAACATTACTTCCATTTTAGAAATTTGATAACACAAAAACAAATAAAATAAAGAAATAAACCTAGGGTAGCCTACTTATGCTGATTAATTCAAACCGTGGTCGCAGTTCCTACGTTACCTGCCCTCAACCAATTGTTGGGACGCAGTTCATGATTAGCCGAGCATTAATATCGCCATATCACTGACAAGTGACAAAATATAGAGATATTGGGTGTCATATACTGTATATGATTTATGAAAGTAGTCTCAGGAATACAATAACATCAGCTCTTAGAGAATAAATATACATTTCTTTCACATTTTTTTTCAAACATCCCGTCTTTTACGTTTTACAAAAGTTTTTCCACACAATTCGAAGGACAGTGACATGGCATACATATTTCTGGGATATGACAAATTATTCGTGGCGGTAAACACTTCATCTATTATTCAACAAGTTTTTGTGACAGGTAACACTTTCATTTGGTTTGTTTCAGAAATGGTTAGTTGAAATAACTTGTCCGGGAGTAAAATATTGCAGTCATAATATGTGATTCATTTTCTCTATAAAGTTAATTAGGGGAATGTTTCTACGGTAATTATATACAGACTAATGTGTTTTGCTAAAATCAAATTATATATTTACCTAAAAAATTTCCATTTGTGTAACAATATTATCAGGGCCCCGCTAATTGAATAATCTAGAGAAACAATTACATTGGATATTATTTAATGTGTAATTCAATTTATGACGTTTAATGTAGGTTATATTTTATAATACAAGGTGGTGTAAATAATGAATATAGTTTGGTCAAATTGAAATAAAGTGGAGGAATGGTTAGAATAATATACAAACTGATATAGGATCCACTAGAGCAATAATCCACTTCAGAAAAAAAAATCATCAAAATGAAGCACACTTTTGTTCGACCACGTGTTGGATGGATATCCGTTAGGAGAATTGTGGCTTAAGTTAATGATTGTATGAATAATGCAAGTGTATAGTTAACGTAGTAAAGTTTTTAAAACAAGATTCAATAAGCTTATCAAATTTTTTCAAAGTCACCACTGTAAACGGAATCGAGAAGCTGCAAATATCAAATTAATTTTCAAAACGAACTCGTTGGACCTGCATTGGTTGAATAAATTTACTTGTATACTGGTTAGATAGTATCTAAAAGGACATTTTAAGGAGTGGCCATCGATGTGTTCCCTCTCATCCGAACTAGAGTTACGACCACGACTGCCGGTACGTAAATATCGATTTGACTGGAACGATGTTCCCACTTCGATTTATCCCTACTTCAAGATATTAGCAATAAACCCCAGTGCACTTTTAAAAGTGACTACTAACAGACAGAATTTTTGTGTAGCTTCGTTTTAACGAAACGCCCAACTTTTGCCTCTACGAAAACTCTCGATAGTGGTAACTAATAGAATACGCAGCTCTTACACATTTCGTTTTGGTGATTGTCCAAATTTTATTCTCATAACAGTTATTTTTTTTTATCGAATCTTGAGATTGCGGACATATAAACGTGAAAATAATTTCCAGGTTTTTCTCAAGGCCACTCTTATCATAATTTTTTTTTCCCGAAGCTGTACTAAACACGGTTTCCAAGATATAGCCGAGAGCCATTCTTATTGGAACACCCAGTATAAGTTATATATATTTTTCGAAGACACAACTGCTCGATATTTTAAATAAAACAACCAACCAGAGAAGACAAAGGAGAACATTCTGGAATAATGGTGGGGTATCACGTACTGTCAAAACAACTTGAAAATAATGCAGTAATAGAATAGAAATAAGAATACTTTTCGATTGGAGGAAGCGGTGAATAACTCCAACAGACATACCACATTTTTTTCGAGATGAAACTCATATGCATAGATCATTTTACTGACTTGCAAACTGATTTGTTTTCTGTTTATAACCTATTTAGGGTTTGATTTGAAAAATTTGGTATAAAAAATATACATTGAGAAAGCTGGAAAGCTGATTGGGTTGCAGCTATATCTCTCTGTATTACCAATTGAGCCTGTAGGCTTTATTGAGCTAATGTAGGTATAGAATTTCTAATGATGTTTAAAACTAAACTATGAAATACATTTTATTTTACCTTAGGGGCTTACAAATTTAAAATATGTTTGCATTAATTTGATGGACCTAATCCTAATGAAGATAATGGATTTTTGATGCCGCCCTCATTTCTAAATTAAATAAAATCTGTATTTGAAAATAGTGTATAAGAATTTTGCCCACACAATATGGGCAATAAATAGAAATAAATAAAATAATTGGAATATATTTGAATGAAGGTTATAATTATATTTGAGAAAGATTACACTAATTGCAAATGCAATACTGTAATACTGTAATACAATTACTGTTCATTATATTTTGGCCACCCCTTATTTCGGTAATTATTAGGAAAATAAAAAAAATTAACCCAAATATACAGTGTGTTCAGGTACGCAGTGCCAGACAAAAAAAAATTTTTTTTCAATGGAACACCCCGTATATTTTTATATTTTTATAAACCTCTTGCCGAGCTAATTTCAACGATGTATCACACTTCATATCTATTATGTTTAATAAAGAAGCTACAGCCACCTGAAAATCACATTTTTTTGAATTTAGAAGTATGTAGCAGCCAAAACATTGAAAATCAATAAAAACGACTTACATATTCCTATCCTAACTTTTCAAGTTCTATGCTAAGGTATTAAAAAATATTTGATACAGAGTGATCAACAATTTGAAATCCTATCTGATTTTTATGGTACATCCTACAAATTATAAAAAAATTTAAGTGATCTTTTTCTCCTTATTTAAAAAAAATAATATATATAAAAATAATAATGCATACCATATAAAATTCCAGCCCTCCTGCACTTTAGGAAAAAAAGAGAAGTTACAGATTTCTTGATAAGGGGAATTAGAAGTGATAAAATGCAAATATGTATACATGTAATTTTTTATATTTTCAAGTTTTAAGAAAACAAATTATTTAGTTTGCCTTTAAAAGAAGATTGTAGTGTTCTTCAAAGGAACTTAATCCATTTGATATTAATAATATTACTATTTTTGAGCATAGGCGGGTAAATTAATTATTATTTACCTAGGGTTGGTTTCTTCTAAGTAATTTGTAAATATTTAATAATAATTTAATTAAGAATATTTATGAAATGATACGGTAGATTTTGCAACATATCAAAAATGCATCCTTGTTGCATATTTATTTATTAGTTTATGGTTTAATGTATTTTATTTCGGTTTTGTTTGATTTTATTTTATGCTATTGCAAGTTATAATTTGGTGCTCAATATGTTTTCCTTTTAATTTAATATATCCAATTTATTCTCGAATTCAGTACGAACTATAATAATTCCTTTTAATAATATCCTGATTATATATTCAGCACGTTTTTAAGTCTGGTGGTTGTTTAAAATTCATATTTCTACTGCTTAATTTATATGCAGATGTACTTAAAGTAACAAATGGAATCCTGGAGGCAAAAATGTCTCATAATTAGGCTTTCTTAATAAATTTGAAATAGCGATGTAGAAAATACAGATACATCATGATGGTTCTCCATTTGCTGGATTATCTTTGGAAAGATTGATATTGATTGGAAATTAACACCTTACAGGTAGTTAATATAAGAGTAGTAAAAAAGGCTTTGTTTAATCATTTTTACCATATTGAAAATTAAAATGGGTGGATTACAATCTTTTTATTTAAAAAATGTTTTATATTTAGAAATTACTTAAAAGGGATGACAAATTTCAATACTTCCACAAAGTACATTCAGAAAAAAAATAATCAGGTGATATTTCAAATTTTATGATTAAATACATTTATATATTGAAAGAGTTTCTAATTTTTCAACGTTTTTTTTTAATTTGCAATAAAATTTCAATTGTTTATGAATTTCATAACTTAGCGGAACAATACAGACAGTGAAAACTTTTGATTTTAGTTAAATTTAAGAAAAATAAAAACACA
Source organism: Hermaeophaga mercurialis (assembly GCA_951812935.1). Taxonomy (NCBI): domain Eukaryota; kingdom Metazoa; phylum Arthropoda; class Insecta; order Coleoptera; family Chrysomelidae; genus Hermaeophaga; species Hermaeophaga mercurialis. The sequence goes on from OX638360.1 coordinate 18,720,275, forward strand.
TCAAATTTTATGTGAAAGGGGAAGTTTAAAAATATTAATCACCTATTTCCAAGTTTCACCCCTTCAGCACACTCTCATCCCTATTAAAAAATTCAAATGACAACCCCTATTTTGTGGTACATTAAATTAAAGCTTCAGAAAATTGCAACCCAACCTTGTAAACAAAAATGTATTCTATCGATTTAGTTTTCAGATAACATTAAATATAGTGAAATTACTTCAGAAAATGAAACAAAGTTATTTACCAAAAAGTTCAAAATTTTATTTATGAAAACTTTTTAAAGTGGGCTCCAATTTTCTGTAAACAATAATAAAACCTATTTTCAAATTTTTCTCGAACTTTTTGCAACGTTTCCTTGGTAATTCGTCTACATTCTTCAGTTATTCAACATCTTAGTTCTTGAATATCTTCGGGAGGGATTTTATAATCCCACGTTTTTAATAGACCCACAAAAAATGTCAAGTGGCGTTAGTTTTGGAAATCGTTCTTTTAGCCATTGTCTTACTGCTATTGAATAATGTGGTGTAGTTCCATCCTACTGAAGGTATATTTCTCTTCGTCTAGCACCATATTTCCCTGATCATCAACTTGCCTTTCTAATAAATGTTTAATAGGTGGATCATTTTCATCTTCTAATAATTGGAGGTGCAATTAACCAGTCAGATTTTCCTCCAAAAAAAAATAGTCCAATTATTTCATTTCCAAGAATAACAGCCCAAATATTGATCTTCGCTGGAAACTGAGTGTTATCCGGTCGAAATAGCTGAGAATTTTCGTAGTTCCAATACCTACAGTTATGTTTATTAACAAAGCCATTTAAATAAAATATTTATTCATCACTGAAACAAATATTTTTGATTAAATGTGCCTCATCTTGTATCTTTGGAGTCACTATTGTGCAAAATTCAATTCTGCGATCATAGCCTCTTCACTGTTAATGAATTTTTATTTTGTATGGGAAAAACTTATTCGATTTTACACTTTATATTTATAACCAACAGAATTATTTGTAAGTTTTGACACTTTTGGAGTGGAATAGTTAGGATATACAGCAACATAATCTATTACTTCAATTTGTGCATCTTTGTCGAGAACTCTGGGATTCTTATTTTTTTTTATTACAAACTGATCCGTGTCTTCAAATTTCGGTACTAAATTTATGAAGACCTGGTGGCCAATGCTGCGGTTTGAGCTCCGTAAATGAATAGTAATTCTATTCTTTCTTGCATTTTAAATAAACTCAGAATGCTACAGCAATAAATGGCTCTTAGAACGACTCTAATGACTAGATAGGTATTAATATTTTTAATAGAAGTAAAAAAATTACAAAAACATTATGTTTTCAGAAGTAAGTAAATTTGATCACAGGATCCTATCTCACAGTGGCGTAGGTGCTTTGTTTCATGGTCTATTTTTATTTCACTATGATTAATGTTATCTGAAAAATAAATGGTCAAAATACATTTTTATTTATGTGGTTAGATTGCATTTTTCTTAAGCTTTAATTTAGTATATTACAAGGTATGGATTGCGATTTGACATTTGTAAAATAGGTAAGGATGTGCTGAAGGGGTCACACTTAGAAATAGTTGAATAATATTTTTAACCTTTCCACTAGATATAAAAGTTGACGTGTTTTTCATTTTTCTTAAATTTAACTAAAATCTAGAAGTTTTTTCGACTGCCTTGTTTAGAAATGAAAGCACTGTAAGTAAAAGATATTTAATTCTGGCCAGAATGTATAAAATTATTACTGACGTTATGAAAACGTTAGTGAGTTAAAGTATGATACATTAAGTGAAGGTAAATAATATAAAACCAATATTAGATAAATAGATAGCAAACGTCATAAATATCGGATCTCATCGTTATTATATGGGAACTACCTCGGAACATCTTTACTAATATCTGAGGGGTTCCAAAAAGTTATAGAAGAGGAGCCGAAATATAGCATAAAAGACCACTTTATATGACGTATGTTCTCCATTTGTAACAGGAATCGATTTAGTCTCTTTCTGAAGCTTAACAACTACGGCAAAAGATTGTATAGTAATAAAAATTGGCACTGCTACGTAGCAGTTATAAATATTTTTATGGATACCCCAGACCCGTAAGTGAAATAAGTTAAGACTCACCTTTAACCTGACCTGACGGGGTGTTGGAATGGAAATGCGCAGTCTCGTGGCGCGGCCCCACGTTGAAGAAAATCCGCACGTTACCAGCGGGGTGGTCCATGAGCGATGACGCACCACCTGACACGGACTCATGGTTCGTCGAGGGGCAACAATGCGCTCCCAACGGATCCAGACCCACCTCGATGACTTGCCGCTTCCGGTGTCTTTTGCTCTTCCGATGAAACCTTGATTGTAAGTGCGCCTGCGGAAGCGGAATGACAGACGACGGGTACCATGATATTTCTAAAAAAAAAATGCAATAATCAATCTTGGTCTTGAAGAAGATTTTGAAAAATAAGAGCAAGTCTAAAGGTTTTTGAATGCAGTAATCAAAACTAGATCATTACAACCATTTACCGGATTCTAGTACCTAAAAGAACCTAAAAATACGTAAGCTCTAGTGATCAAGAAGAGTGTTAGAAAAAAATGTTCTTAATATTTCTACATTTAGTCAGGTTAAACATAATATCAGTCCAGGAGTAGCGTGATGGTGTTTCTTTTATTTTTCTTTCCCAATATTAACCCTTAAACCTTAATAGGTTGAAAATAATTACTAAATGATCATTAATTAAGATTTAGTTATAATTAGTACTACCTAAAATTATTGAGTTCAGCATTTATTCTAACTTGTACTTGGCAACTGTTTTTGAGCACGATTTCTGTACATTTTTAGTTGAATATCAAACATTGTATATGATAAGACCATAGTCTAAATCATCCAGTTAAAAATGTTTACAGGTTTCCATCTAAACGTTTACTTTTGCTACCTTATGATGGTTGCTTGAAATATTAATTAACTGCTGTTATATACTAATTTTATCTTTTATGCAATGATTTCAACTCGCAAATTGTACACTTCCGTCGACATACTAAAGAAAATGAAGAGATGATAATTTTCCAGAATGATCTGTATCTACAAAAATAAGTACACACACCTCTGATGATGTTAGATGAAAGCAGATATTCACATATAGGGTTGGGATAAAGTATGGGACCAAGTAAATGTCTTTAAAACGAAACGGATGATATTCATGAAATTTTGTAGGTAAGTGCAATGGGGCAAAATGCATCTGATGTATATTTTTTTGTTAATAATATACTTCCGGTTTAACCGGAAATATCCTAAACTTTTTTAATTTAAATGGGACACCCCGTATATTTTTGCAGATTTTGAAAGAGCTTGTTATTTCTCGAATTGGTACATACTGGGTTTAGTAGAAATAATTTGTAAAAACAAGAAATAACTCACTTTTAGTTGTAGAATAACTAAATTTATTTACCTTAAACTAATGAGAATAATAATTTATTCAAAATTCTAATTGCTCTACGTTCTCCTACTGACATTATGCCAGCCTATTAACAAATTCTTGAGTCACTCTTTCCAAGACTTCTCCACGTATTAGTTCCCATTCATCAATAATTCTTTGTCTCAATTTCTGCAAGCATGTTGGTCGTTTAAGGTATATACGTAATTTTAGATAACACCAAAGAAACAAATATAATGGGCTTAGATCCGGAGAACGAGCAGGCCACTTTATGAAACCTCTACGTTCAATCCATGAATTTGGAAAATTCGCATCCAGAAAACCCTATCCCGTCTATCAGAGTGAGGAGGTACTCCATCTTGTTGAAACCAAATACATTTTGTGGTAACTGCCCATTCTGTTAAAGTGCAGGAATAATTTCGTTATTCAGTAAATCTAAATACTTGTCACTATTTAAGTTTCCGTTTATAAAAAATGGGCCTATAAGCCTATTTTCGACAATTCCCATCCAAACATTCAACTTCTGTGGATGCTGGGTATGTGCTTCATGAATCCAATGAGGATTCTCATTTGACCAATACCCTGAGTTATGGCGGTTAACTGTTCTATTTAAACAAAAAGTTGCCTCATTGGAAAATACTACATTAGATGCAAAATATTCGTCGACATTACAGATGTCCATCAATCGTTCGCAAAACTCCAACCGTCGGTCAAAATCATCGCCCGACAATTCTTGAACCAATTGTATCTTACAAGGATGATACTTTTTAATATCTTCCCTACAGAACGTCGACTTATACCATGGTTTATTGCCAAAATTGTGGTAGAAGTTTGAGGTGATTTCTCTAAATCAATTGTCTAATAGTTTCGTTCGTTGCGGTCCGCGGTCTTCCAGGTTTTGGCAAATTTTTGACCATCCTAGTTGTATTAAAACGTTGTAATGTTTTAGTAACTGTTGAACGTGATATGGGATTTTTTTCAGGATGCAAATCATTAAAAATATGACACACTTCTTCATGAGTTCTAACACGATCACCATAACCGATCATCATAAATATTTCAATACTATCTTTTTCACTTAAATGAACCATTCTTAATCTTACAATTTATTTCCGTAAATTACAATTTGAAAGTTTGGCAACAGTTACCTACTAGCTAGTACTCGTTTATTTCTTACTATTAATACAAACAATACCAATTTGTTTATCTAAATGGTATTTTACTTTAATGTCTAAAAACTTGAAAGTGGTTATTAAAGTGCTGTATTCCTCGTTTTTACAGATTCGAAATAACAATATTTTTCAAAATCGGCAAAAATGTACAGGACTTCCTATTTCAATTAAAAAAGAGAGTATTTCCGGTTAAACCGGAAGTATATTATTAACAAAAAAATGTATATCAGCTGCATTTTGCTCCATTACTTACTTGCAAAATTTCATAAATATCGTTCATTTTGTTTTAAAGATATTTGCTTGGTTCCATGCTGTATCCCAAAAAATGAGAATTGCCTATTTATAAACAGGAAGAAGAGACTTTTTTTCTAAAAACGACCAATATTACGTCCCATCGAGACTCATAGAGAAGATTCTCATAAACTCAATCAACTCAACCTTATCACTTACAAGTTCTAAGAGAAACAGTTCTTGCGATAAAAATACTAAAACTGAATCACAAAGGAAGCGTTCATTCACAGCCTTTATCTCAGCAGCGCTTGCGATATATCAGAAAGTGGTAGTGGAATCAATTCTTCTGATTTTAACAGCGAAAGATTTATAGAAGTTAAATATCAACTAGACAAAAAACACAAAAAGATCTGTAACAAATGTATCGTAAAATAGTATTGACGAGTATACATTTCTGTGTGCCACTGTTGATGTTCCTGCTACGAGAGCTGCTGCTTTAATCTCGGAATATGGTATGAGTAAAATCTGACCCTTTTTATTATAAGCAAAAGTAACAGAAGTTGAGTCGTTCAATTTCGTTCAATTAAAGATTAATCTTAAAATATTGAATCGAAAAGCAACTATGGATTTTAACCGCGAGCATTTTCGAGATGTTATTTTATTTTCAAAATCAACGCTAACTTATAACATTGTTTTTTGATTTAACACTTAATAAAGTTGATTTTAATATAAAATCAAAACTATCATAACCCTAGCAAGGAGTGTCAGTATTATATTCTGTTGGAATTAGAAATTTATAATCGAATCGGGTGTGCTAAACACGTGCGTAATTTTGGAAAGCATTTCAAGCCATTTAAACTTTTAAGCACATGAATAAGTATCATATGCCTAAATGTATTAAAAGGTTTTAAAAACGCATTGTCTACAAAAATCATAACAAATCTTTGCCAATAGTAAAACTAAAATTTCAAAGCGATAAATTTGGATAAAATAAGGAGGAAAATCCTATTGAGGGTCTAAAACCATGTTATGCCAATTATTAATAAAAGAAAGGCTGAATAAGTTGTATTTTAAAGTGTGTAAGATTCTTTATTTAAAGATATGTGTAAAAGAAATATATATATTTCTCAAAGTCAAAAGAGTGTCAAGCGCTTTCGGCAAAACAATGCCATCATCAGGACAAAAAAAGTGCAAAAAAGTAGAGAAGGTTGGTTATAAAACAAAAGTAGAGAACATCAACGCAGTAACAATACATCTTAAATTAACTTTTTAAAAAACGACATTAATATAGTAGAAAACAGTAACATTTTTAAAAAATTTGGTTTTTAAAGGCCCAGGCCTGAAAGTTGTCCCAATAAAAGACAACAAGTGTTTTTTAAAAACATGTAAAATAAATAAAAAATTAAGATGTTTTACGTGAGAAAATTATGAACATGCGGTTTTTGACAAAGTTAGAAAAAGAGTCTCTCTTTTTCTAACTTTGTCAAAAACCGCATGTTCATAATTTTCTCACGTAAAACATCTTAATTTTTTTATTTATTTTACATGTTTTTAAAAAACACTTGTTGTCTTTTATTGGGACAACTTTCAGGCCTGGGCCTTTAAAAACCAAATTTTTTAAAAATGTTACTGTTTTCTACTATATTAATGTCGTTTTTTAAAAAGTTTTTTAAAAAGTTAATTTAAGATGTATTGTTACTGCGTTGATGTTCTCTACTTTTGTTTTATAACCAACCTTCTCTACTTTTTTGCACTTTTTTTGTCCTGATGATGGCATTGTTTTGCCGAAAGCGCTTGACACTCTTTTGACTTTGAGAAATATATATATTTCTTTTACACATATCTTTAAATAAAGAATCTTACACACTTTAAAATACAACTTATTCAGCCTTTCTTTCATTACATAGTGTGTACGCACCAAACACGTAACCTTTTGTTACTCTTCAAAATCAATTATTAATAGTTAAATTTAGAATTCTTGTAATAATTTAATGTAAATACTAATGATTGTAAAATTAAGAGAACGATTAGGTAATTTAGATCTTTTGTCAATGTACATAATGTAAAACCGACAAACCAGGGGATCTCGAGTAATTAAAATACAGTCGAAGTAGATTTTGAGAAAAATCACCGAGATATTTTTGATTGGGTGAGCTTAAATAGTAGAGGGCAAGTTTAATCCGTTAAGTCGAAATAATTAGAAAAGTGGAATAAATTCTGGACTTAAAGACGAAATTCGCGTCAGGGCTAGAACCTGGTCAGTTAAGAAAATTGAAAAAATTGTCACTTGGATTCTAAATCTTGTACGGTAATATTTCGTCTTTGAACATGGATAAAAGTAAGTTAAGTAGAGTTTCAAAGTTTACGTCGAGCAACACAGTCTTGTCGGTTAGCAAGAGTATGAGTTGAAGCCGTAATTAAAATTACGTGCGCAGGATGTTGTTATTTTGAAAGACGAATATTTTAAATATTTTTTTAAGCCGATCGTATTTCCGAACAATATTTCTGATGGTTTAGTGGGTTAGTGATATAATAGTGGGACACTAATATTATATAAGTTAATTATATAAACAAATACGTACCAGCAATTCTTAAACTAAAAAATGTTTGGCAGTAGTTAATTTTTCCAGACATATTCCTTAATCATATAATAAAATGTTGCTTTGGAGAGCTAACTCTGAAGCCTCTCGTGTATAAATTATGCAAGAGAGAGTTATTAGGCAAATATTTAACATAAAATTGAGATCAACCTGTAAAAAGCATGTCAAATAATTTAGTATTTTGAGATTTCTATCTATGTACGTTTTCAACAGTATAATTTGTATGAACAATAATAATAATAATAATAAGTTTTTACGCATTCTAAATTCTCATATATTATCTATATCCATTTACAATTTGTGTTTATCATATTTGTACATTATATATATAAGGAACTCCCTTATTGTATGAATACCTTTTTACAATTATCCCTGATGATATATGAGATAAGAAAATTTAATTAAATTAGATCGCATTCACATTAAAATCTAAATTTTCTCTGAAATCTCAGATATATACAATTCGATTTTGTTTTACAAGTTTTATTTGATTGTTCAGAAAAACCTTTCGCATCAGCAATATTTGAAGAAGAAACAAAAGTTTCCATTTGAGATTCAAAGAAAAGAAATAGAGTCGTATTTACATAAAGATGATAAATAAAGGAAAATGGAAATCAGAAACCATCGATGGATATTTAAATATTTGAATCGGGAAAGAATCGAGATGTGTGTGAAATATAGACGTGTCTCGCGTTGAATTTAGATCGTTTAAATGTAAGATCATAAAAATGCCGATGGTTAAAATTTAAAATTGGCAGATAGCACATTTTGATAATGAACCTCTGTTTTGTTTATGTAAGCGAATCGTGGGATTTTATAGACTAAAAATACAATTATTTTGTAATATTGATTCCATAACAAAAACTCTCCGCTGAAAAATTTGGCATTAATTTAAAACAGATAAACGTCTTCTTGATACTCAATCCCTGGTTATATCATCAGGCCAGTGAACCTTCTAATATATAATGGGAATATAATAAATTATCGCATCCGAATATATTGTTTAACAATAAAAATACAAGTAAAAGGGGTGTGTCACTTAACACTAATTCTTTTTAACTATAAATCAACAATTACGTAGAAAAAGTTTTAACATTGAATATTTACGGTAGATTAGTAGATAAACTAAGTAAAAATCTAGAAATCTAGGAAATGATTGTGAAGCAGCGCAGTGTAATAAAAAAAGTAGAAAAACATACCAACAAAAATATTGTTTTTACTTATTTTAATGAGAAAAGCAAAACTTTTCCTTAAAATTTTTGAATCGTCAGTACGAGGGCTGCTATTTTAATTTCGAGATATGGCACCAGTGTAGTTATGTTATGTTTGATATATGAGCATTTGTATAATTTACATTTGTTATAAGCTAAAATGGCAAAAATTGAATATAGTGAGCCGTTCGAGTACAATTTAATCTTAAATTATCTAATCGAGAAGAAACTTTGGATTGAATAGCTATTTGTGTATCAAGAGCGCGGCAACTTTCTGCCTCAAGCGATAAAGTACTTTACGTTCGGAATGCACACAAGGTTTTTCTACGATCACAGTATTTTAAGAAACAGAGACATTTCAGTCAATTATGAATAATCGGTTTATATTAAATGTCAATTGCGGCCATGTTATGCCATCGTAGATAATCATGTACAATATAGGTGGCGCTGTAAAATTTTGCCAATTTATGTCAGTTGCATAAAAATATCTTTATAAAACGGACTTTCAAATAAAGAATTAATAACTAATGAAATTATATTTTAAATTTAAAACGAGCTTACTACATGATTTTAGTGCTTTAAAGATAGTGCCATATCTACCGTCAGATATCTAATTATATTAATTAAGAAACCTGGTTTGTTTATATGATAATAATATAGATGGCGTTATTAACGCGTCGCCAATTTATATCCATTGCATAAGAAAAATGAAAAAGAGTGTTTGGTTGATCTAAAAACTGCTTGTGGTGCCAAGATAAGAGAAAAACAACTCAATGGTATCAAGAACTTGGTAACTAATATGGTGCAAGTCGACCAATAACCTTAACAGCAGAAACTCAAACTATTTAACTCAGGTACTCCAAAATCGGCCTCTTAATAATCCACTGTGTGTTTAAAAATAAAACCAACAAAGTTACTCCACGTCGGAGCGTTTAGAAGAAAATAATTGCTGTTTTGTGTAGAAAACATAGCACGCTGTTACTACCCCTTAACAAATCGTAAAACAGTGAATGCTGAGGGGTAGACAACTATTTGTTTACCAGAAACTTTCTCTGAAATAAGAAAAAGCATTTAGCACCAGGGTAATCCAAGCCCTCATACAACGCAAGGAACAATTTATTATTAAAACACAAAAAAGGTGAAATTAACGACCCACCCTCCATACAGCCCTGATCTATTTTCATACATTGGCAAAAATCAAAAATCAATTACGTGAATCACCTTTTCAAGCCCAGAAGATGCAGTTGAAGTATTAAATGCCATGATGATTCTATCATCTTCAGATCGGAAAAATGTTATGGCATCTGGTTTATTCACATAAAGAAGTGCAAAGATTGTCAAAAGGAAATATTTTGAAAAACAATAAAGGCTTTTTTTGAATTTTAAATGTTTTTGTTGGCGTCTATCCCGAAATTAAAGCAGCAGTCCTATACTGGTCACTGTTTTCAAAGCACATCTACATCGATTCCGGAGCAAATATTGACAAACTAATTAGACTCGGTGGATGTAAGTTACGTGCAGCAATTGAAAGATATGTTGAAAATTCAACAAATAATGAAAATTTATAGTAGAAATTTTTTTCGGTTCTGAACATCAAAATATATCAAAATCGTAGTAAATGAACAGCTCTAACAATATTTAATTGTGGTATATCTAGTGATATAACTCCAACAACATTTAGTATTGATTAATCTTCTTTCATTTTTACTACAGTTTTTAAGAAATTAATACTTTCTAGGTGATTTTGCTTAATTTATTGGTAATTTGAAGAAGGTTATGATCACTAGACCAATTTTTTTTTTTTATTTGAGAAAACTAGATCTTAATTGACATTCACAGTTAACTGGCATGTATTTAAACCCGTAAAAATACAAATGTATAAAAATATACAAGATATTCTAATTAACTCTTTTAGTTAATCATGATTTTCTGTGACACCGGAAGTCGGTGAATTTTTCAGATGATATAAATTTGTCTCTAATATAAATATGAATTTAAAAAAATCTCTTGTAGCATTCAAAATCAGAGGGATGGCATATAACGTATTTTAATCTGATATATAACACCTTGTACAGATTCAATGTAAATATTTCATTACACACACGAATCCTTGCGACCGTAAGAGAATAAGGTATGAATAAGAGAGAATACATTGCAGTTTCTCATATAATATAATAATAATATTACAAAAATAAGGTCCTCTAGGAGTATGTTATTCCAAAATTTAACGATTTTCTAAATAGTCCCATTTTTAAAAATAATTTTTTGATTAAAAAAAAAGCATTAATATTTCAATTTAATTTTTTACATAATAATAATAATAATGAAATTATAAAGATCGCGAAGTTATACTTTAGAGAACGAGCTCGCCCTGAGGACAGTATCCTGGAATCTAAATCAATTTATTGCGCGACAATTCATCGAGCGTCAATTTATGGATGAAAATTCATCGTTCTCACAATTTATCGTGAGAAATTAATCATCACTATTATAGTTCATAATTATGTCAATAAGAGTTCATTATATTTATATGTATTATTGTCTACATATTGTATATAGTTGAATTTTTACTGAAATAAGATTGCTTTTTCGTTCTAAATTGCATCCAAAATAATAAGATTACAGTAGTTTGGAAAATATTAAAGGAAAATCCTATTATAAAAATCCGCCTTTAAAGCAGGTTGGCTTATAAACATAAATTTAATCGAATTTTCAAAACGTTATTAATGATACAATTAAATATATTGTTCTGGCCATTCCCTATCTCATCATCTCGTAAAAACTTCAAATAGAAACCTAAAATTTTGGTACCCTTCTTCTTTTTTTAACTATCTTTCCGATCCACCAATATTTAAAATAATTTAATAACTCTATAAGTACTTGGTTTTGTGCAAGGCATTCAATTTCTATTAACGTGTCAGAAACGTTTTCAACATCTTCTTCAGGAATGTAGACTAATGCAACTAGAAATCACAAATTCAATAAAAATTCTTCTTCCTCCACTTATCGCATTGAGTAAAATGAATAAACACCCACTATTGTGTTTGGAAATTTAGTATTATTGTTGTTTTTTCGAAATCGATGAGTATAGTAACTTACTTACTCTTTATATTTTGGGAATAGGAGCAAAAGCAAATAGATAAGGTGCGAATATATTTTTACTGTTTGTACTCGCCAAGATGATCGATATACTTTTGCATACGCTTAAACCAATTTTCAAAGCATTTATTCCACTCGGAATGAGATATCTCCAAAACGTGGTTTTTGAACTCTTCAACATCTTGTTCAGGAGATGAAAATCGTTGACGACGCAGTTTATTTTTCAAGGATGGAAACAAAAAAATATCACTGGGTACCAAATCAGAGCTGTATGGCGGATGATCTATCAATTCGATATGTTAAGTGTTCAAATAATCAGTTGTTTGAGCTGATGTGTGAGAGCTCGCATTGTTATTATTAAGAAAGACCCGGCGTCTCTTTTTCGTTTTCCTTATTTCACCGAAGACTTCATAATTGAATGTTCTTCAATTCTCTAAAGATACTGTTTCAATATGACTAGTTTTTCGGAAGAAACAGATGACCATTTTCTTTGAAAAACTTCGACACAAAAATAATTTTGAAAATTGAGTTATTTATAAATAGGGGTTCTTATATAAACTTTTATTAAAAAGGGCCCAAAAGTTGCCTTTCAATAGGTTAACTCGATCCTGGATACTAAAAAAATTATGTAGTTAAATCAAATGATCCCTTTTAGAAGATCAGGTTAATGTTTAAATATGCCTGGTAAATTGTTCCTAAAATCTTATCGTCAACTGTAGAATGAAGATCAGACTAGTTGGTTTAGTACTATAAATTATATATTTTCAAGAAAATGGTGCGTTTTTAAAAAAATATCAGTGATAATTTAAAAGCGAGATATGTTTCTATGAAAGTTCTTTTTCAAGCCGTAGTATATTTATATTTGAGTAGGTATGTAGCTATTTTACCGGATTCCGGCAAGTTTATGTTGCCGTTCATAAAAAGGGAACTGCTTTTAAAATTGAAAAAGTTCCGCATGGAAAAAATTATGACTGAACTGTTGCTATTACTATACTTCCAAATTGTTTCCATAAAGCGAAATAAATTTCCACATGGAATTTCAGACAGAGTCGGCCAAAAGAAGTAAATATGTATGTTGTAGATTAAATAAGACCTATTTTAAGTTTTGTTGTAAACAATTATTGCTAACTTTAAAACACATTAATTAAAAAAAAATATGAAATAATTTCAAACAAGATTTTATAATAAATAAAACAAATATAGACGAAACAGCAAATAAAAAGTAATCTTTATTAAAAATTTCAGAAAATATAATAATATTCTGCTAATTTTTTGAGCAATGTAAAAGCTAAAAAGGAAACGTTTCTCCAAAGACATACTTAATGAATTATTTTTAAATGGCAAAATAATTCTTTTCATCTCCGGTCCGAATTATTGGCGGCAAAATTAATAATTAAAATTACAGAATTTGAAAAAATCCAATATTTTTTTTATTCCTGTAGTTTTTTAACTAGCTTAAAAATTTACAATCTTTTTTTAATTTTTGCAAATTGTTTATTAAAAAATAAACAACCCATCTTAATAAAATCATTCTATCATTATAAAACAAGAAAAAAGAACAAATGAAGCCAGAAATTAATAAACTTTTTTAAGAAAATTACAATTATAATCCCATTACAAATACACCAAGGAGTGTGGAAAATTTTTCAATAAATACGGCGGGATCATTGAATTCTCTCTTAATTTCAGGCCGAGCCTGCTTGAAAATGGTTCTGTTGTGTCCCTGGAGAAAACCAGAGTAAGGTAAAAAAGAACAAAAGACCTAATTAGGTGCCTTTATATTATGACTGCCGAGGAACGTTTCTTTTCCTTGTTAAGGCTCGAAAGAGAACAAAATATCGGGCAATGGGTTGAATCATATCCAAACAATTGTTTCGCTTTTCGTATTGAAAAGTCAAAATAATAAAGCGGCATGTATTTGAATTCGGTACAATATGATTGCTTCGAAAGATAAGAGAATTATATTTTTTGGGATATTCGTAATCGTGTACTCTTGGAAAAATACATTTATGTCGTTGTTTATAGTAAAAAATGTACAGTGGCTTTTTCTTAGGTACAGTAGAGTAAAGACTGTAATGAAGAAAATTTAAAAAAATGAAAAAATAAAGTATGGATATAGATTCATATCTAATGAAAGCACAATTTCAAAAACATAAATAAATATAACTCTTTGGTAAAAATATAATAAGACGATCAATATGGTTGGTCACATAATAAGAAATAGGTTTTTGAGTAAGAGAAATTGAAAAACATAAACAAAAGTTTATGAAAAAGATAGAAAAAAGTAGAAAAAAAAAAGAAAATAGTAGAAAAAGATAGAAAAAAGTAGAAAAAGATGGAAAAAAGTAGAAAAAAATTAAATTTTTTTTAAATTCATTCTTATCTTAGTTACACTGTGTATATATATATAACTTTTGTCTCTAACTCGATCCTTCTAAACAAGGTAGGGAATTTAGTACCGTAAAATAATAATAATTAGGTTAGCCGGAATGTTTTCGTGTATTTAAAGGATTCATTGGGGACAGCACTTCACAAATTCCAAAATTATCTGTTGATGAGCAATTAGGCTCTGTTTGGGTTAAGCCAGGAAAAAAAGATGTAGTTAGAGCATTTGCGGGTGTAAAAACATTAGCGGTCATATTCACATGCTTCAAAATCAATGCGCCGTTAGGGGTTTAAAAATGGGGATAATGGAAAACCCATAATGGTTTTACGGTTGCGGTCAGCTTTTATAAATATTGTTATTTTAATGCAAATTAAATCATATAAAAATAAAAACAAGAGATGTATGACAAATGTATTAGTCGACAAAAAGGAAAAACATATTGCCTATTTAAATTATATTAATTTGTTCAATTAAAAATACATACCTACATTAATATATTTTTACGTCATATGAACGGTTATATTCATAAATATAGTTTTTTGACAATTGTGAAACTGTTAGAAAAGCACAAACTTTATCATTTAATATTTATTTTTAATTTTTAGACTAACCTTGGGTGTCGTCATCTTCTGCTAATCCTAGGCATCGTTTAAAAATATTTCTGAAATCTCCAGCTATTTTTAATTAACAAAATTAATTATTTTAAGAGAAATGTAATATATGATTGACATTAAAAACTTGTCAAAAATGTCGGTGAAAAAAAGTAAACGCCCTCTCTTGAAAGCCTTCCCATTGGTTACGACACCTACGGAAAAATAAAATTGCTCCCAATAATATTTTACAAAAAAGTTATTTTAGAATACCAAATAAAAGTTTAAATATTAACGAAAACTAGATACGACTTTATTGACAAATTTTTCTATTTCTTCTTCTTCTTCTTGTTTCTTTGCTTCTTCTTCGATTTTGAGGCCTCAGTTACCAGGGCTATTCAGTCCGTATTTTACTTGTATCTTTAAAGTTTCCTATTATTATTGGATGATCTTAAATATGAGTAAAGCTATTGATAAAACAATATTTATTTTTCTCCTTTAAAAAGAAAACGAAGAATGCAGTTCATCTTATTATATTTAAGTAAAAAATGCATATATATTTTGAAAATATAAGTAAGCTATTCTTCTGTCGTTTCTAATTATAAACGCATAAAAATATAATTAATAGAAGTGACCCGAATACACTAACTGTCCTTGTCCCGAAATTTTTTATATCGATTGAGATAAATTAGCCAGTTGAGTGATAAGTACTTTTCAACCGGCCCCTAAAAATATATTGGATAGTTGTTTCCTTACATCAATTCCTTTAGTAAATTAAATACAGTATGATATTCGTAAACGATTTCAATGATTAGTTTGACCTACATATACAATACAGGAAGAGCCACGAGGTCATAGAAAAAGGCTTATAAATATTTTAAAGTAAAAAAATAGCTCTTACATCTATTATTTCTCTAAAGTGCTGGCATAATAATGTGTCATTGATCAGGTCAAAAGTGCCTAAATATTCTAAATGTCGAGAATAATAAACAATGATAAGGCTGTAGCAGAGCTGTTCCGAGTATAGTAAGTAAGTACTTAATTACAGAGTACAAGTACTTTTTATAGCAAGTCTTCGAATATCAAATATACTTGTACTCGAGTACTTGTATAAGGTCCGAGTACTAAGTACTATATAATGGATTTATTCTACAATTTTAAATACTTACTGATTGATTAATTAATTAATTACTTTATTCTAGTTTTCAGAAAAAATCCAAGCTTTTTTCTTCTCATATTTGAGTGTAGAGGAAAATAAAAAATGGAAGCTACTCCAAATTCTCCATAATAAACAGATTCAGTGAAAATGCTTTAATCAAAAATGTTAAGAAGTAAAAGTAATACTATATGACCAGATATACGAAGAGAGCGTAATAATGTGTCCCCTTCGTTAATCCTACTCTCTCAACCTTCGCTGTTCTAGAGGTATGACCACGACTGCCGATACGTTACTACCGAATTAACTGGAACAATGTTCTTACCTATGATATGGCTATTTCAAGATATTAAAGGGGAAATTGTAAGGCATTCTCGCTTTTTCATAAAGCGTTATCTTACGCTCGCATTGATTCGTATATAACATCTAATATTTTTTCTGAACATGTATATCACACAGCCACGCGTTAATGTTAATGTCTAAGAATATATATTGTTGGGAGCAATGAGTTTTTAATTTTAATGTATTCGAATTCTCAGAATCCTGTTTTCTAATACTTAATATCATAATCAATTACCTATACAAAAATAAATGATCTGATTCTGATTATTTACATATTTTTACGCTTTTCATATACTCGAGTACGTCTCTGGGTTATTTGAATACTCTGAAATACACTTGTGTGGTGGTTTCATATCTAAAATAAGTACAAGTACAAGTACAAGGTATTGTACTCGTAGTGTACGGAGCACATGAAAAGTAATTAGAATACACTGATTGAGTACTAATACTCGAGTACACCCAGTTCTGATCAGTAGGTCATAAAATATATTAAAGAAAGTTGTGCATAATGTTAAAAACCAGAAAAGAACTAAATTTTTTCATCAATATTATTTATATGAGATAGAATATAAACTAACTTAACTTTGAAAATATACTACATAAAATGGAAACCGAAATAACCCACTTAAAGCTTCAAAAAGCCTTGAGAAAATGTAAAAACCAGTCGAATAAGATTTTATTGTTATATTGTATAAGCTTATTTACCTAACCAAAGATTTTGTTCTTATGTTATTTACCAGGTAAGTACTAATCTCACTTAATGTCACTTCAAATGAAATTATATAAAGCTGTGACACCTCGTTAACAAACTCTTTAGAATAAAAATTGATAGTCAATTTTTTTCTATTAGCGTCGACAGTTTTTTGTCAAGTTTCAAAAACTTTATCTGAAGTTCAAAAGGCATTATTCAATTGAAACTTTAAAAATATAGATTCTTAGTTTCCTTAGAATCTGTCACAAGTGACGTACACAGGACGAAGTAGCAATTTTGCTACAAGAAAAATATTAGAGAAAAAAATATTTTCTCCACCCCCACTACTAAATTTAACAGAAAGAACATTTCTAAATACTTTATTATAATATATTTTTATTAAATAAACTGTGATCTAATAATTCTATCATAGCTGCTCAGTATTAATTAAATCATTTTGCTTGTTAACATTTGGAAAAGATGGCTGAATTCTATCTAGATTCTAAAATACAACTTCAGAATTGCATTTTGAATACATCAGCATAAATTCTATCCTACAAAACTATCTACAAAAACATAAATTCACACATTGTAATTTTGAAGAAAGTATAGTTAGTCTGTTACTGTGGTGGAACAAAAACTCGATTATCGTGATTTCCAACGAATACGCTCGCTCGTGTTCCGAACACTCCACTTGAATCGAATTTTCATTTCAAGATAAAATACTAGGTATACAGAAACCGTTCAAACGGCCTGAGTGCATTTAGCCCAAGTCCATTTAGTTCGAGTGTAAATAGTGTAAATAGTGTTCACTCACAGTCAAATTTCGAGCCAGTCAGACTCATCCAGTCGGTCTGTGTCATTTGTGTTTCTGCATTCATTTTGTTTAATTATGGAGAAGTTGAAATATTTATTTGCTATCTGAGCTTGTATTTATATCAAAATGTAAAAACTAAAAACCAAGTGGTAGATAGGGTGGCTTGCAAATAAAAAACAAATAGTCATTCATGTAAATTTGGTCCAAAACTCTCACTGTGACTGGTATAAGCCATAACTCCTAATGAGATTGAGTGTTTGTTTGCAGTACTTAGCAAGCGGATGTATCTATGAAGAACTAACATTTCCGACCACCATTTCATCTCAGGCTATGAACGTTGTCATAGGGTAAAGTATGAACAAAGAGTGGCAGTGGTTTTTTTTATAAAGAATTATATACACACGATGAGTCACTTTGCTCAGTATTTTGCCATACATGGTCAAGCCAATGATCCAATCCAATTGTCCATCAGAGTTTTCCCACAAACGGTGAGATTTTTAATTTCAGCTCAGCATCACAATGACACAAATACAAATGAATCCATATCAGTATCATATATTACTTTTTTTAATACTATCGAAAGGTAACGTTTCTATGGAATGTACTTAACGCCTTTAAAATCAATTAATCATTTGCTATTATCGCTAAAATGGTTGATGTTATTTTCTATTTTGTCTTTTATAATTTCTTCTAATAAACTCTGCTAACTTTGGCCGTGATAAACAAATTGTATGATTTTCTTCATTTCAAAAGTAATTATCGTACTTATTCGTAGTAGTATTTTCTTTTATTGGTCATATGTAATAAAAGAGTTTTAAAAACATAAAAATTATTTTAGTCTTAATTTAACATAACTTAGGTAAGCTATACATTTTATCCAAACTATTTTACTATTATACGAATAATACATAATTATTCGTATCGGAATCAACAAAAGAATTAAAAATATAGAAAAACTATTAAAAATTATTTAAGAATGCGCAATGTATCAAGTATAAAGAAATCTTGTTAGAATGGGTGGCTTGCTATTTTCTATTACAAAAATGTCTTCAGCAGTAGAAAGTATACTTACGCAAAGGCGAAAAGGACCTTATTTTCTTTAAACTCACTAAATAATTTCTAAAAAGAGAAAATTTCTTCATTTTTGTAGTACGTCGTTTGGACACAAATTGTTTAAGGTAGGGGTTTTTGTCATTTTTAATTAAAAGTTAGCATTCGCCAGCAGAAAAAAAAATAATCATAATACTAATAATAATAATAAACTAAACATTAACACAATGTCATCTTCATTGTTTACAGTGCGAACGTAAAGTATTGCCCCCCTCAGTAACTACCTTAGGAGAATTGTTATTTCTGAATATTTCAACCGTCAATCCACGCACGTAGTAGCTGTCTCTTTAAAAATGCCAATGGGGGGTAGAGTGATAGCTCATTTAAAAGAGTTGTTAATTCTGTATTATTATGATATAATTATATACCTGGTTTACTGATTATTGCAGGTAAAATGATTTCCTTCTTGAGTAGGAATAATATCTAATAAGTCTAATATTTATTTACCAAAATCTAAAATTATTAGAAATAATAATCGACCCACTAGAAAGTGAAATTGTAGAAAATAATCCACTAGAATTTAATATGGACCTTATTTGTTAACAACACGGTGCCTCTGCTACGCAATAGATGTATGACATTATTTAAATATTGTTTTTTTAAGGGGTTACCTTAAGTTTAAAATGTTCCTAACCCTAACAATGACACGTACGTCAATTACAATAGAAACCTTGAAAAATGGGAATGAAACAACTAAAAACCGATATGTCTGCCAAGAAAGTACATTGAATGGAGAATTAAATACCTTTTTAAATGAACTATCACTCAATCCCTATTACCATTTAAAATTTTTAAAGAGCCTGCATTGGGTTAATATTTAGAATATGATTATTACAAGCAGAAAGTACTTCATTAGATATAAAAAATCAACGTGTAAAACCTTAATTACATTGATACCGTTGAATAGAGAAATAAAAACGTTTTCAAATGAGCTATAACTCGAGCCTATAGCAATTTAAGATTTTTAAGGGGACAGCTCCCTTAATGTTAAAATATTCTAAAAAGAATCATTTAACTTTTATTTTCATATTCACAATCATAGAAATTTTTAAAAAGTTTCAAATATGGAATATTGGAGCAAACCGTATAATATGGAGATAAAATTATAAAAATATTGTTGAAAAATGGTAACCTTTAAACCCCTTCAAAGGGACGTACCGCCCTTATTAGGTATTTTTAGACATATTTATTAAACAACGTGATATATTTTAACGTAGAATTAGCTCTAGTAAGTTTGGCCTTTATAGAGCGTTCTGTATATATTAAATCTGTAAAAAAAAGCAAATACCTCTTCCATAAACTATTTGTGTCCGAAACAACCTATTATATACGACTTGCTATATACGAAATAATTAGTCTCTTTTCAAAAATTATTCTTTTAGTTTAAAAAACTAACGCCCTTTTATTTTCGCAAAGTTGTGTAAAAATTAATTTTGTTTCGATTGGCGTAGAATTTTTTTTAATGAAATATGGCAAATCTCTTGCAAAAACAATTTGTATCCGAACAACGTACTAAAAGATCGAGGAAATATTTCTTTATAATAAAGAAGCCCTCCTTTTTTTTAAAAAATGTGGAGAAATTAATTAATAACATAAACATTTTATGTTCGAACGTCATACAAAAATAATTTGCATTCTAAGACCATACGATTTTTTATTTGATGACAAACTTAAAGCTGTTATATTAATTTCACAAATATAATTTACCTCGAAAAGGCGATGATTTCAATGGTCGAATAAGCCCGACAAAAGATCTTTCGCATCAATAATGCAACACCTTGAATACTGTTGTGTATTCAGTAGTTTTTAAGGACTTTAAAAAGAAAAAAATCCATTTGAAATAAAAAAGTTCATTATATTTCCAGAAAAACGGAAGATCTGATAACAATGTAAATACCACCATAAGATCGGCTGTATTACAAAATCCTCACAAACCAAAATTTATAAAAATCGTGCAAGCCGTTTCCGAGATAATTGAGGCGTTCCTTACTTAAAACTCACTCTGAATAATGATGTTTTATTATTGTCTCCTGGTGCCGAAAATACTATAATTTAGTTGAAATTGGCTTTATCCATTAAAAGAACCCTATTTTAATACAATTATAATACATACATACATGTATATATAGTACATAATCCGGCCGGCAATCTAGAGGCTCAAAACTTGAACCTCTTGAGCACATTTCGAGCGACGGCCGCACTATACAGATTTTGCGGTTTCGATGGTCGATCAACTGACAGCACTTTCTATCATAATTTCAAAGCCCAAATGAATTAACGGACCGCTCGGTGTTCAACCTGATGAATAAATTACGTTACAGGAGCAGTCGACCGTGAGGATTATCCATCGTAAATGTCGATGGTCCACGGAGAAACACAATATGGTCCAAGGTGTTGCATTATTGATGCGAAAGATCTTTTGTCGGACTTATTCGACTATTCAAATCGATGCCTATTCGAGAGAAATTATATTTCTGAAATTAATATAACAGCTAGCAGTTTGTTATTAAATAAAAAATCGTATGATCTTTGAATGCAAATTATTTTTGTAGTAGGTAAGTCGTTCCAACATAAAATGTACATGTTAGAGGTACTTGCCGTTTTTCATTTTTCATCAAATAAATGTCTTCGCGAGTAAAAAGACAATAATTTCTCCCCAACATTTTTGAAAAAAAATGAGGGGTTCAGTATAAAAAAAAATCTATTTCCTTGATTTTTTAGAACGTCGTTTGGATACAAATTTTTTTTGCAAGAGATTTGGGATTTTTCATTAAACAATTTTTACGTCAATCGAAAGAAAAGTAATTTTTTATGTCTCTGTCTAAAAGGCGCATTAGTGGATGAATAATGACTGTTATGACATTATCTTTCTACTTCTTGCTTTCCCATTCACATCCCACGAAACGTGCCATATCTCTGTTCTTCAATGTAGTCTTCATCGCGCTCAGCAGTAGGGGCAGTCTATGAGTAATAATTCTATGCTAATATTATGAAGTAGGGATATATCAAGGTGGGAACATCGTTCCAGTCACTTCGAAAGTCCTGTACTGGCAGTCGTGGTCGTCCTTCAAGTTCGGTCGAGAGGAGGACACATTATTGCGCTAACTCTTGGTTATCTGGTCATATATTACTATTCGTATTCTTTTGCTCCTTAAAGATTTGCCTATTATCTATTATATTCTTCCCGAATCTATAAATAAACCCATGAATGTATATTGATTGTGTTTAGTTTTAGCTGAATATAGCTATGTAGTAGTGATATTTTATATATTTATAAATTTGACTTGGACAATAAGTTAATTTTTTTATTTACTGTGGCGAGATATAAAAGAGATGTATAGTATATTTTTTCATTTTGTATAACATTTTTAATACAACTATTTTATTTGTTAATTACGAATACAAGGTAGTGTCAAATAAAAGTATTATTTATTGAAAATATGTCTAAACAGAAAAGATGAATACATTTAAGTTTTATTTACGTACCCTAAATAAATCTAGGGTAAATACTAGCAGTCAGATAACTTTTATGAAATTCAAACAAATTTGGTAAAACCGCCCGGAGAATTTGTTGTGCTATTAATAAGAACCTGCCAGGATTGAACACTCTCTGCGTGAATAAAAAGATTGTCACTGAGGCTGTCTATTATTTATGAATACTTGTCAATCTCCTTTTTTCAGACATTGTTTAAGTCCATAGAGAGTTTCAGAAGCTTTTGTCTTATGTATAATATTTCTTCAAAATATTCCATCATTTCTTTTAAAACCTTTTTCTCTTCAAGGCACATATCAATTTTACTGTCGAATTTTGTCAGAAACTTTTCAATTTTACCCCGCTCCTTTTTCGAAGTGAAAATTTACTGAACAAGTTTTTCATTAAAATCTCCCATATCAGTGAGATTTTTCTTTTCGATATCTTCTTTGGTCTCACGCTCTATATATTCTTCTGGAACTCAATGGTCATTATTAGAAGATAAGTACAATTAGCCCGTTATTAAATGTACATGTTTAATTTCATCAAATTTACGAAAGTATGACAAATTTTGATAAACAAATTTATTTGTCAAACAGTAACTATATAAACAAAAAAATAGTTTTGCTCTTTGAAGAGGACTTTGTTGTAAATTCCATTACATACAGGGTGTTGCTATATTCGACCAACAACGCTTTACTCTAGAGAGTTAATTAATGAATTTTCATCACCAAACACTGTTTGACAGAAACTAGAAATTATTATATACTAAGCCATATTTTCCAGTGATCTGTATTTGTAAAAATACAAATTCAGTTTTTGGGATACTTGTCTAGATAAGTTAAGTAAATTTTATTTAAAAGAATTAACAAAAATATCTCTGATACCATTTAGGTACACCAAAAATGCTCATAAATTATACTTTGAAAGGTAAACTTTAGGTAGTACAATTATCTGCGGAAACATAAAAAGTAGATGAGTAGATTTAGTTTTTTCTGCTCTTTCGAATTATAAACAGCAATTGAATAAATTCGATGTACAGGGTGATGTTTTTGGGAAATTTTTTGTTAAGACGGTCTTGGATTTCCTGTTTGGTCTATTTTAGTAGATTTTCCAGATAATGGTTATTACTCGTACCAAATTTCAAAATAATATACAAAATAATTCGGAAGTTACGAGCAGTGAAAGAAATAGAGAAATAGGCCAAATTGATAAAACAATCTGTATCTCTATTATAAAGGGTGAAAGAGCCATTAAATATATGTAGATATAAGGTACCTTATAACGTTAAGTACTAATTTAAGTCTTATTTGTATTGGTTTACCTGCATCAATAAAAATCGTTTATGTCATTACATATTAATTATTAGGTAAGCCATGAAACAGATAACACTTCACGGGATTTCTAACTATAGACATATGTAATTTAGAAGAATATTAATTTGAAGAACCATTAAATATGATTTTCATACTTGGAGAATGTTCTCTAAACAACTACTTATTAGCATTAAGAGTCTATTTTGAGATATTTCCCTTAAAATACCATCCTCGTAAAAAATATTTGACATATTACATTTTCCTAAAAAACCCCGCGAGTTCACTTGTAAGGTGTAGCTAAATAGTGTAAGGATAGGGGATCTTCTTTGAATGTGTCCTAATCTATTAGTTTATTATTCAAGTGGTCTATTGTTCTTAAAATATGGTATGTGTCTGATGTTCGCACTGAAAAACAGACACCTACGCTTAAATTATTCTCCAATTTATTTAGTCGAATAGTGTGTATTGAGTATTGATTTTGTTGAAATCCGGTATATACGAAGTTAATTAGTTTATTGTTGGGAGATCAGAATTCAAATTGCATTCTTCTTCTAATTAGAAACAATTAGTTGATATTATAATACTCGTGTGGGTTTAATAAACTTAATTAACAGGAAGCCTTCACAAAAATTACTTAAAAATAGAAATTGACAGTAATCCCAGTGACTCTACTTCGTTTACGTCGACTTTGATACTTTATTACTCCTCCTATTGCCAGTTTCTCCCTATTAATATTCTTTTGCTTCTGAAGTATCCAGAAAATTTTAAACGTTCACCAGAATATTCTTGATATTTTCAAAAATGTTTGGATCATTGTCGTAGTTGCCAGTTATTAGGTCAAGTTTCTGGTTCTAGGTAAGGACTTTGGCGGAAAAAAATTAACAAAACCAATTTTGACATTTTCAAAATTATTAATATAGCCAAAATAAAAGTATGGCGAACTAGTCTGTCAATGGCTTTTTTACACATTGATTCAAACTCTTCAACTACCGAGTCTGATTATTTTTACCATTGAATCTAATTTTCAAGAATTACAATAAGAAATTTTCACAATAACCACGTACGGGCAAAAGAAAATCCACATGAGACATTTGAAGATTGTTTTCAACGTCAGTTCTTATTGAACGTTTAGGTTGAAATTGTGGGTTACTTCCTAATTGGATCGATATATTAAGATTGTTTTGTTAGTTTATCGGAAATAGCATTATATTAACACTTTTTGAACTTAATAATGGTGTAATTCCATATTTTAATTTTTTAAATAGCGGAAATGGTACGTATGTATCTCAAAGTACCTTTTGCTACTTATTAGCCATCTACAAGGTGGCGAATTCTAACCGTTGTCTTTTAAAGTATTCGCTACGGTAAAATAATAATCGGAACCATCCTAATGGAACTGTTTGGTAGCAGTTTCTACTTTGTTACTACAAAGATCCTAATAAAGTGCAATACGACTTTTTCTCGCCACCAAAATCCCATTTGCCAGTTTAAAAGTACATTTACAAAAAAGTAAATTTGAACCAAACGCTAGTTAAAAATTTACCATATTCATACGTTTTGAAGAATAAAATATAATTTCTCAATATCCTGTTCCACATTGAACTGCACATATAAATATTTTGATGCTGAAAATATCTTTAAATTATTCTTAAAAATATCGATATCTCTAGATATCTAGGTAAGTAGATGAAAATCTATCAGACGAATTAATTTGGAAGCCATTTTGTTACACTTGATGTTACTAAATAGTATAATGATACCATAGGGTAGCGATTTTAAGTATAATTCACTACATGGTGGCATGTGAAAGAAGCGGCTACTTTCAAGAGAACACAGTTTTATACTGGGGTACTCGGGGTACTGGGGTACCCGGGTTCTGTGTATATTACTTAAAGTTTCTATACTTTTAAGTTCCCTTACTTATTCAAGGTACGTTGCTAGAACCGCTATTTGGAACTATAAAGTACCATATCTTGTAAGTCTCAATTTATGTTCCACAAACTATTAACTGCCTCAAAGCTTTGCCGTTTCAAAGTAGTAATCTTTCGAAAAGCTATTTTAATAGTAGCCGGGTAGTTCCATTAAATTTGAAAATATCTTCAATGTGGCGGACCTTTGTTGTAGTCAATTTAAGTAACAAATAGGTAAGTGCTACACTTTTTCAACACCATAAAGTTATTAATCTTTTTATGTTAAAAAATAGGTAACAGGTTTGAAGCATTTACTTTTATAATGTTCCGGTTTCTATAATATCTGTTCCTGATACCAAATGTGTTGCTTGGGGAGAGTTGTGTGTATTTGATATTTGTAGGACGGAATTAATTAGAATTTCTTTGTATTAGTTTAATATTAAAAAAATATTACTATTTGTATATATCGGTTACCCTTTTTAATATTAAGGGCAATTCGTTACAATATATGTTTGACAAAAAATAAATTATCTAGATTCCCAATGGTTTAAATGAATTTCAATTTATCAATTATATTAGCTCACTCTGTATAAACGAAAATGTCCACAGAAGTCGATAACCAACCAATCGGTGTGGCGGAGTTTATTAATATGCAAATGAAAATGAACCAGAGTTTTCTGGCGTCAGAATTTTAAATGCGGGACCATGAATATTAATACTGAATTAAATTTCATCCGGAAATAGGAGAAGGGGCGAAAATCGCAGAAAGTTTCGATTATTTTAATTCCATAAAAAATGCAAAAGAAAAGCTAATTTGAAAATTAGTTTTTTTAAATGCTTTGTTTAAGCGTGCTTGATTTGTCCTGTTTTAGTTCGTTTGAACTCTATCTTTTTTGGTTTCCATTTACTGGATTTCTGGTTGGAACAACCTTATTAATCAATCTATTATTTTGTTATGTTACTAAACATCACTGGCTTATTACTGCTCCTGTTATTGACAACAGTGGAATTAAATTTATCCTGAATGTGCTTATCAAACGCAATATGAATAGGGAGATACTAAATTTTATATTAGCGGCCGTAGTGTGGATTATAGCTTGATTTGAATGTATATAAATTGGAATGCAGTGAATTCACATACATTTTCATTATGAGTTTAATTGCAAAGTTCTGATGTTGAATTCTGAAATATCATTTTCAATACAATAATATTTTTTTAATTATTTCTTTAGAAATTGAAATTATGATTATTAAAGATTTATAACCTTATTTATTATGAAAGAAATGTTCAACCATATTTGTTAAAAAATCACAATAGAAATCACAGAGTAAATAATTGAAATTCTGGCGTTGATTATTCTTTTTAGAATCTAGATACACACAGATCACTTTAAATTATTAATGCTTATCTTTGCTTCGTATGTAAAAACTTAACTCTATGAACATTTTAATTAGGGTAAAAATAATAACTTCACTTCCTCGACACTCGCCTGTTTATTAATGTTTTCTTGGTCGTCAGTTTGTCGGAGACCACCATTTTTTTTATCGAACCAACCAATTTATGCTCCATTTGGTCGTTTTTACAGATATCTTGTTAATTAACGGCTCATTTGAAGGGTGTTTCCAACAATTATGTCTGATTGGAATTATTGAACAAATTGGGATACGCGTTGTTTTTCCAGCTCATGTCACTTGGATGGTTTTAATTATGGATACGCGGAAAGGAATTTCGAATATTAACAGACCGGCTTTTTCATTTAACATCTCCTGTTATACGTATAGGTGTTATTTAGTCATTTATTAGGTATTTTTTGAAAAACGTTTCTATTTTTATTTTTTAATCTGATTCGATTTTTGCCTGCCCACATCGATCATTTATAATTCATATTCCATATTCAGATGGATGAATTAGATGCTTGAGTAAGTTAAACTAATAGGAAAAGAGAAGAATTGAAGAAAAGTAAGTGATTGTTAGGTAAAATAAAACAACTGAACAGAAATAAATAAACCTACTATTATGAATTGTAAGTTGGAGGAAAAAAACTGCATAATAAAAAATAATTATAAAATGAAAATTTTGAAGAATTAAAATAAATAAATAAATCCTTTTGAAAGAGATATGATATAGATAAGGAAAAAGAGAATAATTCTAAAGAATGAAATAAGATCAAGTTAAGAAAATTAAAGCTAAAAAATAGGAGAATTTAAGTCAAGATGCAGAAAATTTAAAGTCAGTGTTTAGAAAATTTAGGTCCAGGAATAGAAATTTAAATTTGATGACAACGATAGGTTTCGCGAATAAAAAATAGTCCGCTTTATAAAGAAAGGAAGAAAGGGAAAGCAATTTCATAGAAAGGGAATACACATTGTAATAAAGGAAAAAGATGTATAAAATTATTGTAATAAATTAACGTTAGTTGCAGGTAGGGTTATTTTTTAGGATTTGTAGATAAATATGTTTGAAACAATAGCTTTTTTCATAGTACACGATTTAATTTTTTTTGATTGTTGGTTTGTTTATTTAATTTCATCCACTTTTCGTGATTGGCATATTCTGCAAATAAAATTTTTGAATATAAAATATACGGTTATTATTAAAATTTTAACAAATTGATGCTGGAACAAAAAATTTCCTTCATTTTTTACCCATTGCTATAATGAAAAGTTATACAGAATTAAAAATTACTTTAAATGCAGTCACATCCATTTACTTATTATTACATATTCCAATTTTTTCTGATTAAAATATTTTTCATTAAACCATGATCTTAAAGAAACAGACGTTTTTACTAGGATTAATTATATATACATATATATATATATATATATATATATATATATTAAACTTGAATAGTGCTGTGTTGTTTTCTATAAAATTAGACCTTTTCATAAAAAATAACTTTTTGAAAAAACTAATTATTATTAAAGTATATTGCTAACTTAACTAGACGCGTACTGTATACACAGGTATTTAAATTGGTAATATTATAACTAGTTGCAATCGGCAAAAAAATCCCATAAAGTTTAAAGCTATATATATTTTTAACTTACTTATTACAAAACAAGAATGCAGAAATTCACGATAAAAGTTTCCTCTACATGTCAAACTACTTCTAAAAGTAGTTTGTTACCGAAACTTTAATAAAGTTAAAAAACTGAAAAATACGATCCTGATATCCGTAGGTTATCAAAAAGTTATAGATAGCAACAGATACTTTTAGAAAATAATGTAATGCTCTTTCAAAATATGGCAATTTCACGATAAACTGGTGACGTCACAAGATAAAGAATTGCATTGTTGTCACGTCGCAGTTTTTTACTTTACTTAAAGGTAAAGCTGCGTGCTTGCTTCTAATGAATATTGTTTTGTACTTTTTTATAAATATACGAATTTGAATTTAAAGCATAAAAAAAAATAAAGAGATTTCTTGAAACAACTGTCGATGAATAGTAGTATTTTAGAAAGGTTGATTTGGACTTTTTTCAACTTACATACACTACAGAACTTGAGTGCCAAAATACAGTACGATAATAATTCTGAGGACTACGGCTTTCAGAGGAACGTATCATTTTTGAGATATTTTTTAACGTTTCGCCGTCTACCATAAGCAGCTTTCTCAGCAGGTGAGATGTCCAAAGCAACTCAAGTAGTAAATGAAGCAAAACACAAAATATATCCTATTTAAGATGTGTATTTTATTTTCCATTGAGTAATATCTTAAAAATGATGTGGACGGTTTTTAAATGCAAAAAATTAAGGTCAAAAAAATGTGTGAATGCAACAGTTACCAAGAATTTTCCAAACGTTAATTATTTAATATATATTAATATACTTATTTTTACCGTTTTTTGAATCTTTTTTTCTAGTTGTAAATTGGTAAATCTAAAACATCTAAAGGGGAGTACATTTGTTGTTCATATATAAATATTTTACAATAAAGAATGGAAAGCAAATAAAAAAAATTGGTAAAACCATTTTCTAAAAAAACATATCCTGGTTTTTGAATGGCTGCCACTTAACTAAATATTCAATGTCTATTGCAGTTTTATAGAAGCAATATCTAGTTGCTTGAGTTGCGACTCATAACTTTAAAACTAAAATTTAATCAGAATAGATAAATTATTATTCAATAAACATTTTCAATTTATTAAGGTATAGGCAAGATCACAAATTCCTAACATAAGGGCTTCACTTCACTCCTGAAAATATTAATATATTCTCTATTTCTTTATTAATTTAATTTGGCTGGATAAAAATCAGAGTTATGTCTTATTAATCGCTATTCGGCAATTTCAAGAAAATTATCATTAAATCGTAAATGAAAGTAACATCTCGCTAATGATTCGATTTGAAAACTTCAACAAACTAACATTTTACATATGAAATATATCAATTATCTGTATCGAATGCAGATTATTAGTTAAAATATGATAATAGCAAACAATTAATATAAAAAAAATAGCAAAATCCACTTTTAACGTACATTTCCTCTTTAAAACAGTGTAAATTGATACCTTAGTGAATGTGTAAAAATACTGAACTTTACAGTATACCTGAAGTAGTTGATTTTATCAAATACAAACTGGACTCTAACATTATCGTTTGGAGGATAACATACTGGAATTAAAAGTATTCATAAAAATAACTTGAAATATTTTATTATATATTGTAATGATCTCATATCTGGGTTTGAGTTCAAATAAAAATGTATGTATGTAGTTGAACGCCAAATTCAAACTAAATATCTATTATTACATTATATAATTCCAGCTGCTTCATTGATTTGATACGAAATAAAGAAAATGTAAACAGACACAATTCATTAAAAAAAATTATGAAAGCAACTAAAAGAATTATTAAAGTCAAACAAAAAAATATATAAAAGAAAAATGGAAATAAAAAAAATGTAATTGTTTTGTTATTAAGTAAGTATTAGTTTTTTTAACACAAACTGTTTGACCTCAAACTGTCAATTGGTTAGTCTTCATGTCCTAGCACACTCCAAATAAGTTCTATATAGTAAACCATTCTATAAACAGTCCGAATTAAACAGTTGTATATGAAGGCCCAATTCCCTGGTAACTATTAACATAATACTATGTTTCGTAAATTTTTCAAATACAACAGGACACTAATTACCTATCACTCTTTTTTAGGTTTTGTCCAATCTGGGAAAAACACTTGTAATTGGTTAAATTATTATTTATCATTTTACTAATTATTTTAAAATTAATCAAATTTCGATTGTTTGTCCTAATTTTGAAAAGGTAAGACACAATTTTAATTTAATCTAATCACTTTTGACATTTTGACAATCACTAAATTAATTTATTTTCTAGACGCTTATGAACACTTTTTTTACTAGAGCATCATGCACCCTTGGCATCTCAAATTCAACTGCATTTTTCCTAAATTTTAAATGAAGGTCTATTTATAATTTTTGGATTTAAGGAATTTTTAATTAACAAAATTTCATGAAAATGACGTCCAAAATGTCAATGTTTTCTAGAAATTATCATGGTTTAAAGTAAAATATGCTATTATAATCATTTTTGCTTCATTTTTACTGTTTTCATTTGTGAAACTGACCTTTTTTCTTTATAAAATTTGTTAGAATGATATTTTATACTTATTTTGAACCTGTTTTAGAAAATATGCAATTTTCCAGTTTTATACCAAAATTATGAGAAATATTACAAAATTCTTGCAACACATACAATTTATCTAATTTTTAATAAATATTAGTAAATGTTTTTTCCTCTAACATGTAGTAGTGCCTCATTTTCTATTAATTTTAAACATTTACCTCTATTAAACTAACTCATTTCATATCATATCTGACATTTTTTCAAAATAGCTTACATTTTTCTATAAATCCACTGAAGATTTAGCTCGTCCCGGACCTACACAAGTTGCAAAATCATATAAAAATGTGACAGCTCGGAAACTACATTTTGCGCAAATAGACACGGCAAAATTAGAGAACTTTCTCAAATGATGAACTTCAGCGTCACAACTGTTCATTTCATCATTCATAGGCTCGGAAGGATTTGTGTTCAGCCTTATCATTTTAAGATTTTATCAGCTATCAAGAACAAGGTAATACATTTCTAGACCAAATTATTGCCAAAGATGAGGCTTAGTATTGTCACTACGAACTACGAACCAAAATGCAAAAATCAGGATATGCATAGGAAGCATCTAAAATCTCCGAAGGTGAAAAAAAATCGTCCAACTGACCATTGAGAAGAAAATAATTTTCGAGAAAAGAATTTAATAATAAATCCGTGTTCGAATTTTAAACTTGGTTACACAGTAACATGACGTTTTTGTTACTGGCGTCGTAGTCTATTTATATTATAATATGATCCGTCCAAAATAAAAGTCTCATATTTCTTTCCACGAAAAATATGCACAAAAATAATAATTTTTTGAAATCTATTTCCGGCAAACCTTCTACAATCTTTTATCGAGCGATTTCACTTAAAATTAATTAATACCCACAACAAGTTGATGTCAGCAATACAGGGGGACAAATATTCAATTAGTTGAATAACTTTATGGAGTATACCGCCTACTTTGCTGATAGCCATAACGAACGAGGCTGTGAAGTGGAGGTGCATCAAAAGGAGCGAGACAAGTGAATGGTGAGATGTCTCAACCGCCTTTGATCAAGCCAACTCTTTGTCTTGATTTCAAAGGAAATAAGTTTCTACATAGAATAAAGAAAAAACCAACAAGGTGTATTATTATGCGGGTAGTTTCACAAGAAATTAGAGGTAAATAATGACAGTTACTGCCAACAAAACTAAAACAACTAGGAAAGACCACAAGAGAAGAAATGTATGGTTGAAAAATATTTTGTCGCTAATTGGTATTAGTCTAAGATCTACCACCCTTTTTTAAAAATGATTACTAATATGTAGAATTTTGTGAATAGCTACGAAAATTCTCAATAGTGGTAGCTAATAGAGTGCGGAACATGTCGTCGTGGTGATTTTTCAAATTTTATTCATAACAATTATTTTTACAGTTGAATCTTGATATAAAAAAACTTTTCTACTACAAAATGGATGTTTTGATAGACACCCAACATGACCAAAGGAAAAGATCATAAAAAATATTACTAACAAGCTGATTTTTTTAATGTTATTTAGTACATCTTTATTTAATTTAATGGCTACATTGTCCTACAAATTAAATGGGACGTTTTCCCAGTCCTACGCTCGTAAATGGTTAATTCCACGGTAATGGTTTTTGTATTACTAACTGTGTAAGGGAAATATTCCACATAATAGGTTAATGTATTCTCCGTCTAAATAAAATAGTGTTCTACAAAAAATGGGTATGTATAGCTAGTTCGACAAGGATTATTTGGAATAATTAAAAATAACTGTAAAAGCACTTAGACCTATATGTATAATCAATGTTATTAAAATTATATGCAATTTGAATTATTTAGCTACAATTTCATTGTGCATACAACTTATAATACGTACTTACTTACATAATAATTTTTAAATAATCATAAGAAAACTATGGTTAGGATAATACTTATTATATAATATGTAATTTAATATTTTGAAACTACTTTTATTACGTAGGTACTCTGACCTGCGATCGCCATAAAGCTGGGTAGAAGAGGTTCAGCTATTGTTGTTGTATTATGTCAGTGTCACTTTAACTTAAACATATGTATAAATACAAAAAAAATCAAAATTGATGGTTTCAGTAGATTTGAGTTGATTATAACTCAGAATTGCATATAAAAGTTATTTATATGAGAATGAAGCAATTTACATAGTGTGCACGTGTTAAGTTAATAGGTATATTATTTATTTAAATATATATATATATATATTCATTTACAATTACTAAAGTTAATATTTATTTAATATCACTAACTTTTTTGTTTCAATGAATATGTTGTAAAATATCGAATATTTTCGATCATAATTAAAATTATTACTTAAAAATTGTAATAATAATTTCGGCAAGCACCCTCTTCGTTTACATGAATAAGGGAAAATATATAAATTTAATAATTCATAATCTACTTTAAACAATATTTGACTAACCTTTCATTAGAAAAATATTTAGATTTTATTCTAAATTCCTTGTAGCAAGAGGAATGATAACCTAAAACCTCGTCATTCCACAACTATCAGGCAGGACCATATCCTCATATTTATGTTTTCGTACAAAAAAAAAACACTTCATAATGTCTCTTTGAATGAATGCCTGGTGAAAACTCCCGCATGCACGCTTATGACTGGCCTACACTATTTGATTGGGACAGAAGTAAATTTTACCAATTTTTTATCAACCTATACATATTTTTAAATAGGACAGTAATAAAATATTGTGCCACATTTTATTCCCAAAATAAAAAACGAAAAAGCGGTTATTAGTAATGGAAAAAATATTAGCTTTGAATTGACAATTTTAGAACATAAGACTCGGAAACGTACCATGTAATTTGTAGGATAATATGACCATCAAATTATATTTACTAAACTGACTAAAAAATCCGTTTGTTATTACTAATTTTGTATGACCTTCTTCTTGACACATGTTGGGAGTAGGGGGTGCTCCTATCAAACCATTCATTTTGTAGAATAAGTTTTTTTAAAAATTATCTCAAGATTCAACTAAAATATTAACTGTTATGAATAAAATTTGGACAATCACCACAACAACATGTTTAACTCCTGCGCACTTTATTAGCTACTAGTATCGAGAGTTTTCGTAGAGAAAAAAGTTGGGCGTCTTGTCAAAACAAAGCTATTCTCCAAAAATCTGACTGTTAGTAGTTGTTAAATAACGTTGGTGGATTCTGTACTAAGCAGACTATAATTACTTTGTGATTGAAAATAGCAAATCTATAAAAAAAAAATAGGAACATTACAATGATTTCTTGCACTTGCATCAATACTATCTGATAATTTAAAACATATACCATTTCTGCAAATCATGAAAAGCAGTAGAGGAATAATTACTATCTCCCTTTTAAGTAGTAAATGTTGTTTTGATATCCGAGACAGAGTTAGTCATACATATATTCTCATTTTAAAGTACCATGTTGACAATTGTAGAACTTTCTGGGTCGTTTCAGCTCTTATTATTGTGGTTGTCACTGTCAGTTTAGTTTTGTATTATAAAGTTACAAGTTTCTGTGTGTTTAAATTTGCTTATGCAAAATATATATATTTCTATTTACGGAGATACTAGACTAACGTGCCAGTTTTTTCGAACTTATTATAAAGAGAATTCCTTCAACTAATATTTTCATGGCAAATTCAAATTTGCAGTTAATACATTTCATCCAGATTACAGTGCCTAACTTGATATTTTGAATTCATATTTCAATATTGTAAACATGGGTTAAGTGGCTCTCCGCGCAAAAGGAATATTTGTAGTTGAACCAATTACTGTTTAAAAATTTTATTCGAAAGATCAATGTCTTATTTGTATAAAATTATTATTTCTGTATTACAACAAAAGATGTAACTAACAATAAATATTGTAATGAAGTCCTATTTGGGTTAATTTAATTAAAAATTTATGTATGTAGTTGAGCGCCAAGTTAAAACTAAATATCAATTAGTAAACTATATAATCCCAGCTGCTTCATTGATTTGATTCAAAATAAAAGAAAATGTAAACAGAACAATTTATTAAAAAAAATATGAAAAAAACTAAAAAATTATCAAAGACAATCAAAAAAAATTATTAAAGAGAAACGACAATAAAAACAAATTTTAAATATAAAATACTAACAAATATTAAATTAAAATAGTAAATCATTCATAAACTCTCCCAATCAAACACTTTTAGATGAAGATCCAATTCCCTGGCAAGTATTAACGTGAAACAATATTTTGTAAAGTTTGAAAAGTACCATAGAACACTAATTGTTTATCACATTTTTTTTAGGTTATTTCCAATCTGGGAAAAATACTGGTAAAAGGTTTAATTCTTTATAATTTCACTAATTATTATCAAATTTTGATTGTTTGTTCTATTTTTGAAAAGGTACGACATAATTTTCATTTAATCTAATCTCTTTTTAACACATTTGATTTTACAATCATTCAATTAATTTTTTTTCTAGGCACTCATGAAATCTTTTTTATTAGTACAACATGCTTCCTTGACATCTCAAATTCAACTGCTTTTTCCCTTTTTAAAGGTCTATTTATACTCTTTCGATTGATGGCAGTCTTAATTAAGAAAATTTCAAAAAAATGAAGTTCAAAATGTCAAAATTTTCTGGAAATTATAATGTTTGAAAGTAAAATATGGTAATATAATAATTTC
The DNA here is from genome assembly GCA_951812935.1 of Hermaeophaga mercurialis. NCBI lineage: Eukaryota > Metazoa > Arthropoda > Insecta > Coleoptera > Chrysomelidae > Hermaeophaga > Hermaeophaga mercurialis. Next base: position 18,756,139 of record OX638360.1, read on the forward strand.
TTATTCATTTTAGTGCTTTCATGTGTAAATCTGACTTTTTTTCTTCCTTAGTCAAAAAAATGTGTTATACTTATTTTAAACCTGTTTTAGAATTTATACAATTTTTCAATTTTAAGCCAAATTTATGAGAAATATTACAAAATTCTTACAACATACAGTTTAACTAATTTCTAATAAATATTAGTAGATAATTTTCCTTATAATGTAGTAGTGCCTTATTTTCTATTCATTTTAAACATTTACCTTTATTAAACTAACTCATGTCATATCATATCTAACATTTTTTCAAAATAGCTAAATTTTTTCTATAAACTTATTAAATGATGTGATAAATTTACTCTAAACAGAACATAAAAGAATTCCGGATCATTTTTACTAATTTCATTTCACCAGATATATTATAGATTTTGGAAAATTCATAAAGTTTTTTATGCAGTCTCTTGTCAAGGTACAAGGAAAATTATTTGTTTTATAATATACTAACATTTAATGAATATCCATACAAATTTTAATATTTCAGACAATAGGTTTCATAATAAATTTTTCAAAACAAATTCTCAAGCAAGCTGAATAAAATTTTACCAAACAGTATGTAGAAATTTAAAAATCCTACATGTCGAACAGGTTCTATGAAATAAAAAGACTATTCCTATCTAATAGACAGACAAACAGGAATACCGTAAGGGAATGTATTTGAACATGTTGTATATATTCTCTATATAAGTAACATCCTAAAAGTGGACCGTATGAACCTTTGCAGATGACAGAGCACTACTTGCAACGGAGTAGGATGAGACAGAATCTTCCCGAAAACTACAAGCAGCAAGTGATCCTATATACAATATACTAGTTAACCAAAAAATGAAAGTTCAAATTGAATTAAACAAAATCAACACCGACCAACTTCACTAACAAAAAAGTGAACGATCCTCCACCTCTGACAATAAAAAAATCAATAGTTCCATATCAACACAAAGCTAAATAGTATGATACTATATTCTTAGACAATATGGAAAGAACATGTTAAGAAGAAATACATAAAATATGGTTCATAGTTAAAACCTATCTTGCGTCGTTTAAACAAATAAACTAGCTAAAATATGTCGTTCGACTAATTAAGTGATAAGTACCTAGTTGTAAGATATTCCTATAAAATTAATAGTTTAATAGCGATTTAAAAAAACATATTTTTCCAAATGTAATTCTGCAAGAATTCTAAAACTTCTTATTTGTCTATTTTCTACTAAGGGTTAATCCAAGAGTAATGAACGAAATATGTTTCTAGTATTTTTTTTTTTTTTTTTTTTTTTTTTTATTTATTGCTTTTTACAATCTACTCTGAACAAATAAGAGTAATAAGTAAATTTGTTGTTTGATTTGAACTTGGGACAGGAATAGTCCATTGACTATACTCTGCATTGTATCACATCAAATCTTCTGGCCATCTTCGTTGCAATCTTCTTTCTACCATTGGTTGTTGGTTAAGCTCCCTTATAAGTGGATTTTCGTGCTCTATATTGCGTAGTTTGTACTTGTTAGCGTGTGCATTTATCACGTCAGCGATAAATGGTACGTCTAGGTCTGTATGAATGGTATAGTTTGATGTACCATGGAGCATTTGTTATGTTTCTAAGTATTTTTGATTGGACTGTTTGTAGGATTTTTGTGTTCGAAGGTTTGCTACATCCCCATAGCTCTATGCCATACGTCCATATTGGCTTTATAATGATTTTGTATAAAAAAATTTTGTTTTCTAGTGATAATTGAGATTTCTTTCCTAAAAGCCAATACATCTGTCGGACTTTCAAGTTAATCTGTTGTTTCTTGGCTTTAATGTGTGCCTTCCAAGTGAGTTTTTTGTCCAAATGTATTCCAAGATACTTTACTTCATCTCTTATTGGGATTGGAGTGTTATTTATTGTCACTTGAGGGCAGGAGTCGTGTCTGGTAGTGAAGGTAATTTGTGCAGATTTACTGGCGTTTACTTTAGTTCTCCATTTGTTTTGCCAGTCCTCTAGAGCATTTGTATGATGTTGAAGCTTTATAGCTACTCTATTTGGATCTGTATCTGATGCTATAATTCCCGTATCATCAGCAAATGTAGCAAGCGTGGTGTCATTTGGTGTTGGCAGATCGGAAGTAAATATCAAGTATAGATATGGTCCCATGACGCTGCCTTGTGGTACTCCGGATTTTATATGACGATAGGATGACAATGTGTTTTCATATTTGACTTGAAATAGTCTATCTTGCAGGTATGACTTTATTATTAAGTAGAATTGGTCAGGAAGATTTAGTTTTAGTTTATACAACAGCCCATCATGCCACACTCGATCGAATGCCTGTTGTGTGTCTAGAAATATGGCAGCGCACAATTCTTTATTTTCCAGAGCATCTTTGATTTTATTAACTATTCTATGGCACTGTTGTATAGTAGAGTGTTCCTCCCTGAATCCGAATTGGTAATGAGGAATCAAGTCTTCAGTTGGTATGGTCTGCTTGATTCTATTTAATAACAATCTTTCGAACAGTTTAGACGTTATGGGTAAGAGACTTATCGGTCTATAGGAAGCAGCTTCTGATGGGTTTTTGCCTGGTTTTGCTATCAAGATGATCTGCGCATATTTCCATTGGATGGGGAAGTAGCATATTCGCATCATACTGTTAAATATAATAGTTAATAAAACTATCGCTTTCCTTGGAAGTTGTTTTAGCATTTCGCCAACTATTAAATCATACCCGGGAGCTTTTTTTGAGTTTATTGTTTTAATTTGGTTAAATACTTCCGATGGCGAAAAAGCTCGTGTTGGTAGCGAGAGTTGTGTTGCTGCTTCAAGATAACTTAGGATTTCCGTATCGTCGTTATTTGAATCCAGAGGCGTGAATACATCAGCAAGATGGTTAGCAAAAACTTCTACTTTTTCTTCAGGGGAGCGTGCCCATGTTCCGTTTGATTTCCTTATAGGCGGAACTGTTTGCACCGGTCTTTTGAACTTCTTGGTGGCTTTCCATATTGAGTGGTCGCTTGGGGATAGGGTTGATATATAATGTTGAAAGGTTGCATTTCTATTTTCCTGAATGGCTGTTCTTAATTGACGTGTGAGTCTATTTAATATAGTTTTATCGTTGAGGTTTCTTGTCCATTGCCATTTGCGTCTTGCTCTTCTCTTTTCGTCTACAAGATTTTTGATATGAAGTGGTATGTTGTGGCTTTCCGAGAGAACAGTACTTCTTGGTGGTGTAGATTGCCCTGTTGCCTTCTGTATTAATTTGTTAAAGTATTCTATTGTATCCTCTATCTGTTTTGCATCTTTGATTTGGTGATTTAGTGTGATTTCGTTATTTATGATATTAAATTGTTGCCAATCAGTTTTCTTGTTACATAGTTGTGGTATTGCTTCTCTCTCTATGATTTCTGTACTGACTGTTATTATTATAGGACTATGGTCTGAGGAAAGATCATACTTTGGTTCTATTTTTTGGTGCAGTTCTGATATGCCTTTAGTGATAGCGAAGTCTAGTAGGTCCGGTTGCTTGTTAGGGTCTGTGGGCCAATAGGTTGGCTCTCCAGTTGATAAGTAGTTCAGATTGTTATCTTGGATTATCTTTAATAGGTTGCGACCTTTAGGAGATATTAATCTTGATCCCCATGCCGTATGTTTAGAATTCCAATCCCCAGCTATAATAAAGTGTGTTCCAAGTGAATTGAATAAGTCTTGATATTCGTCTACCGTAATGTTGTGTCGAGGTGGGCTGTATATTGCTGCTATTATGAGCGGCCGTGGAAGTGTTTCTATTTTAATTAGTGTGGATTGGATTTTGTTTGTAATGTAAGGTTGTAAACTGTAGTGTTTTATCGATCTTCTTATTATAATGGCAGTTCCTGCGTGAGCTGTTCCATCAGGGTGATTAGCAAAATAAACATTATAATATGGAATTTTTATCACTGTGCGATCTGTGGTATGACTTTCTGAGATTAGAAGGATATCTATTTTGTTGATATTTAAGAATACTGTTATTTCTGAAGTATGGTTTGCCAATCCATTAGAATTCCAGGCAGCTATTCTTATCGATGGAGCCATTAGTTTACTAATTTACTTATAACTGTGCTGAGCATGTTTAATATCATGCTGTTCTGGCTTATAAGTTGGTTAAATATACTTTTAAATTCGTTTAAGAAATGAGTAAATTTGTCTGTTATTTCGTCATGGCCGTTGGGTGTATTAGATATTCTATTTGCAGCTGTTACATGTGCATATGTTTGGTTTGGGTGTATGTTTTGAATATTTGTTGGATTATATGTTTTGTTGGTATTCATTTTTTGTTGTGGAGCTGTCCTTGTTGGTAGATTTCCGTTTTTTGCTTGTAACAAGTCTCTATACACGGTGCATCCTTTATAATTTGCAGGATGGTTTCCGCCACACAGTGCACATGTTGCAGGTGTATTTTTTGGTTTTGTGCAAATTTTGCTGTCGTGAGATTTTCCGCATTTGACACAATAGAAGGTCTTTCTGCAATAGGTTTTTGAGTGTCCGTACTCTTGACATCTTGTACACTGTATGATAACTCTTTTGGGTTTAGGAGGTTCCACGTTGATTTTAATATTTTGTAAAAAGTTTATTTTATAGATTTCACTGTTGTTTTCTTGTGGCTCTAAGTCAACAAAAAATAGAGGCAAAGGGTCCTTAGTGACTCGGTGTTTGACGTTTATAATATTTCTGATGTTATGGCCCATTGTCTTTAATTCGTTTGTTATATCTACTATTGGAACTGAATGGTGAAGATTTCTTATGACTACTCGGTAAGCTCTTTCTTGTTTAAGTTGGTACGTATGGTGATCTATATTTTCCTCCCTGAGGTGCTGAACTAACTTCCTATAGGTATCTGGTGTTTGAGGGAGTATTTTTACTGTGTTATTTGGAAGACTCTTCGTAAAATATGTTTCCGCTTCTGTAATCTGGGTGATATTTTCTATCATCGCTTTGTAATCTGTTACACCATATACAGGGTGTCCGCGAAAATAATGCATTCCTTTATGGGGGAGGTATAAAATGTGCTATTGATTAAAAAAGTCTTATAACATTTTTTTGTAAAGTCAACGGTTTTCAACAAAAAAATAACATTGATTTTTGTATACCTGGTATGATATCTACAGTAAATTTACTAAAGCCGACAACGCCGCCTATTCTGAAGCGCCACGAAAAACAGCTGATATCTGGCTTTAATAGGTCAGTGGGTTGGTTTTATGCAAAGAAAATCAGGTGTCTTGTTTTTATTGTATTCGATGATAGCTAATCGCAGTAAATACGAGTAAAAAACTTTTATTTTTGTAATAGATAAGAAATAGTGCTAACAGCTGACTTTGTATCTTGAGAATTTGTTTAAAGTGAACTTATTTTCTTGCAATTTAATTGAGAAGTACTATCTTTATTTTAGAAATAATGACCTTTGAAATGTTTTGATTTTTGATTTTGATAAATGTGGAAAATTTAATTAGACTAGATACACAAAATAACTTACCATAACGTCAAGCTACATTTAAGGCATATCGAAAAGTTTAGGTTCAGCGACTGCGATATTGTTTATAAAAAATGTTCAAAATGGTTTCCATTTGCACGCACACACGCATTAACGCGGCGAACCCAATTTTCATTAATATCATAATTGAATAAATTATGACGAATTGTATCGGCTGCTGCGAAAACGCGATTTCGTAGTTCATTCTCTGTTTCAATCTCAGGACGATTATCATACACGAGGGACTTCATATGACCCCAGAAATAATAGTCCATGACATTTAAATCAGGCGATCTTGGTGGCCATAAAAATGGTCCATTTCGACCAATCCAACGGCGAGGATAATGATCGTCAAGAAATAATTTTACAGCTCGAGCAAAATGTGGTGGTGCGCCATCGTGTAGAAACCACATGTCCTGACGAATGTTCAATGGCAACTCTTCTAGTAACCCTGGTAAAACATTTTCCAAAAAGTTTAAATAGCTATCTCCACGTAACTGTCTCGGTAATTCGTATGGTCCTATCAAAGTATGTCCAATAATACCAGCCCACATATTAATGGAAAATTTTTGCTGGAAGTTTGTTCTACGCGTTGCGTGTGGATTATGATCATCCCAAATATGGCAATTGTGGAAATTCAAAACTCCCTGTCTCGTAAAAGAAGCCTCGTCTGTACATAATATTTCAGAAGGAAACAAAGGATTTCTGGTTGTTTTATTCTGAAACCATGTACAGAATTGTAGTCTCCTTGCAAAATCACCTTGATGCAAATCTTGCACCCGTTGAATGTGGTACGGATGTAATAGTTGTTCTTTTAATGTTCTGTGTACACTAGTTCTACCAACATTAACTTGCCTTGCGACAGATCGTACACTCACTGTGGGATTTTGGGCAACAATATCTAAGATATCCTCCTCCACTGCTAATACACGATCCGTGCGATTTCGACCACTAGTTTTTTTAGGAATTACACTACCGTTTTCCAACAATCTTTGAGACACGGAAACAAAAGTACGACAGTTTGGTTGCCGCCTATTTGGGTATCGTTCATTGTAAAGTCTTACAGCAACACGACTATTACCCTGTGATTCACCATAAATAAGTAGCATATCGTGGTACTCGCGAGTTGAAAAAAATGCCATCTTAATATTTTTACATTAATTTGTACCATCCATAAGCACCTAGATACACCTCCCAACGTTAAAACTGGCAGTGGCATCTAGTAAGTGACTAATTACTTATGCTTGTGACTACCAAAATATTAAAAAAAAAAAAAAAAAAAATAGTTCCGATTCTTTCTATCTTCGCGATGTTGTCACGTTGTGATTTCCGAAGGAAAGTTTATTGATCATTTTTGTGAAAACTATTGATGTTAGAAAAAAAAATTATTAGAATTTTTTGTTGCTAATAACACATTCTACCAATCCTCTAAAGGAATGCATTATTTTCGCGGACACCCTGTATGTATATTGGAGGGGGTTTGGGGTCTTTCACTTGATTATTTTCGTTGTTTTTGCATGTATTGTTTGTTTCGTTTTGATTTTCTGTTGTGTTATGGTTTATTAGGGGTTCAAATCTGTTTGTTGTTTTTATTTGTATATGTTCTTTGGTGGTGCTAGTATGATTTCTTCTCCTTTTCTTCGTGACAGCTTGCCAGGCATGCTGGTTCTGATTTTCAGTTGTTGTGTCATCTGTTATGTCTTCTTCACTGTGATTGTCGTAATTTGTAATCTCAGGGCTTCTGATATCTTCGTGCATTTCTCCACTGTCATGGAGTAATTGCATACGTGTAGGATATGATTGTATTTGATTTGTTTGTTGATATTGGCTTAATGAGGATGTGTAATTACTGGGTATGAATGTGAATGTTTGATTTACTGGTATGTCTAATGGAACTTGATACATCTGCGGTTGTTGGACCATTTGTGGTATTTGCGTTTGTGGTGTCTGCATTTGTGGCATCTGCATTGTATTGTTTGCTATTTGCGGTGGTGTAAAATTAAACATGTGAGATGGTCCTTGTCCATTTGCGGGAAACATTTTTATTACTGACTTTATAGTCTTGTGTAAACGTAGTATATAAATTGATATGGTTTATTCTTCATTTGTGATTTTCGATAAGAGTTGTTGTGATAAGAGTAATGTCAGACAAAACTGGTTTACTCACTGTTTTTAATTGCTTCGACACTTGTTTTTTCTCTCGATTTCGGGACACAGCACGTCCGTATCGCTTGAATATCAAATGCGAACTGTCTCGTTATCCTGCCAGATTTAATGAAATTGCTAAAGAAATTATAAGGATTATGCACTTTAAATATGAATGTGAGAAGAAAAGTGATTATAAATTCTTAAAATATTTAAGTATGTTTAAAAACTACTTGAAAATATGTGAAAGTATTTAAAAATACATTAAAATTATAGAATAAGATTATTAATAGTAGTAGTCTATCAAAATACTTGACAGTACTTAAAAGTATTTGAAAAAAATTCTGAGAATATAAAACTACTGAATTTTTTTACAAACAATTTAATATTCTAGAATAAAATTACTACGCATATTTGATTGGCCTTAAATATTCCTAAAAATTATTGAATTTAATTGTAGAGTTTTTAAAAATAAAAATAAAAGTTTTTAATAATTAGAAACCTATTTAATACTATTTAATATTTATTACAGATGCCTAAAATTGCTTTGAATAAATGGAAATATTTTTAAAAATACATGTCAGATTTTTACGAGGGTTAGTCTGATAAATTCTTGAATATAACCACCCTGATTTAGTAAATTAGCGATGCCTTTGATATATGTCCAGATTTTCGATTATTAAAATCTTTGTCCTTTTGTACACTATATGATAATTAAGTCTACAAAGTATAGTTTTAGCCAAGGAAAAAGCATCTCTAAACACTAGTTATTTCATAGATTCAGGCATCTTTGCATAACTCCCTACCTCGATACACTTTATTTTGCATATTTATTTAGCAGCGAGAAAACTTTGTTCTCGATTAATACCAAATAATCTATCCGTATCTTAAAAATAAAGACATGTCAACTAGTGTTAATCAATACTGAAAAAAGTCAACGGAAGTTCGAAACATATATTTTTATTGAATGGTGATGACATGTACATCTATTCCCACGAAAAATTTCAAAATAAACTACAAGTTTTGCGTTCAAGAAGAACTTCAAAAAAGTCAAACCTGGTCAGGTGGCTACAATTGCTTTAGACGATCATTGAAGAGTGAATTCGAAGTGGTATACACTAGTGTGCTTGTCAGAAGTAATTGATCAGTGGCGAAAAACAAACCATATAAACCTGCAATCTTTTTGCATCATGATATTGCAACATCTCTCACGCCCAACAGTCGATTATTTAAAAAGTGCAAACGTCGAATTAATGACGCTCCCGTCCCTAGTCCTGATTTGCCACAAAGTCATTTTGTTACGATTTCTGCAATTAAAAATAAAATGCGTGAACCCTAAAAACACAATTTTTGGGGAGGTGCAACAGTGTATGCGGGAGCGAGCAGGTATTAGACACCGAGTCATCTAAAGGATCAAGGAACAGAAGGAGAAGAATGTTACCAAAAGAGGTGATTGAGGAAGCTTTAGAAAAGAGATGTAAAATTAATAAATTAAAGAACATTCTGAAAGACAACAAGATGTAAGAAGTTAATGTTAAGATGTGGAGTGATGAAATAGCAGAGCTAATGGAAGTTGAGAACAACGCCAGTAGAGAAAAATGGAAAATGCCAGGACCGAGTCAGGGGGTCAAAAATTCAAAATTAAAGGGAACATTCAGGTGAAAACTGAAAATCAATTCGAAATTCTAGTAATTTATATGAAAAGGCCGATGAAATAACTGAAATAACTGAATGACAGAAAGTGAGCAAGGGAATAAGGTAATAAACAGAACACCACCAAAAGTTCTCCTCGAGGGCATACCAGATGATCACATGATATGATCTAAAGTCTAATAATTTTACAATTCAATTCAACAGGGAGAGTATAGAAATATTTATAGGAAATAAAGAGATAAGAGAAATTATGATTAAACTCGTTAAAAACAGAGGAATGAATTTCATTACTTCTACAGACAAAACCGATGGAGTTAAAAGAATCTTGCTCTAGTATTTAAAAAAATATAGTTTTCAATATTTAGTAGGTATCTATTTAATTATAGTTAAGCATGGAAACTAGTAATAATTTTTGTTAATATACCTAATAATCGTTAATTCCACTTTTTTGGTCATGCGATTTTTCCAACTAATTTGGTTGATTTGTGAACAATTTTTTCTTAGTTCAAGGTATACACGTAGGTACTTATACAGTGTGTAGTAATTTCAATTCTTCGACGATTTTGGTTATCCTCTACAAACGTCAATGATTTTTTTTATTTAAAAGATTTGGAAGTTTCTTCTTGAATTTAGCATGTAGCCAATGATAAAGCTGTTGCCAATGTCCTTTATTTTAAAGCATATTTTTAAATTCTTCTATAAATATTATATATTAATATTATAAAAATATATAATTAATATTTTATTACAATAAATCGGGAGGGTAATAACCAAATCTTTTGAAAAATGAAGAATATTATTATTTAGAATATCTGAGATCAAATTCAAGTTTGTATGTCAATTACCATAAGAATACTTAATTTATTTGATAGGCTGTCATGGAATTTTAAGTTAAGCATATAATATCTTTTACATTTTTTTACAGGGTTACTCGTAGATTTGGCTGGGTCTTCAGGCAGAATTTTGTTAGTTTTTAAATTGATAATGACTTCTAAATCTTTATATATCATATATTGGTACTCCTGCCAAAATGTGAAAGAAGACTATTGCAAATATGGGTGTCCACCAAACTTTAAAATAGGTATTTATGAAACAAACATTTATTGTTATATGATTTATTTCACTGTCATTTATTGAAATAATAATTTATTGGAGTTTTCGAATAGAAAACTGCGTAGCTCTATTTTCGATATCAATCAGATTTATTCAAAACTTTATATATAGAGAAAATGGTTTTCCCACCAAAATTTTAAATGTAAATACCAAAGTAAATCGAAATTAATACAAATTATTTAAAAACAAAATATACTTACTTGTTTATTTACAATACCTACGAGGAAATAGAAAATCCTTTATAAAGAAATAAAAATTAAAAAAAGTGTATAAATAATAAGAAATTATCATAATTTTTATTTCAAGAAAAACAATTAAAAAAGTATCTTACAATGGCCAAAATCGCCTATTTTTTCTACTTCATTATTGGTTGTAAGGCTCGATAGAAAAACACTACGAGTAATCCAAAAAATAGAAATCTCTCGATATTCATAAAAGCCCTTATGAAAAATTGTTTTCATATGAACGAGAGATCTGACTAAAAATAATTGATAAATACAAGTAAAAGTAATATACAGTGGTTATTAAAATAAATTTAAAGCTCTACTCAATTTAAGGAAGCGTCACAAAAAGCTAAATTATATATAAAAAAAATTTGGGTGGAATTCGTGGTGGTGGAAAATAAGTTGTGTCTCTGTCAACCTTTCAGTTGTGTTTGTTCGTTTAGTTTTGGTTTTTTTATACAAAAACTTATTTTTTAACCAATGTATTATATACATTTTTACGTACAATTTGTGACACTGTCCAATTCAATTTTTAGCGCTGCAGAACGTGACAATAATAACCGTAACGTTGGCATAAAATAAAAGAATTAAACTTAGCCCCTCTTTTTTATACGCCTCAATGAATTTTACCTATAAATGTATTTCTTTCGGGTACGAATCATCACTACATAAAAAAAATAGTTTGAATAATTTCCAACTTAATTTGGTCCACCATTAAATTGATAAGACTTTTAGAAAGAAAACGTAAATTTAAGTAGCTCTTAGTTTATCAAGTAACGGAAGAAGAAAACTAATGTTAAATTAGAGTGCGAATTATATAGGAAACACTATATCGGAAAAATTTTTAAATATATTTCGAGCTTCCTAAACCCCTCAGTTAGATATTTTTATTCGTTTAGAAAATCAGCTAACCTTCATTCAAAAAGGGTGCAATAGAATTTTTATTTCTTATTAATTCATAAAACGTACTAGTTTTCTCCATTATTATAACAAAAATATTAAAAAATAACCATGAGGGATGGTCCTTTTAAATTCATAATTTATAAACTAAGCTATACGCTTTTATAAAAAACAATCACATTTACAATCTCATGAATAAAATATATTCCATGGTAAAACAATCTTAGTAAGAACAAAAAAACATATTAAAATTTCAATAGAATTAAAGCCATTTGGTTTTGCGTTAACATTTCCATACAGATTAAATTAAATTTCATATTTTTTCATATAGTTTTAAGTTAATAAATATACAGGGTGACGAATTAGTGTGGCAAAGCTCGAGTAGTCCGCTATTATTGAAAAACTGCTTACTTGTCCCTATCCTTACTTTTCAAATTCTATGCTATGGCATAAAAAATATTTGATACAGAGTGATTAAAAATCAGATGGCATTTCAAATTTTTGATTAATAATAATAATATGTCTTTATTTAACAAGTGTGTTCTTACAACACTTGCACCAGGAAGGTGAAGATTAGCTAAGAGCTACTCTTTAACTCTCAACCTTCCTGGCTAACATGAAAATTTAAAAAAAAAATAAAAAAATTTAATACAAAATATTTCTGAAATACATGTACAAACTGTAGTAAGATATACTTATATATCATTGCTTGGCTAACAATATGTCCTTAAGAGTACACCGATATTTAAATAGAGATGAAATGGACATAGTGAAGATGAAAGAATTGGAATAATTTACTAAATTATATGTAAAGCATAATTTCCTTCCATTAAAAATAAATCTGCAACATGTATTTTGAATACGTTGCTATTCATTTTTAGTTTCCTGGTCTAGGCAAGGATAGTAAACAATATTGCAATAATTTAAAACTTAAAGAACTAATGTTTCGCTCAGTTTTTTACGCATTTTAAAATTTATTATGTTTATTGACATAAAGCATACGCTTTTGAACTAGTGTACTTATATGACCTTTAAATATTAATGACAGATCTATAATCAGACCTAAATCTGTTTCAAATATTTTTTAATACCATAGGATATAACTTGAAAAGTTAGGATAGGGACATGTAAGATTTTCAGGAGGTAAGAGGTTTATAAAAATGTAAAAATATACAGGGTATTCCATTTAAAGAAACATAACTTTGGTCTGGCACTACGTTCCTGAATACACTGTATATTTTGGACTAATTTTAAAATGTGAATCTCAAGACCACCTACATGTTGTAAATACTTTTTTTTCGTAACTTAAATAATAACGAACTAATCGAGCTTTGTCACATTAATGCATCACATTGTATGCACAATTGTTTCCATTTTATTATTTAATGAAAATTGATCTATTAATCAAGGATTTAAGCTAATCTTTGGCCAAATAATTATTTACGTGAATGCCACAACCAATTTGTACGTTTTAGAATAAATATAACCGGAGTAGATTTCTATATAGCATTGCCTTTGGCTGAAAACTGAGCAAAATATACACGTTTTAATTTAATTTCGCTTTTCATTCTGAAATAAACCTCCTTGCTCTCATTAGTTTCCATTTACTTCCACTGTTTATGTGCGGCTTAAGTGAACCGAAGTAAAATTATTATATAAAGTGGTCACGGTTATCAAAATAATACAAACAGGAGCGTATTCAAACAAACATAAACTGCATTTATAGTAATTAAAATAGTTACTATTATAGGAGGTAGTCAGAACAAATATTTATAATTTAATTGGATTAACTTTCATAAATATTAAAGATAAGTTTGCTGTGAGAGCTTCGTAGCTAATTCTTTTTAGAGACTATTTGTTGGTCAATTGTACATGTATAGGCATAACGATACCAGGTGTCTATAGTGGACTAAAATATTGCCAGTCACCTCCAAATAAATATATTTGCTCAATAATTACTTACTTTGTGAAATTCTTATGGTTAATAGTTTACCACGAAACTAACTGAAATATTATTCAACATTATCCATACAAAAATAATGTATTCACTATTGCAGAATAAAAATTGAACTGTCTTGTTTGACACAATGTAATATTGTGTAAACTTTCAATAAAGGGTTGGTATAAATTACGATACCCAGTAAATATCTTTAAAATAAAAAGAACAATATTTATGAAACTTTGCAGGCAATTTCAATGACGCATAATGCATCTGATGCGATTTTTTATATTTAATTGAGACACTTTATTAACTTGTTTTTTCAAGTTCATACATACTGGGTTAGGTGTAAATAATCTGTAAAAATGAGAAATCATAGTACTTTACAATCTCTCCTCAGTTTTTAAGCATTGGAGTAAAAATTTAAAGAAAAGGATCTTGATGTTTACTAATTAGTAGAAATAAAAGTGTACTGTCTAGTAGGTAATAGTTGACTGTCAAATTAATTGTAATTTACGAAATTAATTCTATGATTAAAAATTGTACATTTAACTGAAAAAGACCGTATTGAAATATTAATGATGATCGGTTTTGGCGATCATGTTGGAACTCATGAAGAAGTGTTTCAATTTTTTAATAATTTGCATCCTAAAAAAAGTTCTACATCACATTTTAATACAAATGGGATGGTCAAAAATTTGCCAAAAACTGGAAGATCGCAGACCGCAACGAACGAAGCTATTTAACAAAATATTGCCATTGAATTAGAGGAATAATCTCAAATTTCTATCACAATTGGCACCAAATTATGGTATAAGTCGACGTTCTGTAGGATATTGAAGATATTGAAACGAAAAAAGTACCATCCGTACACAAGTGGTTCACGAATTATTAGATAATAATTTTGACCGACGCTGGAGTTTTGGGAACGAATGATGGACATCTGTAATATCCACAAAAGTTGAATGTTTAGGTGGAAATTGTAGAAAATAGGCTTTTAGGCCCACTTTTTATTGATGGAAACTTGAATGGTGTTGGGGATTTTTTGGAAGCGAATTGTCCAAACTAATGGATTGGACGAAGATGATTCATGGAGTGGCCACCTCGTTCTCGAGACCTAAGTACTTTAGAGTTTTTTCTTTGTGATTACCTTAAATCACGTATTTATGTTACGCGAACTACCTTGCAGGAGTTGAGGCAATCAATAGTCGATGAATGTGAACTAATCCGTGGAGAAGTCTTGGAAAGGGTAACTCAGGAATTTGTTAATAGACTTGCATATTATCAGGAAGTGTACGGCGAGCATTTTGAACATTTGAAATGATTATTATCATTCTCATTAATTTTAATAAATAAGATTAATTGTTAGTAAATGTAAAGTCCTTTAGATTATTTATACTAAACCCAGAAGAATGTACGAATTCAAAAGATCAAGATTTATTAAAATCTGCAGAAACTTACAGGTTAGCCTATTTAAATATAAAAAGTTAAGAGTATTTCCGGTTAAACCGGAAGTACATTAATAACAAAAAAAATCGCATCTGATGCCTTTTTAATCGTAGAATTAATTTCTAAAATTACAAATAACTTCACAGTTCGTCAACAATTAACTACTAGATTGTACACATTTATTTCTACTAATAAATAAACATCAAGTTCCAATCCTTCAAGTTTTTACTCCAATGCTTGAAAAATTAAGAGTTATTGTAAAGAACTATGATTTCCCGTTTTTACAAATTATTTACACTAAACCCAGTATGTACAAATTTGAAAAACATTTTAAAAAAATATATACCGAGTGTCCCATTTAAATATAAAAAAATCGCATCTGATGCATTATGCGTCATTGCACTTACATATCTGCAAAGTTTCATAAATGTCGTCTTTTCATTTTAAAGATATTTACTTGGTTCCAGACGTTATTTCAACCCGTATAAACTATAAATGTTCAACATGAAATATTGCCCAAGAGCCGTCTTTAAGTATCTTAAGACTAATTGTGGTGAGGAGTAATAAACATAAAAATTAATTTTAAGCATGATACCAATTGGATGAAACAATTTGGCACATTAAAAAAATTTATGATTTATAATGTAAAACAGGAATTACTGTAAAAGGAACGGAAGATATATCACCATTTTTCTTTAATAAAGAGTACTTTTATCAATATTTTTTAAACTAATGGACATGGCGAAAAATAAAGAGGACCATGCACCTACTAGACAAGTTCAGATAAAAATCTTCAAGGACTTAATTTAGTGTTTGGTTTGATATAAGATGGAAACCAATCCAGCAATGATTCAAGATTGGACTAATATATGCCAATCTCCTTATAAAAGGGATAGTAAAATAACTTAAACATTAAAATTTTTTAGAATATTTTGGAATCCTTTTAATAAAACTAGGGTGTCCGAAGTAACTACAATTTCACCTGCCTAGATATAAAAAAATTTAATTCAATTTGTCTCTAATTTCTAATTAGTTCATTTAACCTTTAACTGTTAACTTCTGGAACACTGACTAATTTCAATAATTAATGACAAACTAAATTTAAAATTTTATGTAATATAAATTTTTGTTTTTAAATGGGCGCTTCGTCAGATCTCCTTTTTATTTTCGACGTCATCTCTGTGAGCGTGATGACGTCACCAATAAAAATTTTAAATAGAAAAGTGGGTCTTGGAATACATCAATTGAAAGGTCTTTTAAATATCTATTATACATGTAATTTTAAAGAACACCAGATTTTCGAGAACAGCCCATGTATTTCTAAATATATATGTATATATATATTTTAACGAAATTTATAATATTTTAAGAAACTTTTGTTATGATAATTTAAAAATAATATGCATATGTAGAAGGACTGCCAAAATATAAATTACAACAAATAATTTGAAACTTTTGTAAATTTAGCTTGTTTAAGCTTGGAGCCATAAGACCAAATGACACCATACGAACTTTTCTTATTATCAGCAGATATTTTCGAAAATACAAAGTTTCTCATTCATAAATATGATTAACTATTTAAATAACTTTATAAAATCAGGTATAGCCCTAAAACTCAATAAATAATAAATTAATAAATTTAGACCATAAGGTTTTTCCTTTGATATGACAGTGCCTTATGTAAAGGAAATTAATCGTTAAAAATCCTTCTAAATTTAAAATTTATTAGCCATTGCTATCGTAAAAGCCTTTTATAGTATTTTTTATTTAATAGTGGATGTATTTATACTAAAATTTGTTAAAAACCACAAAAATATTTGTAAAATAATATTTTGAGATGGGTCCATTAATTTAATAAAAATAATATAGAAAACAAACTGGCTTGCCCAAATTTGATTGAAAGAATGATGTAGTAAGATTAAATAAATATTCCAATAAAATTGCTTGTATTTAACGATTTTTTTTCATTTAAATATCTATATTTTTAGTTCTTAGACCAGGTCTGAGAAACCAAAATATTAGCTATAGTTAGAATGTAAGATTATAAGTCAAAACTAATTTACTTGCTTTTCATAAAACTCGTTAGAATAGATCTCTTCTTTTACTTTTTTTCTTAAAATCCATAAAAAAATTTAGTTTTTCAACTTATGTTTTAAATTATCGCATTCTTTTAATTTAATTTTATTTATTTTTGGTTAAAATTTTGATTCCTCACACGCTTTATGGCCTCACAGTTAGTCAGATTAAGGCAGTGATAATTACTTTTATTATGTATAAATAAAGAAAACATTTTTAAGCTGTTAGATACAATGTTAAATTTTAAATTTGTACAAAATCATGTCAGATGCAAATTAACGAGATATCTATTATAAGGATGAAAGAAATGTTATTAAATATTAATAATATATTTTTGTACTAGTTCTAATAGTTAAAATAAAGGAGTTATCCATAGCATAGTAACCCATTTTCCCTTCTTTCCCTATTATTCTGTTTACTTATGTGGAGCCTGCCTCTCTTTACGTTCTTTTTTTAAGTACATAGTTTTGGGGCTAAAATGAAATATATTATAACAATGATAGTAGAGCAAATATTACTATTTTTATAAACCGGAATGTAGATACAAGATTAATATTTGTTGCAAAGCTATCTTCAAAGTTATGACAGGGATGTGAAATAATACCAAGAATGATTTAAAACATCACGGTAAGAACATAGTTTTTCAAATATTTATTTATTTATTTAATTTATTATAATAATAATAAACATCTAGGCAGAATTTAAAGCCTACTGATATTACAAGACATTCGAAAAAATACATCTATTCAAATGATCCAACAAAAAACATATTGTAGATATGACATATTAACCAAAACTCGTAACTACAGTCCTAGTCAGAAAACAAACTAAACATAATCAAAATGTAATATTGTTTATGCAAGTTACCTGTCAGATACAGCCATTACCCCCAAATCAAGCCTGAAAAGAAAATTTAAATTGTAGATTGTGACAAGAATATATGTATGTACGCAAAAGTTAAATTACAATAATTTTCGAGCTCATTACAACGAAACTTAGTCTCATGTATTAAGTACTAAGTTCCAAATGAGTTATAGATCAATATATCTCAAAATATGACGTAGGTTGTCATTTTACATTTTGTAGATATTTTAAATAAAATATTATGTCTGGAGCAACATCTTCAGTAATATATTTTAAAATAAAGAATAATCTAGTTATGGTTTTAATAAAAGTAAAAACCAAAATTACTAAATTAAAAAATCTGGTAATTATAAATTAAATTGTATTGCTATCTATATTGGCCAAACCCTTAGAGATTTTAAAATCACATAGAGTGGACTCTTGCGAGCTTATAGATTAAAACAACCAGATAAATCAAATTAACTCACTGACACTCCACACAAACCTACACTTAACAGAACAATGGAGACAACAATGAAAATTCTTCGTATACGCGAAAAGAAGCACTAATTTCATTTTTAGAAGAATTTGAAATAAAAAGACATCTGCGCTATGTGAGTGTACAATACAAATTGAACAAATAAATCTATTATAGATAATATTACACATTTATAATGGAAAATCAAGTCTGTACGTGAAATGCCGGTCAACAATTTCTTTAATCTTATCTAAAGAAGTTAAATTGTTATAAGAATATTTAAAAACTTTTGGAAAAGCGTGGAATTTTAAGATAAGTATAGTTTATCTTTTATATTTATTTATGACATAGTGAACAGGTTAACGGTAATTTTCAAAAGTTGCCCAATAAAAAATTAAATTATGGCCAAAGTCATTTTCTCTTTTGTTGTTTTACAATTTATCAAAAATTCCTAATAATTATTTGATTCCTTCTTGATAGCTGTAATAACTTATTTTCGATAATCTTATTATGTTTATCTAACGATTGTCATTTCTTGGAAACATTTTTTTTTTTCAATAATGCGTCCATCCCACGATCGTATTATTGACCTTGGTACGTGCATGCTACACCTCGCCTATTTTCCGACTATTACGTTCTTTATTTTTCTTTTATTAGCGAATGCTCGACGTGATATTGGTGCCGAGAGTGCAGGTTGTGGAACAACTTTCCACTTTACGGCAGGATTATCTCTATATTGAAAAGTTTATTTTCACAGGGATTTTTAAAAAATTGAAGCTGTAATTGTTCTCTTCGATCGTTAAGATAATAGAATCGTTTTAATAAAGCGGCATACTCGGCAGAAAGCTCAGAAATTTAATCAATGAACATTTTTAAAATTTCTGTGCAATGATACTATGCTTTACTACACTCCTCCTCCCATATGCTCCATACTCAAATAAATGAGATTGAAGTGTTTGAACAAACTTAGACATGAAATCCAATAAAATTCCAAAATCAAGCCATATAAAATTCTTTATTAAACCGACAACATAGTTTCGACCTCAGTGGGTTTTCATCGTCTAAAATTGAGAAAACAAATCACAACAATTTTTGCAATAAGTAAAAACCTAAACTTACCAAGTAAATGCAGGAATAACAACAATACTAAATAAGATCCTTAAGAAAACTCTAGTACACTCTGAACAAAATAAAAATTAAATTAAAACACATTGGTTACCTTAAAATTTGATTAAATGTAACCAATAAAAATTAAAAATCAAAAACTTGTAGAAAAAATTAATGTACTTCTTAAAATAAAGAAGTAATACCCTGAAAGTACAAGTTCCAGGTAGAGAACATAAACCTACTTTTGCAAACCCGTAGATTTCTATGTGTGTTCATTATCGTGATCCATTTTCCATTCGAATTGGCGGGATCTGTTGAACTGATCTGTTTATTCATTTGTGCATTTACGTAGCGGTTGGTTGAAATATTTGTGATTTGAAGTCGCTAACGCTTACCAAAATCTCTCAATCTTTCGTCAGCTTTGAAAATGCTACAGTCGTGGTGAAACCTTGGTGAGATAAATAATTTTAAAAAGTGAAAGAAAAATTTGGAGAAATGAGTCCTTTTGTCTCACATTCTAAGCTTTTATTTTTCATAGAAAAAGAAGATAGAACTACCAATTTCGTGGTTAAATGGGCCACGTCTTCAGGTTCAAAATACAAATTTTTGTAATTAAAAATAGTTAGTTTGTAGGTAAAGGCTTATTTTTAATGTAAGATAAAGAAATTTTTATTTTTTATGTTGACTGTTATTTTTACAATTTTAATTTATTTATGTAGTTGATAAGGGTTATTTCAGTAGTAGATTTTAGTTTTTAGTACTCTAGTTTTATAAATATAGTATTAATTAGTAAAGTAGGATATAATTTAAGAAAAAACAGACCGACGTTGTAAAATTGATTAATTAGTCTTACATCAAACTATTTGGTTTAATCACAAAGGATACATGCCGTAAAGATGAAATTGGATAACGAAAATAATATAACATGAATTAGAGCAGTGGTAAGAGACGAACACAAACATATTAAAAATGAGTTAAAATTAGTATGTATAAAATATATAAAACTCTGAAACATGTTAACCGACCATCATGGTACGAATTAATAAAAAGTAAATTTTTTATCAAAAAAGTCATGTGTAAGGACGCGAAAATACAAAGTATAAGACAGCTATATCTAGTAGAACTTCTCATTAATATTAAATATAAAAAATATCGTTAACTGTTCCAGTATTGGAAACTTAAAGAAACGAAATTTTTTTTATGTGATACCAGCTTAAAGAAAATAAATTTCATTGTGGACACCAAAAAATATTAATATACTATTGAAAGTTCAAATTTTGTTTTAATTATATAAAATGGGAGTAAAACCATGTTTAGATGAGTTACGAAGTGGGAAAATAATATAGAGCTGGTGTTTAGAGCTCTAAGGTATTCTTTTAGGCGGATTTTGAAATATTGTTTCTTTATGTTGCCAACACTGAAACAGTTAACTATATTTGTTATATTTAATATTATTGAGAACATCTTCTAGATATAGCTGTCTTATACCTTCTATTTTTTTTTCGTCGTTATAAATGAATTTTTGATAAAAAATGTACTTTTTGTTAATTCGTAAAGGTAATGGTTTTAAGATGGCCGGCTAACAGGTTTCAGAGTTTTATATGTTTTATCCTAATTTTAACGAATATTTAATATGTTTGTCTTCGTCTCTTACGACTGCTCTAATTCATGTTATTTTATTTTCCAATTTCATCTTTTCGGCATGTATTCTTTGTAATTAAACCAAATAGTTTGGTGTAAGACTAATTAGTCAATTTTAAAACATCGGTAAGTTTTTCTTAAATTATATCCTACTTAACTAATTAATACTATATTAATAAAACTAAGGTACTAAAAACTAAAATCTAATACTAAAATAACCCCTATCAACTACATAAATAAAATAATATTCTAAAAGTAACAGTCAACATAAATATAAAAATCTCTTTATATTAATAAATATGGAAAGATAAATAATACTTAACTTTAATTTCCACAGTCTTCCAAAGTGTATAATATGTATTCAAGTACTACTTTTCGATATCTGACAATACCATTTCCCAAGACAGAAAGAAGTTTGACAGATCTTTATTAAAAACGTAAATAAATCTAATGTCATAAACCTGAAAATATATTTAGTTAGTATTTATTATTTACTTCAAAAGATTAACGGCGACCTTTTTTTCCTTTTTATTAATCAACCTATTTATTAGTTGTAATGGATAATATTAAAAGAAGCGATTTGTTTAATTATATTAATTTCCCTTTTAAAATAATCCTTACTCATTGGTATCAAAAAGGCTCCTATGTATAAATGAATTATAAACTGCTAATTTATGTGACATAAGGTGATATGATTTATAAGGAATAGTCATATTTGTATCAGTTGATTTACGATAAATTGAATATTAAAGATTACAGTTTACTCTGTTGATATTTATATCTAACAAATGTATAGAACTATTATTTTCAAATTCAACAGTAAATTTTATTTTTGGATGTAAATGGTTAATAAAATTAGAGAAAATATCTAATTGTCTATCACTACCTGTAAAACCAGCCAAAACAGCATCAACTTATCTATACCAAAACAACACATTCCTGGAGATATTTGAATCAAAAATTTTTTGTAGTAAATTATCCATAAAATATTTACCAAAATTGGTGATATTGGGCTACCCATTGGTAATCCTTCATTTTGAATATAAAATTTATCTTCAAAAACAAAGTAATTTTGATTGATTCATAGATTAAATAGGCTTATAATTTGATTGGCTGAAATTTGGTTATTGTGTTTTCTTTTTTTTAGTTATTTATGGTAAACATTCACACGAAGGAGTTTTTGAAAATCTCAAAAATCCCAAAAAGCCTCTGCAAGAGAGGCTAAGACAGTCTTTATATTGTTGTTATTATTTAAGTGTTTATATTTTGATTTTCTGTTTAGTTTTGTAGTGACTTTTATCTTTTAAGAACTTATTCATCACAAAATTTTAGTTTTTGTTTAAACGTAGTTTTGATTTGTACCAAAACCATCAAATTAAATCATTTTATTTACTTGTAACCATGCTTTGAAGTGAAATGTCCCTTTCATACAACCTCTCTCCCACTTCGGAGCAATAAAAAACTAAAAAGCATTATTATTTTTTTGTTAATTTATATAAAACGCATCACAGCTATAAAGAAGAGATTAATAACTTATTTTTTTTGTAACTTACTATTAACTTTTTTCAAAATAAATGCTTCCATACTCAGTTATATAATAATGTATTATATTATATTATATAACTAGTGATATATTGTATCCGACAATTATGAAAATGGTCAAAAATGCATTGAAAATCTGACATTTCGTAATGAGATTAAATAAATATTTATTTCATCCAGAAATTGGTATCTATAAAATGTTTGCTTTGAATGAAACGACGCATTTTATTTTTAATTGTAGAAAATGTAAAAAAGTCACTTGATTCTTAATCAGGATTAGGGGGTTGAGGTATTGATTCGAAGTTTGTAATTTTCCAATTACCTATTAAATTACCCTTATAGAAAATTTTTGTAGGTTTCTGGTTTGTTTTTCGGCACTAATTAATTACTTCGGTCTAGCAAATTGTCATATACATATATATCACTCCGAATTTACTGTTTGACAATCTTATAAAACTAAATAGCCACGTGACCAGTTTTGATACAAAATATGCAAACATTTTTTGAGACAAAAATTTTTTAAAATTTGTCAAAATAATTATTGTAATTTTTATATTTTATATCCAATTTGCATTCCAATTCAATTTTTTTTTGTTATTAGCTAGTAAATTAACCTCAAATATTCAGAGAGTGGTTCTTTCACTAAAAATTAATGATTTTACAACTTACATTCGGCAGTGTTCCAATCAGAACAGAAACGTAGATATAGAATAAATGCAGTACAATTTGGTTAAGGCCGTCTTATTTTGAAACCTTTTATTCCTTAAATATATTAAAATATTAAATTCAGTATTAAAGTATTAAACTTTAATTTTGACCCATGGCGTCTTTCTTTAATGAGCTCTTACTCAAGAGATTTACCCAATTCAAAAACATTGTTCTAGCCACTAATAGTATACGAATTGGCCCGGGAGTGTTTCTCACTTTTACTCTTGAGAAACTATTCCTGTTCCTTGCATCTAAGGAACTTACAAAAACAAACAAAGGAGTCTGCTTCCATCTTTCTATTCTGCCATTCAATCTGCCCAAGACTTCAGCTTGTTCCCTCAGCTTTCAAAAACTTAAATCAACTTTTAGAATTCTAGGCTTTAATGAGCAAAATATATACATAATAGATAATAAACGAAAACGACATTGTCAATCAGATGGGATTTTAAATTTTTGATAACTCTGTATCAAATATTTTTTAATGCCATAGCATAGAACTTGAAAAGTTAGGATAGGATTATGTACGCCGTTTTTATTGATTTTCAATGGTTTGGCTGCTACATACATCTAAATTCAAAAAAAAATTATTTTCAGGTGGCTGTAGATCCTTTACTAAACAAAATAGACATAAAGTATGATACATCGTTGAAATTAGCTCGGCGAGAGGTTTATAAAAATGTAAAAATATGTGGGGTATTCTATTAAAAAAAACATAACTTTGATATGCTGTGACCTTATGAGACACCCTGTACATTACGAAATCATTTTAAAATGTGAATCTTAACTCTATCTATAACTTTTATTTAAAACGTTCTTTCCTATTTCTCAAGATAACGGAGATATCAAATTTCGCAGTATAAGTTGATCACCCTGTATATTTTATTTTGAGAAAACTTGTTGGACGTCACATGAATTCTAATATAAATTAAAAGCAAGTCAGGTAATAATGTTGATTGTTAATAGTTGCATATTTAAAAAATTCCCAATCCATAAATTAGATTTGAACAGAGTGGGGTTGGTGCCAAAACCACGCTTTTTAATTTTAGATTGTTTCTTCAAGACCATATTTTTTGAAAAAAATAGGAGAAATAAATGTAACGTTGACCCTAAAATCTGGTTTTAACCTTTATTTTGCCCAGTATCACGCTCGTCAGCGAAAAGTGATAACTGAAATTTTCGTGACCAACTGTCGTTATGGGAGAAAAGGCAGAAAAATCGTTACAAATGTTATTGGACCTTTTCTCGTTTGATTGAGATGACATAGAACACTACATACGGAGTTAAGTGTTCCGCAGGCCTCATTTGTTATTTAGTAAATATGACAGGTCGCTTATTTCGGTAAATAGAAGTGTGTCATCCCTTGTCGGATAGAGTTCAAACCGATTACTTGAACTCAAAAGGATATAAGAGATGTTTATTGGTTGGTGGCAATTTTATTGTAAGTGCAATCAGAGTACCGAAAAGGAGAGGGGGTCACTAGATGAAAGTAATGACAAAGTTAAAAATCTTTTTAGATTAATTTTGTTTTAAAAATTTTCTGTAGCAAAATCGAGACTATTAGGAAGCATCATATTAAAAAAAGAGAAAAGAGATTACACGTAACCTTATGGGAAATGAGCCAAAATCATTCACGTTTAGAAGATTTTTTTCTTGAACGCACAATATAGTAATCACAGAATAACCAATTTTCAGTATGTTTCTATTTAAACTTTGGCAATTGTTTCCATATAAACCAGAAGAGCTTTGCAAAGTTCTCTCTGTATTAAAAAAATAATTAAATATCTATGACTTACAGTCGCTGACATTAACTAGTAGCTGAAACGGCAACACTGTATGTGCCATAAATAGCACTATGTTTTGGAGGTTATCTGACTTATTAGATTTTAACCATTTTTTTGCCGAGTCAAGCGTTGATAATATCCTTTTTCACTGACATGTTTTCTCTTCCAAATATATATTTTCAATCTTTATTTTTGCGAAATAAAAGTGAATGCTAACCTCACAGTAATATACGTACATAAACAAATGTCCAGGCTGCCAACTGCTTAAAATCTACAGCGTTACCGCTTCAAACCGGTCAACGTTGAATAGTTTGATAAGTCTGTAAATTTTGAGAAGTACATTAACGCTCCGAAATAATTATAACAGCTCACGGTATGAACACGATGATTCCATTAGATTTTAGCTCATCCGAATTAATATGAAAAACGTATTTTAATTCCTTTTAAATAAATTTTATTCTTTAGTCAAACGTTCAAGTCATGTAACCGTATCTCTTCTCTCCTTTGACTGCAAGGCCATTCATTTTAGATGAGATATTTCGCAAACCGCTAGGAACGTCATAAACAATTCCCCATTTGACACTTGAAATACCAAAAGCGGCTTACAATTAGCCACCAACATACGCAAATATACACTTTCTAGAGCCATCGGGACGCCCGATTTGACGTCACCGTCGTTTCCCTGGATACCATGACACCTACAGCATGTAAAAGAACTTGTACGCTGATAAAGTATGGAAATAAATCAAATGCAAATGAATGGACACTAGTTCGGTATTTATTTCTAGAAAAGAGGATTTCCGGTTTTTAGTATGTTTGTAAATAAAAGGGAATTGTTTGTTTTTTACAATTTGATTAGTTTCGTTCGCATATTTATATCGGAGTAAAGGTACGATACATTAAATTAAAAAAAAAAAAATTTGTAGTGATTATAATCTTATGTCGGTAGTACCGGAAGAATAAAAAGTCTTGGTGGGAAGAAAATGAGCTATTTTTTAAAAAGTTGAAGATATTAAAAAAGAATTTTTGCAGTAATCGGATAAAACGCTATTTATTTGGGATTTAATCTTAAGAATTTTTTACGAAGTCCTTTTAATTGGAAAAGCTTTTAAATGAATTTAAAAAATAGAGTGTTACTATTCGAGATATAATAATTTAAAATATAATTTCTTTTTAATTCTAAAACATTCTTTTTACGGTATTATATAATAAAGAGCGGGAATTTTAAATCTTTGATGGTACTGATGCATTTCTATTCAAATAAAATTTGTATCGTTGCTACATCATTGTATATGTTGTGTATTCGTGTGCAGTGGTTTTGACTTTCAAATTGTACCACGCTAGAACTATCTTAAAAAGCGAATATTCTGTATTTTCTGCAGATTGTTTCCATTGTTTTTATCTTCGCTTCATCATCTCTAGTTTTTACTTTAATTTTCTGCTGTTTGATCGATTCTATATTAATTTGTTAATAATCTAAATATCGATATATAGTTCAGTCAGCAACAATGGCGTAAGTCGAGATTCTTGGGTGCAAAATATCAAGATTTAACTAGAGATACTCAAGTATTTTCTTCTTTATATAAGTCAAAAACTATTAAACTATTAGGCCTAAAATTGACGAAGAGAATTTATTAAGGGAGATAAATTAAAATATCATAATATTTTTAGATATCAACGTTAAAGAAAATAGTCCTTAATTTCTTTCGATTTACTTGTATTTTGTATTTTGATTGAAAATTATGACTCAGCCATTAAATCTAAATGAAAAACGAATAGATTTTAGAAGTACTTAAAAATTAGTCGTTTTTGAAATGTTTCGTATTTAATGTTAAGACATAGAATAATAATAATGCTTATTGCATACAGAAACGATACCAAAAGAACAAACACCATTTTGAATAAAGCTAGTTAAGCGAGAACATTAAATTAACGTTGTGAGGTACTACTACACCCAAAGACATGCTCATAAAAATCATATCTTGATATGATGGCCAATTTAATATACCCAAGCTCATAGTTTTAATATATATAATTTCTCTAAAAGACAAAAAACATTAACATAAATATAAAAAGAAAAGTTAGATAATATTTATTAAAAAAACAAATATATATACAGACATAACCATACACACATAAACATGCGTTCATATAGGTTGGCAATAATTAGTCATTAATAAAAACATATCTAAGTAAATTATCTACCTCTAACTTTTTATAAGATGAGTTTGAATAAAAGGAACGCATATCGTTAGTTGGTAAAATATTTACTCATTTTTCGGAGGAAAAGTTTTAATGAACATATACTTGAATATAGGACTCAATATCTTGAAAACAGTTGATTGACTTTTCTCCATCGAGTGTAATTTTGTAACTTTTTTAATACTTTCTTTTTCTGATTTCCAAGACATTAGAGATATTTCGATTCGATTATTTAAAATACTAATTGAGCATTTTTAATTAAATCTGACATATTTTGTGGCATAGAATCTTCACTTAATCTGTCTCTCATTCTTTCTAATTCACACTGTATTCTCCAGAAAAAACCAACTAAAAACATTCTCAAGAAAATCAGAAAAAATTCTACTCAAATTTAGGTACATTCTTCTGTTTAGTTTAGTCATAAACCGATCATTGTTGAATAGTTATGATTATAATTATTAGATAAAGAGAAAGTTTGTAAAATGGAGTGTGTTTAATATTAAATTAAAATTATACTACTGCTATTCTGCTTGCAAAGAAAATAAAATTTAATTGAATGAAAATATGTATGCATATTATGAGTATTCAATGTGTTTTAATTTTAAAATTGAATATTTTTTAGTGTAATGGAATTTTAAGATTACGGATTATACTTCTTTTAATAAATATTCAAACTAATTACCTAAGTTTATATTGTTTTCAATATCCTTGCATCGAAATCAATATTTTTCGAAAATGTCCAAAAGAGTTGTTCGACATTTTATTACAACAAGAATTAGAATAAGATAAGAAAATATTACTTGTAAGTCAAATACCAAATACTGAAAAAAAATTGCTGATGGAATTGGTTTTAAATAAATGCATAAACAATATATCTGTTGTTATTTATATAATCATAAAAACAGACAATTGTTTTAGGTTTTTAACATAAACAAAAATGATAGTTCATTGAACTAGTAATCATTTAATGACAGCTAGTGACGTGTCAAAAGAGAAGAGCTGGACATTTAAATCTTCTAAATTGTTTCAGTTAAAATATTTTTAGTAATTCGATCTTAAATTTTTTAAATCCTGAAATAAAAAAGTTGATTGGATAACCTTTATGTATTTATTGTGTTTTAAAATGAATTGTTACTTTTTTATTAATACGAATTTATATTTGCTTTTATTTGTTTTTATTTGGCACTCCGTTTTCAATTCTATTTTTTTTTTAAATTTAACTTTAAAAGCATTCTAATTATAATAGACACTCATTATTTATGAAAAATAAATTTAATCACATCAGTGATGTGATGATTTTACACATTCATCTAACTGCATGCTACAATGTATGACTTCAAAGTAATTTATAAACACGATTTTATGTAATCAAAAATAAATTGGCTATTAGTATTAATTTATTAACGTCCAGTAAAAAATGTTTACGAATAATTATAATGCTAATAGTGCAAATAATAATAATATACTTGGTTTATCATTTTTTATTGAGATTTATATTTTCATGTAAAAAGTAAAACGTAACATAAATTTAGCGTATACAGAAGATGCAAACTTAGTTCCAAGAGAGCCGAGTATAAACTTGCACGAATACAAAACACCAAAACGCAGAAATACTTTGTCTTGTTCTTCGAACGCCCTTCTTTGTACCCTCATTATTTATACAAGATGGTTTTGATGCTAGGACCGGAATAATCAAATTTTTAATAACAACTTGGACATATTCAATACACAAGTAACGTCGATTAATTCTAATAAAATGGCCCTTGAATGATATTCACTAAAATTCAGTCTGTTTTTAATTAAATGAATGAAAATGCAAATATGATAATTGCTTTTATTATGAAAAAATTATGTACAACACTTATAGCAAACGATTTTTTAGTAGCCTGTTTGTAATCAATACAAACAATTTACTTGAATTTAAAAAAAATCCTCTATGATTTCTGTAATATCTTAGATCTTAGAAGTTAATATTGAACTACATTTTTAAATTCCCTATTTATTTTTGGTTATATGATGTTTCTTCCACAATTGAAATGTAAGTCAAAAATCATAATTTTGACTCACCCTTTCCTTCTTCCTTCTCAAAATATACAGACTTAGGTTACGAATGATGAAAATAAAGTTCAGTATCTACACAAGTAATGGTAAATATTTACCACATCTGTTTTTCTAAAATGTCGTAACACATATTTATTACAAATATCTCCAAAGTAATATCTCTTTACTTTTTCAAAAAATTATCTCAAATAATCAATTAGTTAAAAAAGAATATTGATGTAAAAAGGGTAGATACATTGTCAACTTAAAGAATCCACTATGCCCCTGCGGCTACGTTCACAAAGCAGTTCTTTTTCTTTATTGGTTAGTTTTTTGAGAAAAAGTGGTAACAAAATCTTCACCTGTTAAAAAACATCCACTCTGTATCCTTTGAGGGCATTCCTGGCATTAACAAAAGGCATTTCATCAGAGAGAGAGTGTAAAAAGTGTTGATCGTACTTTCTTCTATGTTCCAACTATTTCACTGTCATTAATCTTTGTTTCCATCATTGTTTTGATCATCTCTCTTATTTTCTCAAAGATCTCTTTGGTCTCTACAATCTTTTCAATCAGGTTTCTCTCCTTTAATTTGCTCCCCATAAATCTTTCTGTATCTTATCTAAGACGTCGCCATTTTCCACTATGTAGTGCCTTCCTCACTAGATTATAGATACTGACCACTCTCTCTCATGTCCATTTTGTAAAGGTAGTGCATAGAACTGCCATGTTCGATTAGTACCTGTGTCGTAAAATAATCGGTTTCAACAAGGTAGGGGAGAGGTGGTATGAAAGGGACATTTCACTTCAAAGCATGGTTACAAGTAAATAAAAATGATTTAATTTGATGGTTTTGGTACAAATCGAAACTACGTTTAGTCAAAAACTAAACTTTTGTGGCGAATAAGTTCTTAAAAGATTTTAAAATGGGAATTTATTATTTTGAATTTTTAATGCGTTTTGTCCCATTCATAAATAGGTGGTATTGAAAGAGACGTCTGCATTAATAAAAGGGACATGTTGATTTATTAATTATTTTATTGAATGTTTAACATGTTAAACAGTTTTATAGTGCACAGTGTGCTGAAAAAGTAAGGATGATAATGTGGTTTGTTCGCGCATATAACACTATGTTTATCGTTATGTGAGTTTTATGATTATCACAAATTATAAAAGCAGGAGACTCAGCAGAAGGTTTCACTTGTTGAATGAAATGTTTAAGAGAATTTAAAAAGCAATCTTCCGTTATCCATCCAGAAATATTTGCTTGTCCTAGAGCACCAGTGGGTCGATTTTTAAGCAAGTTCTTTAAAGTAGACGCGCGGAAATATGAAAAGAGGAGGAATGGTACCTCCTGCAGCATTTACAAAAGCTAACATGGTAACTAGTGATCCACGTTCCGCAGAACTGATTTATCCAACTCTTTTTACACCAGCTTGTGCAATTATTTTGGGGGTATTTGTGACTGTACTACAACCTGTTTCATCTACGTTCCAAATCATTTGGGGAGAAAAATTGAATTTCTCGAAGCATTTTTCCAAATTATTGAAAAATTTTTCAACATTATGCTTATTAAAACTCGTTGTTCTTGCCAAGGAAGTACATTCCGGTTTTCTAACTGATAACGTATGGTTTCGTTTCAGAAAACCTTTTAACCAATCAGGACTGGCCTGCTTTGTGATGTCCCATGTGGTGGGTGTAATATCTAATCGTACTACATATTGGTACGCTAATTCTCGTGTTTGTGTCGTTGTTAAGCCATAACACATTTTTGCAGATGTTTTTAAATAATCACACAAAATACTTTCTTGGTCCTTGGTAAAGACTCTTCTGTTTCCAATATTTGGCTTATATATAAAAGTATTTGGAGACTCGTTAGCTTTTTTTACCAATCGTGCCAAATGTGACTTCGCAATATTATAAAATTTTGCTACTGATCTCACTGATGTGCCTCTCTCAATTACCTCTTTAATAGCTTTTTCTATAACTGACGAATCCACACGCATTCTTTTCTTCTTTTCTGAAGGCATTTTATACTAAAACAAAAAAGAAATTTAATCTGAAGCTAGACATTGCCATCTTTTTGCATCATGTATTTATTTAAGTATTGAAAGGGCCACTTAAATATTGAAAGGGACACGTCCCTTTAATGAATTTTTATTGTGTCCCATTCATAAATATTTACACAAAATAATAAATTAATTTACCAACTGACAGTTTAAACATATTTACCTGTTATGATACGTCTGGATAGCCAAGTATGGATACTTTTTATGTACACATTAACTCTATTCGATATTTACCATAAAACACTTACTTAACACACTTTAAAAAATACATGCGTTCTTTACTATTTACGACAAAAAATTTATAAGCCCCCTTACTCTGAAATTACAAGTCCAAATGAAGCGAACTCAGGCGAGATGGGTGGTTATTTAAGACGTAACAGGAGAACAAATATTCGTTACTTTGCAACGAATACTTTTCGAAATAATTGTTAAGTCCCTTTCATTACGTGTCCGTTTCATGGCCCCTCTCCCCTACTCCATTTTCTTACCTCTGATATCAGATTGAAGATTCAGCTTCTCTTCTCACTCTGTTTTCACTGTCACTACCGCTCACTTTTAACCATGTCTCTTGTCTTTTTCCTTAATTTGATCTTCTTTCTATAATTATGTATTCTAATGGTATGGTCTTCGTTAAGTTTAGACTTAAATCTGTAGATATTGTTTTGTATCATCTACATACTGTTTGCCCGTTCTTTGTGTCTGGACCATATACCATCGGCTTCTTTGTTAAGTTTTAGCCTTGTCCGTTGTCCCATACAGTAGATCAGTAAAATATAATAGAATTAACTACTGCTGATAACAAGCTTCGTTATCTTTCTGAGACTACTTTTACTTTGGACATAAGTCTTATTAATGTAGTAGCGCCGCTTTTAGTTTTTGCAATAGTCCTCTCCATGTGGCATTTAATGTTGGTATCATAACTAGAGTTACTTGACGCTACTACTTAAAATAATATGACTCTTCAATCTATTATAAATTCTTTTCCTTCAATTTTACCACTTTAGTCTTTTTTGAAGCTAGTTACCGATCTTATAGCCGCGTTCATGCGTTTACTTTTGGTAGGGTATCCTTTACTGTTTTCATGAACCCGCTTTTGTTGTGTTTATTACCACAATTGCCAAGTAGTCTGCAGAGACTATTAATTTTATGTTCTCTTCTGTCACGATTTGCAGGACGCCATCGTATTCCACAACAGACGTCCTAATATGGAGCCCATGGAGATTCCTCCAGCTATCCACTATTCGTTACTTTCATCATCTTATTGTGGTTGTAGTACATGTTAGTATTGTACCAAAAATGAATTCACATGTTTATCTCCAAATTTTAGAGTTGTTGTGGAGATTGGTATGGTTCTGCCTTATCAGTCCACTGGTCCGGCGTGAAATTTGGCATATATCCGTAGTTTTTTCCCACCATTTATTTACATATCATCAATGCTTTTGAATCCTTCTAATAAAGACTTCATGTTGCCTAACTTAAATTGGTGGATTTCCTGGAAACTAATAATTTAAAGTACCAAATTAGTTCGAATACGTCCCTGTAGACTTGTCGTATGTATTGTAAAAGAAAAGAAATAGATGAAAAATACTTCTTAACAAAAATTTATATCTATTCAAGTTTGTAGACGTACAATCATAGTCAAAGAATAATGTACCACGAGCTCAATTTTAGTACAACTAACTGACCAATTCATTTACTTCCATTATTAGATCAGTAAAGTTTACTGTTAAAGTCCATCAGAGCATGTATGAGATTCTAAAGTGAATTAAGAAAACGACCCATATATTAAAGACTGAGAAGTATAAAATGATGATATTGCTTTAAAAGAAGGATTATACAAGGTAATTTTCAAATTCGAGTATTCCATCAGGGCCAAACAATGAATTAATTTTTATTTATAAATTGGTATCGAAATAATATAACAACCTCAGAGCGGATAGTTTTTTAGTGAAAATCTTTTTTAATGGTGTGACTCCTTAGGTACCGTTCATGAAAAATAAGTTAAAAATGAAATTCTGTAACACTGTATAAAAGACGACACTATTTCTTATACCAAATATACTCGTATATTCCATAAACTAAAATTATTTGAAAATCATCATTAAAATTTTTCTGTTGTCTATCAAAATAAATAATATAATAATTTTTTACAACACGTACTATTGTAAATGAGTAGTTACGAGCTTCTATATATTTACAGATTCTTTTATAAACTGGTGTAAAATAGTGCATTACATAATGCTTATACTGCTCCGACTAGTAGCATATCACAGCTCGCAGGCACTATACCAATGAGCACGAGGTATAGTGGAGATATGCCGTGTTTCGGAGGAGACGTTAACCTGTCGGTCCCGAGTCCATGGATGTTGGGCTCGTTAAAGATCCCTACCTAACAAATCAACTAGGATTGGTTGGATCCAACTTTAACTGGTAAAATCTAAGATTACTCTTCATGCTGGCTTTAACCGTAACATATACAACAATACGAACTACGTAACTAGCATTAAACCGTAAAATGTGATAATGATATTACAGTTTTAAGAAATATCCAAAGAAAAAGAAAACTGATGCATTAAATTCAGAATATACATATTGAAATACGGAAAATTAAAGGTAAATATATGAGAAGAAATATCAAATCCAATGCTATAGGTAAAAGGTAAAAATATTTTTAAAAAAAGCAGACATTTATTAATACTCTTAACAATAAAATAGATAGAAAAGTCGGTCATTTATTGCTTTACAGAAGCACGATAAATTTTAATACATAGCTAAATAATTATTATGAAAGTATAATTATATGTATATATGCTCGTATTTTTTTTTGTTTCTGGGTATTAAATTAGTGTGTAAAAAGTTTTTAAAAAATTTTCTTCTAAACTCTAATTATTCCATTTTTTTGTGTGGATGAAGAAAAAATATACAGGGTGTCCCACGACGATTAAGACAAGTAATATATCGGAATTGGGCAGTAGTAGAGAATTATAATTTTGGGGGTGTAAATTAGAGCAAATGTTGCATCTTTTCTTGTTATTGTGTTACCCAATGAGGTATTTGTTTTTCGTCACGTGACGTCGCATTCAAAATTATTAATGGGACAACCTGTATATTTGTGCCTTTCTGTATTCCTCCCGATAAAACAATTCCAACAAACTAGCACACTTGGGGTCTAAAGTGATTTGAGAAATGCATTTACGAAGATGGGCATCAATTTGAACATCTCCTTTAATATTGTAAGTTTTTTTGTTAATTTGAATTTTTATTAAAAATTATAATATTGGTTTGTCTTAATCATTACGTACGAATGTAAGATTGCCGAAAATTACAAGGGATTCAATTATGAATTTTTTAACTTACAATCGTTTAAGTACCTGTAGCTCTTGAATTAATCACTTTAGACCCCAAGTGTGCTAGTTTGTTGGAATTGTTTTATCGGGAGGAATACAGAAAGGCACAAATATACAGGTTGTCCAATTAATAATTTTGAATGCGACGTCACGTGACCAAAAACAAATATCTCATTGGGTAACACAATAACAAGAAAAGATGCAACATTTGCTCTAATTTACACCCCCAAAATTATAATTCTCTACTACTGCCCAATTCTGATATATAACTTGTCTTAATCGTCGTGGGACACCCTGTAGTATATAACTCATGCTGTAATCTGCATTTTACAAGTGAGGCAAAATATAAAGCACGAGTCGCATAGTCATAAATCCAGTAATTTATATTATGTATTATACTGCTATATTTCCAGGTTTAAATTGAGTTATTTAAATTACAATAAATGAGAATGCACTAAATGCCAATAAATGTACTTTATATTGTGTATTAAATTTAATAGTTAAATAATTTATTCATACCAGGGTAACTGCTTATTATTTTGCAGGTTATCTTTCTAACATAATTTCGGATCTTATAATATATAATATAATAAAATCCGTTTAATTATTCAGACAGATGCATGTTTTATTATTTATTATTCGAAAATTCACGTATTTAAACGAAAAAAAAAATAATTTTAATAAATCACTAATTGTTTTAGTGAATTTTCATATGTTATATGTAATAAATGAACCTAATTATATGAAAATATAATAAATATAAAAGATAAAATTATACTTATCTTGAATTTCCACAGTAGTTCAAAGCTATTTTTAAATATCTTTCTCTAATCAGCTTTCACTAAATCCCATTTTCAAAGAAGAGAGATTTCTTATATGCGTACTTGCTTCATATCAAAAACATTTCAACTAATATAATATTCAGATCGGTTATTTTGACATACTCGTATTACTAAATAAAACGTTATACGTATGTCCCATAATGTGAAGAGATGGTCATTGGATTTAAATGTATAATAGTTGTCGTTCTCTGATCTGTAAAACATCCGTCCTTTTGAAAGTAACAAAATTTTTTACATTTATTAATAGTCTCAAGAAACCACTTAAATTTATGTTAGACATTTTATATTTAATACTTAAATAGTTATCTTAAAAAGTATAAATCCTTTTAAGAACAACATATTTTCTCGGGAAATATAACTCTATTAAAAGTGGCAAAATAGATATACAAATTAACATTCCAACAAATAAATGAAAAGTCAAAGTTCTTTTTGTAGGGTTTTTTCTGTAAAGATCTGTCCTGCCCGATAACTGTAACTCCAATAAATCCTCCAGAGGAAAGAATATTGTTTAGATTTGTCAAGAGCTAAAACTCGAAAATATATTTTTTGTAAACATGTTTCACCCTTACCTCCAATGGTACTGTATTTACGCGATTGTCATTGTATTAATATGTTCTCTTTTTTAAGCTGCCTTTTATCGGTATTTTTCTGAGTTAATTAATAGAATCAAATCAATTTATTAATAAACTCGGCGAGGTTTAATATACATTCAATCTATTAATTTAATCTCATTTTTCGTAGTTAATCTATTTCTCTATTATTTAAAACACTCTATATTTTCGAAAACAACGCCATATTCTCATATGGTTCAATATTAACTCCATCACTTACTCGCCTAATCTAAATATCGGGAACGTCAGGTGCCATAGGGATATAATCCGACCCACGGGAATCGATGGGTTTAGAAGGAATTATTTAGGGCCGATCGCCTTTGTCCCTGATTTTTTCAAGTGAGAATCATCGAGGGCACTCACCTGCCCGTAAAGGCTAATAGAGTTGGGTAATTCCAATCGTAAAGGTGTTTTTTCTTGTCCTAAAATCCCCAGATATTAATTAGTATAACAGGTATAAAATAAAATAAGTTAAAAAAAAACTAAGCCAAAATATTTATAAAACTGCTGACCACGAGCAATTAGTAATTAGAAGATTAATTATTGATTAATTTATAACATTAGTAAATAAAAATATATTTTTTTCAAAGAATATGCAAGTGTTGATATAAAACGTTATAAAACCACCATATTTCTCGGCAACAAAGAAAGTACAATAAAATATTAATGAATTATTATTATTATTAATTACAAATAAGGGCAGAGAAGCAAGCTCCTGTTATGCCCAAAATCTGAGAAGAAAGACAATATAAAACTACTGACCAAAAAAAAAAATTATAAAAATTAATTAGTTAAAAACTAAATATTTAACACAGTAGAGTCCTACAAATAAAATAGTGTACAATCAAGCCTGTTTTTAAAAGTGTTTATAGAAACTGATGAAATTGTATCACAATCCAAATTGTTCCAAATATTGAATATTCGGTTAGTCAAGAAGTTAACCCAAGGACCTTGCTATCGCCTGTTCTTTCTTCAGCTTAAAGTGGTGGGTTCTTAAACGTTCGTCTTGGTTTAGAGTATACAGTATGCAGTGCTTTCAGGTCTCCGAAGTTGTACTTAAGAATTAGGAAGGAGACGTCCTTTCTTCATAACAAGGTCTTACTCGGCCAAATGCTAGTCTTGTGGCCTTACGTTGGACATTTTCAAGTAAAGTCTTTTCTGGAGTAAGAGCAGGATTCCAGAGAGGTCCAGCAAATTCTAGAATATAATAATTCTTTATGGTAATTACCTCATAATTTTTTAATTCTGAGGTTCCTGAAGGATAAATAATGTACTTATAAAGGGAATTGAAATTAATTATTCAGTGCAGTCTCCCTTATTCCCTTTTATCACCTTCATAAATAAATTTTGGAATTTTCTCGCTACGGAGAATTCTGACATTCTGACATTGTTTTTCGGCAAAATACGTCTCGACAAAAGATTATATTCCTTAGTTTCATTAGTTCGTTAAGTTTCTGAGAAAAACGAAAAGAAGTAATAAGGAAAATTCCGAAGAGAGTAAATGTCAACAAAACATCTGGATACGATCATATTCCCGGTAAAGTGCTTCAAGAATTATAGGAAGAATGTTATGAACTAGTAAACTTAATATTGATATGACAAAGTTCGACTCAATTTTCTGGATTATAGCACATAATCTAAAATAAGGTCGAAAGAGGAAACTCATATTTAATGTTTTTGTCTGGATAGACCAATGCACTTGCATATAGCAACAAGGAATTTTCTTTGAATCTAATGAATTTATTATTAAAAAAATTTAGCGTGTATAATGGGATAGCAATTTACATATTTTAGATATATCAAATTTACAAGACATCAGGGAGTTTGATACCACCATCATCTTCATGTTTTTAAATGGTAGCGTAGTCTCAGTTCATCCTGCAGAAAAACTGAATAAAATTTATAATTTATTATAGAAAAAAAGGTGTACTTCTATTTTTTCAAACTTTATAAATCAGAAGTTAATGAGGTGCTGGTATGAATGTTTAATAGTACATTATTAAGAGGCGACGATACAGCACGGAAATTCCAAATATTTCAAAAACTGATTGAGATAATGAGATGATTCAAAAACTGAGATATACAGATTTTTACACCAAAGGGGGAACACATTCCTTTTTTAAAAAAGGTTTTTAAAAAACAGAGAAAATGAAAAAAGCCATCATAACAAAAAAAGGAATATAATAAGTTTTAACTATTTTTTAATTTCAACCGCTTGGTAACAAAACGAAATTTCAAATACTGGGAAAAATTTTCAATAGATTACGGCTACACACTAAGAATATTCAGATCTATAATCTGACAACAGTGTTCATAAATTTTGACAAATTATGCTCTCATGTCTGACGTTGCTGCAACCAAGTACAGGTTTTCAGAATCATTTGAATTATTATTTGTACAGTACCGTTTGTGGAAATTGTAAATGACTAGAGTTAGACTTAAGTAATCATGGAGCATACTCGCGCCGAAAATGACAAAAGGCACAAAAGACGTTTGTCGTATCAACGAGTGAGAGCACGAAAATAATAGGTAAGTGCTTTGTGTGTAATAGTTGCTAAAAAGTAATATGTAGTTTTAATTAATGCCGTTTTAAATATTTATTGCTAATTTGGATATATCTACTGGCAATTTAAAGTTGTTAAGTATATACATTTTTAGGTTGCTGTTTATTATTTTTATTTTGATAAATTCAATTTTTATTATTTACCTTAAGTAAGTTCTAAAAAAATGCATCAATTTTACGAGAAACTTTAAGCGTAAAGTTTTGTTAAGAACTACATTTTTTTCATTTTCAGTGTACTACTTCTCCTTAAATTTAAGTCACCGCAAAATCCATTCGTATCTGCGCCAAAAAAAAAGAAATCTATTTTCTATTAAAACCGGGCCTGTGCACTATTCTAGTGGAAAAGCTATGTTGCCAAAGCTGTTTTGTTGAAATTATATTCATTTCTATTTTTGTTTTATGTAATCAAATCGGAAGAAAGGAGACTTGTTTACAGTTAGCGTGTTTGTAGGTCTATATGGACTATAATATGGTCTAGAAGAAAGCAAATATTTTCAGTAATATATCACAGAAAAGCCTATTTTGTTCTATTTAAAAAATAGCAATGACATCCCAAATTACTGAAAAAATATGAAAGACTTTTGCCAAAGACAAATATTTTTGCCGTACATGTTTAGTTCGTGGTTTCAACGACACTAAAGTAAATACAAAATTTTTAGCAAGGTGGATTTTAGTTCCTAAAATTAATTTTTTTAAAATAACCAATTGTAAACAAAAACTCTAAAATAATAACCATAAATTAACACATTTAAATTCTATTTATCTGCTTCATTGACAAAACACCGCCAATTACTTTCTAATTGTTTATTAAAATGACTGAAGCCCTCGTGAATGGTTTTGAATATATTACGGAAGATTTACAATTTAAAAAGGATTACAATGTTTTAGAGGAATTTCATATTTTAATTAGGATTTCGATTGGTTGACGCATTTCAAAGTTTATTCTGTGTTTCGGTGGGAGGCTTGAAGTGGAATTTTAACTGATGTTAATAATTTGATTTAAATAAAGTACATAACTAACCGAAT
Organism: Hermaeophaga mercurialis; assembly: GCA_951812935.1. Classification (NCBI taxonomy): domain Eukaryota; kingdom Metazoa; phylum Arthropoda; class Insecta; order Coleoptera; family Chrysomelidae; genus Hermaeophaga; species Hermaeophaga mercurialis. Next base: position 18,795,952 of record OX638360.1, read on the forward strand.
GAGAGGATTTGAATTTTTAGTGGCATCATACTTAATATTTTAATTGAATCTGATTGAAATTCTTGGATATTTCAAATATAATTATTCCTAATAAAAAAAGAAAAAATAAATAAAAAGGAAACTAGATAATTATTATTGTGAGGTAATTTTAAGGTATGTAGAAATTTTCAGATATAATAGGACCGTATCTTCTACTACTGCTACTATGTAGCAGTGACTATTTATATTACTACAGATTGTGAACAGTTATCGTTACGGTTCCAGAACGGATTATATCAAAGTGGCGGAAAAAAAGTTACGTAACAAAATCGTATTGACAACGTTATGGTTCCAGTTCTTGCAACATTTTGGAACATAGCCGCTACTTTGTAAGAACGTTGCAGATTCGGTTCCTTATAGTGGCCTTGACTTGTAGTACTAAGGCTGCTGCTTTAATTTAAAATTCAAAATGGACTTTACTGCTTTTCAAAATATTCAATTAAACAATCTATGCATTGTTTCATTCGAAGACACCAGTTGTTATAAAATTTCTAAAGAAAGTATGCTCACTATGGCATTTTAAAATTTTTCAGCTGTATTTTCTGGACTTAAAAATTGTGGACCAGGCAATTGATATTTGATTTTAGGAAACGTCTTTTAGATCAGGACTGAAAGGAGAATGAGTCATTGATTCCACCTCGTGTGTGGTTAAATAATCGATTTTCCGTTGCGTTATATGGGAACTTGTAGTCTTTTGCTCCAAAACTCTCCCATTTTCAGTAACTTTTATTAGCTTTGCTTCATTTTGAAATACCCAAACAGTCGATTGTTGTTTAGTCATATCCACCGAGAACACATTTTTCTCAAGCAAAATTTGAATAATCTCTTTCAAATCGATACCTAACATTCAAGCATTCTTCTTCGCTTGTCTTTAATCGAAAAATAAAACAAAATCATTGCTTAAAAACGCCCGCGAATCCATAGTTTCGGTTCGATTATTTTTCGTTATTTTAAAATTAAATTGTATTCGAACAGTTCACTACATTCAGCTTTTGGCACTTTTACTTGTTATAACAAATGTTCATGCCTCAAATATCAGGTAATAAAAGTAATATGCTTCACTAGGGTTTTTTAATATAATATATAGTATTCAGTATTCATATTGGTCATATTATAATGCATATTTCCAGGTCAATATTTAACTTGTTTAATGAAAAATTTAGAATATGATAATTTCCAGATTTTTTTATTATCAGTGCAAATATACTTTCAGTAAATGCTGAAAATCATATATCTAAGGATATCTGTTTATTAATAAAAATAATAATACCAATTCCTTTTTAATTAGTCAAGGAGTGGGAATGGTTCGTAGCCGTAGAAGATTGCAGGGGATAAGCAAAAGATGAAAAAACTCGAACTCGAAGAACAATTAAATAAAACATGATTGGATAGAGATGAAAGGAATATGGAAATAATACTTTTAATGAACATTAAATGCATACGAATAGATCCCAAAATAGAAGTATAATAGTGGAAGAAGAGAGGAAATAAAATATCCTTCAGAAAAAAAATAAGAATATTACGCAATAAAAAAGCACCTAGAGAAAATAAGGTAGAGTCTTTCTATATTAACTCTATGTTTGTAAAAAAAATACTTAATCACATCGAAAAGATATTAAAACGAATTTTGCAAAAACAATCGGAAACTTTATAAAATGTGACGTAAATAAAATTAACTAAATTAGAACAGTTTATGATTCCCAAACAATTTTCTCATATTAGTCATAATTAATGAATTAGATATTCAAAATGTTCTCCATTCACATCCATACACTTATAAAGTAAAGTTCGAAATTACATCTAAAGATTTGAAGTATTTCAGGGGTTATTAGACTGCATTCATGCACTATTCGTCGTCTTAGTTCTATCAACGAAGCAGGATCAGTCTTATAAATCTTGCTCTTTAAGTAATCTCATAAGAAGACATCCAGTGGCGTTAAATCGGGGGATCTTGTGGCCATTCAATAAAGCCTCTTCTTCCAACCCAGGGCTTTGGAAATCGTTCTTTAAGGTATTGTCTTACGATTCTGCTATAATGCGGAGGTGCACCGTCTTGTTGGAAAAATAGATCATCTTCTGAGTACCTGTTATAATTTTCTATGATATCTGTAAAAGTGGGGTACTACAATAATTCCAAATCTTCTCCGTTCATATTTTATGGCTAAAAGAAAGGCTCAACAACACATGATTTTCATCAGCCTAGTAACAGCAATTGTGTCGTTTTACAGTACCTTTTAGAAAAAAGGAACATTCATCCAAAAAACAAATACTAAATAAAAAATTTACATTGTTATCTTTCTTCTTAGTCACAGTTTCACAAAACTCTAGTCGCCTGTCATCTTCAAGTATTTCCTGCACCTAATGTATCTTGTAGGGATCAAATTTATTTTCCTTCAATAACCTACTGTTGTACTTGTACTGGATGTAGAATCGAAATTAAAATGACCTAAAATTGCTAGTTCTGCCGCTTCAGTCCTCTTTGAGGAAATTTTTCCAGGAGCTCTAATACGCATGAGTAATAAGTTGCTTGTCTTCGTACAACTGATTAAATAAACTTGCTGTTCTTCTTGCACACTTCCCCTTTTAAAAAATATGGAAATAATTTCAACTCATTCTGCAATAGAATACACCATTTTGGACGTAATAAAAAAATACGCCTTAGATTAACTACCACGATTGGTAAATGTTACCAAATGTCTAAGTAACTGCTTAGTAAATCTTTGCAAATTTAGTTATTTATGATGTGATGAAAAAAATATTACACATTAGCCAAACATAGGCGTTGCGTTTAAGAAGTATTAGACTTTATTTAAATTGAGACTTTTTACAAACATGGAATTTATATCGAAAGAAAAGTCAGGGATGATCATATGGCTAACTAGAGATGTGCCATACATGGTCATCATCATATCAAATTTCGGTTTAGGTAGTTTTGAATGTTACCATTTCGAGTGGGTTATATCTGATCATTCCACCATTTTCTAGAGTCGGCCCACATTTCTTCTTCCTCCACGTGGTCTGTAATCAAAAATTTCTTTGGGTTTTCTATCATCTTCCATTCTCAAAACGTAATCATGCCATTTTATTCTATATTCTTTTATTATCTCTATAATGTTTCGAACGCCCAATTCTTCTCTGATTTCCGAGCTTCTTTTTGGATCTATTAGTGTATATCCGGATAGCTGCCTTACAAATCTCGTTTCAGCAGCTTCTATTCTTTTCATTTGGTTTGTTGTTAAAGTCGAGGTCTCGGATCCGAATAGAGAAGTTAGAACAGCCATTGTTTGGTAAAATTTTAAAAATCTTAGCTTCCTGACTTGTTGTTTAAGTTGTGCCTCACATGGTATATTCAATATTTAAAAATTAAGGTATGGCGAAAATATGTCCCTTTTGGAATAAAAATCGACGTGTTTCAGCATTTTCTCAAAATCTAATTAATACTGCCAAATATCAGAATGGACTGTTGGCCCACTCCGTATTCATGATATTATTGTTGATAAAATGAGATTCGTATAAAATATACATACCAGAATCACATTAGTAGTTTTCTCTGAATAAACCTGAAATAAAAATACAAAATTACAAGAAGAAGAGAAAATGTGAAAGTAAAATAAAATAACCAACCATCATATTCGTATATTTACTATTATATAAACCAAAAAATATGAATCTCTTAAGCTTAATCACATTATTTTTGCTATTTTGCTTGCTTCAAATATTCGCCTGTTATCATGCTGAAGAAATGTTAGAACGTTTGTTATGTAAGTTCCCTTACAAGGTTAAAAATTATTGTTAAAATGAAATTAATGTTTCTGGAAGTGGGTATTTAATGCACCTCACTGATGTTCCGGCAATCCTGCTGGCGAGACGCCAGAGAGTATTTGCGTAAAAGGCCGTTTATCTTGATGAAAACGCCGGAAGGATTTCAATAACTTTCCAGTCGGCAGAATTTTCTTTTATATTTTCACAGATTGCACAAATTTGTGGGAACTCAGATGTAGTCAACAATCTGGAGTTTTTCCACAGGATTTCTCCTGTAAATAACACTCAATTAGGCAGTAGTTTAAGTGAATTAATTCCACTTTTTCAAAAATATTATAGAAACAACTTTAAGCTAAAAAAGAAAAAAAAATGCTCTTATTAATAACGGATAGTCTTATCACCTAATAACTACCTTATTTTAAGAATTCTTAGCGAAAAGTTAATTATTAATTTCTAAAAATAATAAAATAAAGATACTAACTTCTAATTAATCTCATACCTTTCTTAGACAACTAAATTTTTTTAGTCTTGTGTCTGGAAATTTTCTTATTAAGTGCTAAATCTCAAAGGAACAAAAGAGAAAAACCCTATTCTTGAAACGATGAAAATAGACTAGTTAATAACAAACATTCCCAGTGAATGGCGTTAATTAAAATCTAAAAAATTAATATCCACACAGAAATTTTCTGGGATATTCGCTTTAAATGTCTCTAGCCGAATAAGCTTGATTAAAGTTATGAGTTTTTACAGAAAATCTCAATTTAGAATATCCTAGTTTAAGCAAAACTTCGGTTATAAATTTATAAACAGATGCGATAGTTTTTAATAACCTCACTGTTTAAAAAATAAAACTAGATATAAATATAATATTTAAAAATTTCAGATTAGGCATAGTATATTGTATTGCAGCAAATATAATATTAAAAAATATAAGAAAGAAAAGAATATCAAGGAATGCCAGATTATAAATTAACTACAAATAATTTGAAACATGCAATTTTTTGACACGACTCTCTGAATTTTGTATGCATTGGGTGCATATCAAACAGATTTGTTTATGAAGCCTCATTGTTCCTGATCATAAACAATATACCATACATCACCTAAAAATTAAACTTTGTTTAAAAAATAATAATAGTTATGTGGTACATTTAAAAATAAATTACAGTGAATGTTTATATCTTAGTTACAAAACAACACTGAAATTTTTCTAAAATTGTTTTTGGAAATTGGAAAAATAATGTTCTTAATAACAAGAAGAAACTGAAATGTCATTTTGAGAAAAATATGAAATTTGTAAGTGTTTTTTCTTGTTAAAGTGTGTGGCCAAATGTTTAAAACTGGTTCAGTCTAGTCCTAATAATTCTTGCCAGTATATACCTTATCTAAAAGTGAAATTCCCCTGTAATTGTCGCAGTCTCTTTTATCTTCTTTTTTTTTCGGTCGTGCTGGTATGGTATATTCTTTTTCTTTTCCAACTCTATATCTTCTTCGTTTTCTTTCAATAGCCGCTCAAAATACTCTACTCATCTATTTAATTTCCCATCGATGTCATCTATCAAGTATCCTTATTTATCCTTTTAATATATATCACTGCTTGCTGATAATCTGCACTTAGCTTAACTTTTTTGCTTCTTTGTAGAAAGTTCTAATTTATTCATTATCGTTTTACTTCCAATTTATATCCATATCTTTCCTCTATTTTCATGTATAGTTTTTGTTTCTTTTTTGGCTCTCGCATAAATTTTCTTGTTTCTTACCTTTCGTTTTCCAACATTTCCATTCTGACACAACCACGTGTTTCAATTGTTAGCTTACATTCTTCTTCAACCAGCTTTTTTCTCTTAATTAATATATGTTGCTTGTAATTTCTAAACGCAACACTAATATACTTAAAAATAAATTAGTAAATGCTTGAACGCTCCGTTGTTAATAATGTATCGTCCATGTATTCACTGAATCAGAGTGTTGTTGACTAACTAAATTTAAGGTAGACTTTAAGTTGTGTCTTAATAGTTTCAACATGATTCTATAGTTTGCAAGTTGTATTTCAACTTTTAATAACTGATTATAATAGTTGATTCTGAATTTTGCTTGTGTACTTGTATAGGTTGTTGAGACGTTTGTTTTCAATTTCCTTCAGAAATGAAGGGAGGTTCGCGGAATCCAAAATCATTAAAGTCCTGAACTAAACTCCTTCTGACGACGCCCTTAATAGGATCGCAGCAAACAAGTGTTTATCCAATTTTCCGAATTAATGAACTGAACTTGGCAACTGATTCAATTTCGGGGAATTTTGGATTGATTACATAACAATATTTAGCGGTGTATGGGATGATCGTCGTGCAGAAGTAGATGAGACTCATCTTTGCTCCTCATTGTTTTCATAACATTACATTTTAACGAGTTAAGGTAAATGTGTTCCTCGAGGTAACAACATTTAACCATTATTCAAAAAAGCCGCACTTATAATCCCGTTTAATTAATCAATAAGAACAGAACCAAACAAAGATACACTGAAAAACCATAAAACTGACTGAAAGGCATCAATAAAATAAACGAAAGTTACTGAGGTATATTGTGTTACTTTTATAAATTGAACCTAGCAAAAACAGACATATGACAGGAAATCTTCAAAATTTCACTGTTCACCAAGTGTTCTTCTCCTTTTTCAAATACGAAATCTCAGCTTCCAGGGTTATTTGACTTTTCACAAAATATATACGTGAAGACTGTCACTTTAGAAAGAATAATTGTGTCGAGTATTAATATGGTATTTATGTGAAGCCATTGTGAAACTTCTTCAGTTATATAGTTAAAGCTCGAAGTTCTGTTGGATTCATATTTTTTTTTTATTTCAGCATAAACTTCTCTAGTAAGAGCAAGATTGGTAAATGAAAGAGATCCATTCATGAAAATTACAAAAATGATCTGTTACAAATATCATATTTAATGCCGCGTTCATACCAAACAGACAAAACAGTAACTTTGAGTTTTCCAGCAATTCTGCAACAAAGCTGAAACATTTCAGTGACTTTTTTCTCTGGGCTTTGTGTTGTCCCCGGATTTTGCAACAATCGCGAATCCAGTCTCTTGTCTCAAAATTGTTTTGTTGCTTTGAAAGTTTTTGAAAAGTTGTATTTCCTATTTCTGTTTTGTCTGTGTATGTATAAGTTTGCTGATGAGAGTTCATCAGTGCGCCACTGGGTCAAGGTTTTTCGGAGCCAAAGAAGGATACAATGTGTGTGTATATATATTAGTGTTAGGTGGCGCCAAGTACACCTGTTCGACTTGTTTGTATGCAGAAGTAATTTTACCGCAGGAATGCTGCTGCCTGTTGCTGCTGTTGCGCAATGGCGTGCAGTTAATGCTTGAGGGTGGCGTTTTAACAATCTAATTATATATTTTAATGGGGAAGTTGTGGCTGTTTAATAATGTTTATAATGTAAATCAAAGAAAAATGCTGCGAGTACAAACAAAGGGATACGGATACACGAGGGTCGTGTTGCAATTATTTTTAATACAAAAAAAAGTAAATGTAAAGATATTTCTAAAATTAATTTATATTTACGCTTTAAACGTGTTTGATAAAAATTTATTACCGAAATATATGAAAGACTTTAAAAAAGGAGAAGCGGTCGATATTGAATTTTAACGTTAATGTTATACCAAAAAAAATAGTTTCTCTCACAAAAGATGGCAATAAACGAGCATTTCATAAATTAAATATTGGACAGCTAAAAAAAAGAATAATCATATTGACAAATTACTCATAAAATTACCTTTACAATTATATTTAATTAATACGTTCCTCCATTAAATGGAATTGATTAACGTGATTGAAGGAAGGGGATTGACGTATGACAGTTGAGAATATGTTACAAAAATGTTTTTTTTATGTAAAATCAACAATTATTTCGACTATCTGGTTTTTTTAAAATGAAACCAATGTATATAATCAGAGAAGATATAGAAGAACTAGACAACCATAGTGGGCTTCTAATATCTTTAACATACTAAACATAATAAACTTAAAACACTTGCATAAATAAATAAAGTAAAAAAAGAAATCCGATATCTCAGAGAATATAGAATTAAAGTACTAAGATATCTCAGTCGAAACATATTTGATCTGCGAAGCCGCTAGGGCAACGCAGTTCATTTGTTTTTATTGTTTGTGTACGTATTATTGACGCATCTGTCAAAATTATTTGATTTGATTATACTTTATGATTACTGGGATGGACTGTTTTTAAAATTTAAAGAACCTGGTGTTAACCTTAACGATGTCAATGTGGTTTAGACAACTCAAGATCTTCTAGGTCATATACAGCTTGTAGTCCCGACTTGTCCGATGTTACGATTTGCATGTGTTTGGCTCATTAAATCATTAAATCATTGAAAGAACGACGCTTCACTTCCTACTCTGACGTAGAGAGTGTTGTTCTGCAAGCAGCCGCAAGAATTTTACCAGCAAAAAATCTATACACTAGTCCAGTGGTCGGCAAAGTGCGGCTCCAGAGCCGCATGTGGCTCTTTGGCACAAATATCCACGGAAGGCGCAATAATATTTTCATTTATAAAAAAGTTTGGTAAGAAAAAAATTACATCTTGATACATTAAAATTTTTCTATAAATCGAGAACATGTATAATTTTTTGTTTTTTTTCTCCAGCAATATTAATATGGCAAGTTTTGTTTTTAGCCAAGAGATTGCTAAGAGAGAGAAACCGTACACAGACGGCGAAAACATAAAAAATTGTTTTAGGAGAGAAGTTCTCAAATCTTATACTTACGTATCTTTCATTATGGCCAATAACGGACTTAAAGAAAACAACAACCCAGCGTAAGACTCTCAACAAAAATCCAAGGTTTATACCACCAGCCGTTCCCAAAGAAGCCTTCACAAGGCAAGAAGCAGCAGCAACAGCACATTGTGCCAGCTAAGCATGCCCCGCAGCATAAACAAAAGAATGTTGCGAGGAACCATCTCATCAGGCAATCAGGCATCAGCTGATGCCACTCTCTTTGCTATCGGTGGCTCAGTTAGAGAAGCCGTGCCCTAGCAAACATTCTCCCCCAGTGCTCCGGCACTACCGGAAATTGCTGACCAGACCTATACTGAGCTCATCACTGATGATGCTAGTTTAGGCAAAGTTTTACTCTCAGATTATATACAGTACTACGCAACAGCAATGCTGTTGTGTAGAATTGTTTCTCTGAAAGAGAAAAACTCCCAAGATCTTACTGTGGCTGAGCAAAACTTGCTCATGGCGATACAGTCCACGGCTTTTGCCATCCCTGAACCAATCACGTTACTGTTACGTGCCTTAGGTAACATTGTTACCTTATCAAAGCAACATTTGTATCTAGCCTTTCCACCTTTGCCAACAGAAGTGATTCAACAACAAGGCGGCTACTATGGTGCTCTAGCCAATCCAGGCCCCAATGTCGATGATAATCGACACAATCTCTATGAAGAGATTCCATGTTTAGGTGTCGCAGCCTTTGGGGTAAGACAGTCATTGTCAAACCTCCCCCCCGGCAACTATGCATCCACTGTGACCTTAAATGGTCAACAACCTAACGGTAACCTACTTGGGTACCGTCCCCTAGGCTATCGCAGAAACGAAGCGAAAAACCTAGCATTTGGCCAGGGTATCACTGAGGCCCAGTTCCCATCATATCCTGGCAACACAGCTTTTAACCTTGATTTTCTTATGGCTATCTCAAATACCTTAGCCAACACTAAGACTTTTAAGCTTACCACCATCGTATTCAGTGGTCTTACTGAAATCGGTACCCAATCTCAAATTGTGATTGAACATCCAATTATAGCTGATCAAGAAGGTCCAGCTATACGTGGCGAACTCAGACCTACATGCCTGGTCAAAGAAAGCGAAAGCAGTTTCGGATCCGGCATCTTTTTCTCTTCTCAATTGCTCAAAATCATTGGCGGAGACAACCAATCATGGTCAATGTTCAATGAAATTCCTGATATGTGGACAGAAAACGCAAACAACAGACGCGACCTGCCACACTATTATATGTTAGAGACATTTAGCTCCGTTAGTCAACGAGCCTCAGACTTTAGACTACATGTAATCAAAACAATGGTTACAACAAAACCCAGCATATCGAAGATCTGAAATTGGTTTCGGCTTTATCAATAGCAGTTGACGAGTCTTGTGACATAAATGATACAGCGCAAGTTTCACTTTTTGTAAGATTTATGTCTCATTCAGGCCCTAAAGAAGAACACTTCATTACAGCCTCTAAATATGTTTCTATTATACTATCCTATATATATATATATGTATTAAAAAACTAAACATGTTTCTCCTCTTTTATTCTGAGAATTACTGCTTCCGGAGAAGATATTCCTCATAAAATGACGCGGTCCTCCGGAAGCACTAATCCTCAGATTAACTCTGGCCGCAGAAGCCTACAATCTTCTCTTTTATTATTAGAATTGATTGTGGAGTCCCTTTTGTTCACTGCGACATTTGCAAATCGATTGCCGTCCTTCATGTAATCAGAGTTCACTATATAACTTGCAGCTTTCTGAGTCCCATGAGGCTTCGAAACTTTGATAGTTATTGTAAGTAGATTGCTGCCTTTACTAGATTTTCGGACTAGGATATACACCGATTGAGTTGAAACTTTCTTGAAAATAAATTTAAGTTATATATAACAAACAATAAGTAGTAAAGTATTTTAATTTAATATAGTATTTACATATTCAAGGCTGTTAGGGCCAAGCTGTCGAAACAATGATTTCAAGCTTGCTCAACCTGTCCTGTTATCTACTAGTATTTAAATATTTTGAAAGAGTACCTACAGGCGAAAGGGGGTTGTTTTTAGGGTTAATTTTATTAAAAACAAATATCTTCGTTCTGTCTTATGAATTTTTAGCCTTATATGCTGTGAATTATATAGAAGTCTATGCGCCTTTTTCTGTTATCTAATCAGGTTTTGGAGGCAACTAGAAAAATATTTTCCTTTTTTAAGAATTCTTAATTTTAAGTTGTGAGCTACGTTTTAACTTTAGGTTACGCCAATATGCCTCGCATTGTAACATGTTCTGTAAATAAAAACAAATATGCGACTAATTCCGGTTTAATTTTTTTTTCTAACAAGACTTTTTGTAAAGTGGGATCAATAACTAAATAAATTACTCTAAATTTTAATTAGTTTATATTATTATAAAAGTCCTAGCCGTTCTATGTATATAAATGAGTAACATTTAAAAAAATATTGTGTTCGCCGCTGGCCAGCACTGCTCAATAAATAATCCATTCGAGACGCGACTACTTGTATTACGCTCATTTAAACGAGAAATAATAATAATTACACTGCGGTAGTCGCGAGACCATAACTTATTTGAATGGTTTTGCTGAAGACATAAAAATGTCGTAAAAAGTTCTAAGATAATTGATTACTTTCGAATTTATTCACTCAATTGATGGCAATTTTATTTACAGAGAAAAATTATGACAATATATAGGAACTTCCACTATTAGAAAAACGTAACACACAGAAATAATACATTTTATTTATTTAGAACCGGGCGATAAAATGCACATTATCATCCACTTCAGCGGGCTTAAAGTATCGGTTTAGGCTCGTGTACTGCTTAATCCTTTTTTTTTATCTATAAATAGAGATTGGTTTTCCTTGCCTTTAATAAAAAGGAATTATTGATATTCTTATAAGTATTTGGGCTATTAGGTCACCGCTGATTACATAATTTGATTCTTGGTGTTTCGCTGACGATTTCATCAGAAATTGCCTCTCCAAGTCACAATTACAACTGGTCCTCTTCACGACACAACTGGTATTTATTCATTTTACGAAATGGAGTCCTAGAGCTTTATACGCCATTATGCGCGTTGTTTAATACATACAGTAAGGTCCAAATGAAAAGAATACATTTATTATTTCGTAAATTGGCGATTTTAGGGGAAAATCCTGAAACCCGTCGATTTTTATTTTAAATGAGCGCTTCGTCAGATCACCTTTTTATTTTTAACGTCATTTATAAAAAATTTAAATAGAAAAGTGGGTCTTGCAATAGTCGAAAAGTCTTTTAAATATCTATTCACCCAAATCAATATGTCTACGTAATTAATTTCTGTATGTTGTCAACAAAATTATTTATTAGCTTTTTAATGATACAGTAAATATTATAACTAAGTACAACCAAATTTGAAGCAAGTGCTCAAATTGTTTACAATACCTAAAACAAAATGCGATAGATGAGCAGGGAACTTTTCTCGAACTTTCGCTATAACTTCCAGAGTTATTTTTGCAATCTCAATGCGTATCCGTTCTTTGAGTTTATTAGTATTTTAGATCTATTTAAATACACTTTACTTTTCAAGAAACCCCATAAAAAGAAATCGAGAGAAGTTAAATGAAGTGACCTCGGTGGCTACTCAATTGCTCCTCTTCAACCTATCCACCGAATTGGGAAGACTTTGTCCAAGTAGTTTCTCACCAAGATATCATAGTGCGGTGGCGCACCATCTTGCTGCAGCGACAAATCATTTCTGTTTGAAAACAATCCGTTTAATTCTGGGAGCAAGAAGTTCTGCAGAAATTGTAAATATCGAGGATTTATTAAGGTTTCTTCGAAAAAGTATGGTCCTATAATCCTATTATCTATTATTCCCGCCCAAACAATCACTTTCTCTCGGTATTGAGTACGGTACTCCTGCATCTAATGTGGATTTTCTGCAGCCCAATGCCGGAAGATCTGACGATTTATATGACCGTTTAGGAGAAATTTAGCTTCATCATGCCTTTTACATGACTCGTTTCTCTAAATTTTTCGTCAATTTAACTTACTGCGCACTGTGTAATTGGTTCTCGGTTGGGCTAGTTATTATTAAATAACGTACATACTTCTTTCTGCGCACGTGTTTTATCTCCACTACCAGTTAATATTAGAATTTCAATTCTTTCCTTTTCAGTCACCATCGTGTTGATAAAAGAGTCAAAAAGTTTTTGATTTCATCTACTACAATATCATTAACCACTTGACAATAACAATTATGTTGAATGTCAATAAAGAAATTTTGATAAAGTAACTAGTGTTTTTTTTAAATAAAGGTAAAAAGTAGTTTAGACATATTTTCATTGTCAGTGACAGTCTTTACCAATACTTAATACATTAAGAAATCTGACCTTTTAACTGATCTATTGCAAGATCCACTTTTCTATTTAAAAATTTTATTGATGACGGCATCACGCTCACAGGGATGACGTCAAAAATAAAAATGTGATCTGACGAAGCGTCCATTTAAAAATGATAATCGAGGCGTTTCAGGATTTTCCCCTAAATTCGCCGATTTACGAAATAATGAATTTATTTCTTTCATTTGGACTATAATGTATAACCACGTTCTGTGATTTTAATTTACTATTGAATCCCAATAAAGTTATCTTTGAATTTTTGTATTTATACTTCTCTATTGCCAATATTGCAGTTTGTTCTAAACGACTTTATTTCCTAACTCTGAGCCTTTTACTGTTAAAATATCATCGAATAAAGCCAGTTGGTTTTTGTTTTCTGCTTAAATTATTAATTGAATTTTTCCGGGAAAGTTGTAAATAAGTACGGAATTTTCTCCGAATTATTTTGACTGGCATATATTTTTCACTAATTATAAGTTGACTGAAATTACTTTGAAAATTATATATGTCTTCGTATTTGAAAATATAAGTCTTTTTTAAATGAAATTAATTTAAGATCTGTGGCTGTTGTGCTCTTTTCAGATATAATCCAACACTGTAACATACAGAGTGAGATTTAAGTATTGAACGCCTCAATTAACTCGGAAACGGCTTACACGATTTTTATAAATTTTGGTTTGTGTTTTATAATATGGCCAATCTTATGGTAGTATTAATATTGTTGTCAGATGTTCCGTTTTTCTGGAAATATAATGAAAACCTGCAACAACTGAAGACAAATCTTTAGATATTTGTGTCGTGTTAAACGAAGGTCCAAATTTAAGTGATAAACAAATAGGGAACTTTAGAAAACATAAAGTAAAGGCGGTTAGAGCAGATGCTCAAAATATTATCCGTTTACTTCAATACAACAAGCCATGCGATCGTTTAAGCTTTGCAATACATTTTGCAACATGTCTGACTATTCAATTCTTCTTATTTCTACGGTGATCCTATCTTTTAATTGCTGAATATTGGCAGGTTTTGTTTTATAAACGGTGTTTTTTAAGTGACCCCATAGGAAATAGTCTAAAAGATTCATATCGGGTGATCGCGAGGGCCATACGATAAAAGCACGTCTTCCAATCCATCTTCTTGGAAACACATTATTTAGGTATTGCCTCACCTCACGTGCATAGTGAGGTGGAGCTCCATCATGTTGCAGCCAAATATTGTTGTTTGGGGTATTGTTATTGTCTGAAAGTTTCAAATAATGAAATTTATAAAATTAAAAGGTAATTAAAGAATTGAAGATTATTCAAATAAAACGAATTTATTCAATCATAACCATCTTAATGTGTTATTTTAACTTGGGCGGATATAATGTATATTTAGCTATTAACTCCGAAATTATGGCATTTAGGTATAGGAAATGTTGCATAAAAAATATTCAGTATTTTTTAAGGACTTCAAAAAGAAAAAAATATACAGGATGATCCGCAATTGAAATAACAAAGTTCATTATGTTTCCAGAAAAACAGAAGATCTGACAACAATGTAAATACTAGCATAAGATCGGCCGTATTACAAAACCCTCACAAACCAAAATTTATAAAAATCATGTAAGCCACTTCCGAGATAATTGAGGCATTCCTTACTTAAATATAAAAAGGTGGTTTAAGTATAGAGAATTAAAATATACCAGAAATAAGGAAAAGATAATTAAGTATTCTTTTAATATTATTTTAAGGACTACGTTTATATTAACTCTATAGAAAAAAAATGTGTGCTTATTTCAGTAATTTAGACCAGCATATCAATTCAATTCGTATTAAATTGGAAGTGGAGTCACTTAATCCGACAATGTATTTTTCCCTCGATTTTTCTTAAAATTTGGAAACTCTCTTCTTGACGAAATTTTATCCACCCACGGAACGAAATATAAAGAAATAACCGCGAATTATTCCTCAAAACTCAATGATCCGTATCCAAATAACGTCTTGAAAACCTTAAAAAATTCCCCATTTCTCTCAATTCAATACGGTATCCGAAAAAAATATGAATAAAACAACTCATTTTCAAATATAGTACACAGCCAAAATGATATAAAATGTATTTCTTTTTACAAAAAATCGCTGACTTCAGAAAATTTCTAATTTAAAGATCAGTATATTCCTTCTCTTTTTTCTTTAATAATTTTATAAATATATGTAAGAAACTGCAAATGTGGTGGTATACAGAAAATTTACCCTTAAAAATCGTTATCTGTGGAAAAGTAGAGAAATTCAGTAATTTGTTACCCTGGTAGTAGAAGATAAAGTAATTTGTGTGTTCAGTGTGTTTGTTATATTGAGGGAAGAATCTAATTTATTTCTTTAATTTGGGCACGAAACTTCTTTCCTACCTTCTTTCTGGTTGAAAGGTAAACTCTGAGAAAAAACAGGACCGGCTATTAAATATTTGGATAGTTAACATTTTTAAAATAGTTTTAAAAGGTACATTAATTTGAAACAAAAAAATAACAAATTTTAATAGAAATATAATAAAAAAAGGTCAATAAAATAATTAAGATTCTTTATGTAAGTTCAACATTCGAAATACTATAAACAATAATATTTTATAAACTAGTTCAAAAACTTAATATACAAACCTATGTTATATCTAGTCTCGAGCAAAATAAAATTAGAAATATAAATACACGTACTAAGAATTTAAGGAATTCTAAAAATTGCTAATTATTATTTTTGCCATTTTTGTCTTAATTTATCATTTTTTTCATTAGATCCGTTTTCCTCATGCTTTCGTTTTTATCTTTTTAAAATGCTTTTATCTTAATGTTCCCTTCTTATAATCTATATCCATTCAATATGTCTAGATAACCACATTACTTATGTTGAGTGGATTCAAGATTGTTTAAATTTGGTAATTGTTTTGATTCTGTTCTTATTAGTGTTTTTAATATTTTTGTTTAGTTTCTGCCAACTTTTTTAGAGACGTCCGTCGTCTTTTTTAAGTAAATATTTTAATTAATTGCAATAGTGTAAAATTAAATTAATTCACGCGATAATGTAAGTTTATTAGTTAACTCAGGGCCAGCATTTTTGGTTCCGGTCCTTTATTCACTGATTTATTATTTTTATAACATTGTCACAAAGAACTTTATACTCTTTTTATCACGGTTTTTTATCAAAGATTTCCCACTTGAAATATCTCCAACTCAAAACATAATTGACGTCGGTCTAATAGTCTCGTTCCAATCATCTAGAAGGGGAAACATCGTTATCGACACTTCGTATGCCACAAAAGTTGAAATTTTCAGGGTCATATTTCCAGAAAAAGAACAATACTCAGATATTTATCTTCCACCGAGTCACCGAGTCATCGTTCAAGGACGAAAAATCTAAGCTTCGCATTTGCATGAAAAAAAACCCTTTACATTAAAGTAATTTTGGACTTTATATTAATATTTTTTTAAATTAATTTAAATTTTATATATTTAATCTAAAACATAAATTTTCTCTTAAATGAAATGATAATCCGTTAAAAACAAAATTCTTCAACTTCCTAAATTCCCAAATGAAATCCACGCAAATACCTCTGAGGTAAGAAGTCCCTACACTGAAATGCGGAAGAATCAACGGAGACGAATTTATTTTTCGCGAAATTAGGTTTTCCTTGCAGACTTATCACGAAAATGAAATTGGAAAGCCAATACATAACTTTAATGGGCCGATTCTCGGTGCAGCGATATTCACTTAAGCACAGAAAAGTCGTTTTTTATTCAATTTTCTTTTAGTAGGGGGTTACAAGCACTTTATTCCGCGGAGATCCTAAAATCAGCATGAAAGAGACTCAGTAGATCCGGAAAAAATTCTTTGTTTATAATTTTAAATTATTTTCGACGACTTAAGTTAATACAATTTTGGAACTATCCTACTATTATACTATCTTTCATTATCATAACAGAGGATTAAAACTGGTGATAGCTGTAACCGAAGTAGAAAAATATAATTATATTTTAATGGCTACGGCGCTCACAAGTAATTGATATTTTATTTAAATAAAATTCAACTATTTAAATAAAATTCAACTTTGTAGAAATTCAGTTATTTAGTTTTTGATAAACGGGAATTTCAATGAAAAGCGTGTTATATTGAATGTCTGCAACTGTTTCAGACAACATAATCCTTCAAATACTGTTGATACCGTAGTAAAAGTATTAACTAAAGCAAAGGGATATGGAAAATGAACGATCAGATGGAGCCAAAGTCAAAACCAAGCAGATCAAAATTATTAAAAGTTGAGGTCGATGAATTTTTCAAAAATGTAATTCGTAAGTTTGTTTACTAATTTTTTCTGCAACAAGCAAATACAACCGTTAAATAAAGTTTTAAAAGCTCTAACCGACGATGGTAATTACTAGAGACTTAAATTGGTCGGAACACATAGTGTCGGTCTGTGAATGTGCAAACTCAAAATTATTCCTGATTCGGAAGTGCTTTTCACGCATCTCTCTAAAGTCGGTTTGTAAACTCTATTCCATATATGTCAGACCTATTATAGAGTTTGCTGGACCTGTCTGGAATCCTGTTCTTACACGAGAAAAGACTTTGCTTGAAAATATCCAACGTAAGACCACAAGACTAGCATTTGGCCGAGTAAGACCTTGTTATGAAGATAGACTGTCCATGGCTCATTTAACCACATTCGAGAAACGATGTCTGCGGGGTGACTTAATTGTCTCCTTCCGAATTCTTAAGTACAACTTTAGAGACCTGAAAGCGCTGTTTACTCAAGACGAATGTTTAAGAGTCCACCACTTTAAGCTAAAGAAAGAACAGGCGATAGCAAGGTCTAACTTCTTGCCCTACCGAATATTCAATATTTGGGACACTTTTAAAAACAGTATTTAGATTGTACATAATTTTTTTTTTTGGTTAGTAATTCTCTTATTTGAAATTATTAATAATAATAATAATTAATAATAAGCCGATATAAATTGTGGAAAGTATTACATAAGTTAAACTTTGAATATGAAAAAAAAAAGAAAAGAAATTATCTGTTATAGACGACATTACTTTAAAAAAATAAAACAAATTAGAACAGAGGATAAAAACATTTACCATTTGTACGAACCATGGGCTAGTGCAAGATATTGTGTATGGAATATTTGGCAAGATAAAAATACATATAAGTTCAACGCAAAAGGCGTTTTACTACGGTATTAAGAATCATACAGGTAAAAGTGCAAGAATAATTATTTGTCATATAAGCACCATGAAGGGTTTTCGTGAGGGTGGTTTATTTTTATTGGATTTAAAAAATACAGTTGATTATCACGAAGAAATGAATGGACACGTCTTTGAAGGATATTTTAAACAAATGATTCAATTAATAACCGAAGATTCGTTTATTGTAATGGGCAATGTAAGTTACCACTCCTGATTACTTGAAATTTTACCAAAAACTAAATGGAAAAAAGTTGAAATTGCAATATATTAATTTCTATATATTAAGCCTTGGATGATACAATGTTGAAAGCAGACTTGTTAACCATTGTTCAGTGATATAATCAACATTAAAAAAACACGTTATTGAGGAAATTGCCAAAAATAACGAGAAATTGAAATATAATAATCTCTGAGAATTGGCAAAAATGTATTAATCCTATTATGGGAATAGAGAAAACAATGTGAAAGTAACATAATTCATATCCCTACAGAACCTGGCTAATTGACGCAACGAATATCTGTGAATGTACTCTTTTTTAGTGTTCAAATAAAGTATAGTCAATCATCAACTAACTGTTTTTAGCGTGAAATTAGTAGACATATGATTTGAAGTTTTTAGTTCTCTGCGAACAATAATATTAATAATTTTAAGAAAGGTTACACACGATTCACTCACTGTGAGAACAAATTACTCTAGACAAGACAGTGCAAGTAAAGAGGAGAAAAACCAGCATATATGAAGGTGAAAAAGTAGGGTAAGAGCACTCATAACCGTGAATAAATAAAGCTGAGCAGAATATCTCCCTTGAGTTTCGTCTCTCTTTGTCACTTCAAAATAATTTTCTGCGAGTAGTGCTGGCTAAAAATGAAGTACTTGAAAAATTGAAAACCGTTAGAAAAATTACGAATACTTTGTATCCTTTAGATATTCAACCGGTTTCTCTTCATGAATATTTATATTTATTGTCGAGGTTATTTTTATGTCGAAGGACCAATATTGATCGAGAAAACGAAAATAGAAATTTGTTAGATTCGATTTTGAAAAAATTATTTTAGCCATTACTTAGGGAATAGATTTAAAAAAATACCATTTCTAAAATATTATTAATATTTTGTCTAGATGCTCCGGATTAAAAATTGTGTGCAAAATATTTACTTTTTATTAACTTTTCTACCCTTTTAGGCTCGGGAAATTCCGATATAATTAGTGATAGCTCCCTTCATAAGTGGAATAAAAAAAATCAGGAAGGATTCAACTCATTTTTAAGCTAAATAAATCCTCCTTAGCGAGCCCCTTTATAGTCGACTTTCTCTCATTATTCTTTACTTTGATATATTTTTGTGCGTCTAATCTTTTTGTTCTGATCCCTATCTTCCAAGATACAGTAACAGGCGGATCAAAGATGAACACGAGGGTATTTAAAAACTACAAAAGATAATTTTTCATTCTTAGTCTATTTGAACTTGAACAGTTCCTGGTGATCATTAGTATGCTCTTTAAAATTTTAATTCCTTACCTAAACGAATGATACTGAACCCTATTAACAGGTTGAGCTACCTTAATTTCATTTTATTGAGGTATCTTGATTTCAGTTTACACACAATAATTTGCATAATATACAGGGTTATGATAAAGTATGGAACCAAGTAAATATCTTTAAAACTAAAGGTACGATATTTATGAAATTTTGTAGGTAAGAGAAATGGGGCAAAATGCATCTGATGTACACTTTTTTGTTAATAATATACTCCCGGTTTTACCGGAAATACCTACAACTTTTTTCATTTAACTTTATTTTTGTAGATTTTGAAAGAGCTTGTTATTTCTCGAATTTGTACAAGCTGGGTTTAGTGGAAATAATTTGTAAGAACGAAAATGCGCCAGCCTATTAACAAATTCTTGAGTCACTATTTCCAAGACTTCTCCACGTATTAGTTCACGTATTCATCAATAATTCTTTGTCTCAATTCCTGTAAATATGTTGATCGTTTAGCATAAACACGTGATTTTAGACAACCCCAAAGAAAAAAATCTATTGGGCTTAGATTCGGAGAACGAGCAAGCAAGACTATGAATCCTCTACGTCCAATCCATCGATTTGGAAAAATTCCCTAACCCGTCTATTAGAGTGGGGAGGTGCACCATCTTGTTGAAACCAAATATTTTGTGGCAACTGCTCATTCTGTTGAAGTGCAGCAATAATTTCGTTATTCACTAAATCTAAATACTTGTCACCATTCAAGTTTCCGTCTATAAAAAATGGGCCTATACGCCTATTTTCGACAATTCCCATCCAAACATTCAACTTCTGTGGATGCTGGGTATGTGTTTCATGAATCCAATGAGGATGCTCATTTGACCAATACCTTGAGTTATGGAGGTTAACTGTTCCATTTAAACAAAAAGTTGCCTCATCGGAAAACAATACATTAAATGCAAAATGTTCATCGATATTAGAGATGCCCGTTAGTCGTTCGCAAAACTCCAGCTGTCGGTTAAAA
The DNA here is from genome assembly GCA_951812935.1 of Hermaeophaga mercurialis. Lineage (NCBI taxonomy): Eukaryota > Metazoa > Arthropoda > Insecta > Coleoptera > Chrysomelidae > Hermaeophaga > Hermaeophaga mercurialis. The sequence continues at coordinate 18,816,662 of OX638360.1, forward strand.
TCATCGTCTGGTAATTCTTGAACAAAATTGTATCTTATACGGATGATACTTTTCACTTTTCAATACGAAACGGAAATTCGACTTATACCATGGTTTAGTGCTCAAATTGTGGTAGACGTTTGAGGTGATTCCTCTAAATCAATTGCAATGTTTTGTCTAATACTTTCGTTCGTTGCGGTCCGCGGTCTTCCAGGTTTTGGCAAATTTTTGACCATCCCAGTTGTATTAAAACGTTGTAATGTTTTAGTAACTGTTGAAATTGATATGGGATTTTTTTCAGAATGCAAATAATTAAAAATATGACACACTTCTTCATGAGTTCTAAGACGATCACCATAACCGATGATCTTTAATATTTCAATACGATCTTTTTCACTTAAATGAACCAACCTTAATCGTACAATTTATTTTTTATTTTTTACACTAAACCCAGTACGTACGAATTCGAAATAACAAGCTCTTTGAAAATCTGCAAAAATATATAGGGTGTGCCATTTGAATTAAAAAAGTTGAGAGTATTTCCGGTTAAACCGGAAGTATATTATTAACAAAAAAATGTACATTAGCTGCATTTTGCCCCATTGCACTTATTTGCAAAATTTCATAAATATCGTTCGTTTCGTTTTAAAGATATTTACTTGGTTCCATACTTTATCTCAGCGTTTCTTAACCTTTTTTGTCCACGGACCCCCTCATTAGGAAATCTCAATTTTAAGGACCCCCTTAATAAAAAAAAGCAGCAATAAATTTCGGACCATTTATTTTAGTACTACAAATTACAAAAAAATATACTTTTTCATATAAAATAGGTTAATGTGAAGGTTGGTGCTGCTTTTTTGCAATTAAATTAATTATATTTGGGTTGATGTTACTACTGAGTTGTAGTCTCAAATCGGATCCCACTTGTAATCTGTTTCTGTATTTGTTTTTAGTATACACAAGAGCAGAGAATACCTTTTCACAGAGGTACGTGGTTGAGAAAAGCAGTAAATGTTTTAGTGCTTCTTCTGATATTTCCTTATAATATTTTTTTACATTCACCCAAAAACTTGATAAAGAGGATTCTTTGAAATTACGTTTCAAAGCTGAGTCACAGGATATTTCTATTAATTGATTTTCCTGTACCGTTGTTAAGCCAGTGACATCAGTCACGTCAGTGCTGAAAGGGTCTGCTATCCAATTTTTATTTTTATCAGGTACTGGAAAATAGTCCCGAAACGAAGACATCAAAGCGCGGAGGTGTTTAATCATTTCGTCTTTTACTTGTGTTGGCAACGTTGCTCCACCAGAGGATTCCAAAAACGCTGCCAGTGTAGGAAAGTGATTATGGTTTTTTTGAATTATACGATTAGTCCAAAGGTCAAGCTTTTTAAGCATCGTTTCTATTTTTTCTTCAACTTGAAAGATGTTGTTATCTCTCCCTTGTAGTCCCAAGTTCAGCTCGTTAAGGGCACTAAAGATATCAGCTAAGTATGCTGCCATTGTGAGCCATTCAAAGTCATTGAAGTGATCAGCATGTTTATTGACGCCGCGTGTAGAATTCTTCAAAAAGAATATTCTGATCTCATCTCTCAGCTCGAAAATACGCGACACAACTTTACCACGAGACAACCAACGCACTTCAGCATGTAATAATAACTGCTTGTGAATGCTTCCCATTTCTTCACAAATCATACCGAAAATACGGGAATTTAGAGGCCTAGCTTTAATAAAATTCACTACCTGCACGATGTCATCTAACACTGCCTTTAATTTTTCTGGCATATTTTTAGCAGCTAATGCCTCTCTATGAATGCAGCAATGATGCCAGATAATAGATGGATTCATCTTCTTCACGCGCGCCTGAAGTCCTATTCGCGTACCGGTCATAGCGCGAGCACCGTCAGTGCTAACTGCCACACATTTATCCCACGGTATTTCATGAGTAGACATAAAGTTGTACAATACTTCAAATATTGCTTCACCTGTAGTATGCGAAGGCAGAGACATACAGAATAAAAAATCCTCACTTATACTATCGTTGTATTCGTAACGAACATATGCAAGCAAGTTTGCGTCATTGCTAATATCTGTGCTCTCATCTAATTGCAAAGCATAAAATCTGCTCGCTTTAACGTTCATAATCAACTGTTCTTTAACATTTCCTGACATTTCATCAATTCTATTCTTCACTGTACTGTTGGATAAGGATATAATGTCCAATTCTTTTGAAGCTTTATCTCCCAACATAGCTGAAACCATAATTTTAGCGCACGGTAATATTAATTCTTCAGCAATAGTGTGAGGCTTACCACTTTTTGCAACTAACAAGGATACTTGGTAAGAAGCTAATACAGCACATTCGTTATTGGTCCCAGTAGCAGTCTTAATCATTGTTTTTTTGCTTCGTTCTAATTCCGAGGCTTTAATTTTGAAAAAGGATTTAGATTTCTTGGTGTTTTGTTTCTAAATGACGTCGGAGTTTGGCCGGTTTCATCGACTCATTCGACAAAACTTCATAGCACATGACGCACTGAGGTCTTTCTTCACCGTTTAAATTAGTACTTGTGAAACCTAAAGCTAAGTATTCGTCTCAAAACTTACGACGTTTAACCTTTGAAGTCGAAGGTTTTTCATTTGCTTCGTCTAAAGCGGAATTATTTGGTTTTAACCAGCGTTTCATTGTCACAATCAATTTACAAACGTAATTTCGATATACTAACGAAAAAACAAAACAGTGCGGGTGAGCGCAAGTATCGTGCGTGGGGGAAGAGAAACGACCCGCACGCGCACAAATATTTCACTCATTTTACTTAAGCAGTCAGTCTTGGACCTGTTGGCTCACGTTTGCCGTGTTACTTAGTAGCATGGCGTGCGTAGCGATTACAAGACATTTGGTGGTATTTATTTATGATTGTTAAATGGTTCATAGATAGGACTGCGGACCCCCATACATATGCTCGCGGACCCCCAGGGGTCCGCGGACCACAGGTTAAGAAACACTGCAGTTTATCTCAACCCTTTATAAAACAAAATCTAGGAACTCATAGTTCAAATAAATGTAAGTTTTGATTTGTTATTATTACCAACGCTATGTGTCATTCAGAGTATCAAAAGTTTTAAATATAATTATAGATCTTACCACTCTATTCTTGTCGAGAAAAAAGATGAATTTCTTACTAACTGTCGACAATTTAACTACGACATAGCATAGGTTTTAAGGATATTCTAAAGATATTTTATTTTAGCCAAGCATCCGAAACACATCCATTAACAAAACTGAAAACCATCGAAAACTTTTCTCATTTACTAAAAACTCTAATGAGAAATTCTTTAATAAATAGTTATTGCTGCTATACCACCTTCGTTCCTAATCGGGTTATCGCTTTACTACAATTTTAGCAACTGTACCTGATATTATACATGGCATTGCAGATGGCTGTTAGACTAGGACACTCAGTGTAAATATAAAACAATATTAAAAATCTTTATTACAGAATTCAATGTAAAAGCCAATTTTACCAAAAATAAATGCCGGGGGTGCTATTTTAGCAGACAGAATAATAGGACCTTATTTTCTGGATAGGTCATTAAATTAAGAAGTTTATTTTTAATTTAAAGACAAAAAGCTCCAGAAATACAATCATTGTGTGACGCCTATGAAATCGTGTTTACTTTGATGCATTAGGAGAGAGACACAGAAAAACCATTTTCTTTTTGATTTTTAAAAATATCTCTGTTTCACCGTTTTGGTTAGATCCGATGTGATGAATAAAGAGGAGAGAAGTTTATTGAAAAAACCTGATTTTCAATGGAAATTCGAAAAAAATCCAGACTTATGGTTAAAAATCAAATTTACAACGCTACAGTCCATTAGATATGTAAATTTGAAAAAGTAGACAAAAAAGAATCAAAACAACTAAAAGATATTACGCCATTATAGAAATTTATTCCTAAAAGATTTTATTCTTTATATTTAAAGAATATTATTTTATATTATTTGGACAAGAATATTTTTATTAACGTTGTTCTTTTATCATGTGCCAACATTGTTTTATCGTGGAGATATATCCAAACTGTAATAATCACGCAGACGATTAAACAGACTAATATTGAAAACTTTACGGTAGTCTAAAAAAATATTAGTTAAGTTATAATTGGAAAACAAAAAGTCACTGTTATATTTTTAAGAATTTTGGCTTTTTGTATTTTGCTTAACACAGTACCATTAAATTTTCCATTCTACTTTTTATGTCTTTAGTGCCGACAGCCTATTAATTCTTATAAATATATACATACATATATTCTGTATGGATAACATATAGATGAACATTGTTATGTACGAAGGGGGGAATCTTGGCACTATAAATCCATTCCATATGATTTGAGGAACATCTGGCTATTGATTAAACTACATCTTTGACAATAATTTCCATTTGTATCTCATCTCTTGATTAATCCTCTTTGTGTGTAAACAAATACCATTACATGTAAAATCTAGACATACAGGGTGAGTCACCGAAGACGCGACGGTCCATAACTCCAGAACGGTTCATTTTATGAAAATTTTGTAAGATTCCTTTTTGTGTATATTTGGAAAAGCCGTGATTCCTAAATCAATTCCATTTATACACGTTGTGCCAAAAAAATATATGTATCAAAGTTATGTTTTTACAATATTATAAACCTCTTGCAGAGCTGATTTCAACGAATTATCTCACTTTATGTCTATTATGTTTAATAAAGGATCTACAGCCATCTGAAAATCACCTTTTTTTGAAATCAGATGTCTGTAACAGCCAAACTATTGAAAATCAATAAAAACAGCATACATGTTTCTTTTTAAGTTCTATGCTATGGCGTTAAAAAATATTTGACAAAATAAAAACACATGGGGTATTCCTTTTGAAAAAACAAAACTTTGATACATATCTTTTTTTGGGACAACCTGTATAAGTAAAACTGAATTAAGACTTTTTTAAAAATACACAAAAAAGTACTCTTACAAAATTTTAGTCAAATGCACTGTTCTGGAGTTATGGAGAGTCGCGTCTACGATGACTCACCCTGTATAAGGTCTTTTAAAAAACATGGCATTAGAAAACAAACGATAAAAAAATTATGTCAATTTTTATGTAACATGATGTTTAATTTTGGTTATATTTATTAATTTGGTAATGCTTTTTACGTAACTTAAAAATAGAAAAATATTGTTTTTTGACAAATAAAAAAATAAGTGTTTAAGTGGTTGACGACTATTCTTGATTTATCACTACAAAATTTTTAATTCATTTCATTTATTTATTATACAATACTAGAATACTAGTTTATTTGGCACCTAAAATAAAAGCATAATTACGTTAAATAAATATTATTTACGACGGAAACAACGAAAAGTCACAGATTAAAACATAAACCGCTAAATGTCCTGGGTTGTTAGATTATTGCAAAATTACTTGAGTCATAAATGTCTGTATGTCCTTCCAGCCATACAAAAAATAAATGGCAAAATGATTCGGTTTAGTAATTTTATTAAAAAGGGCTAGAAACAGTTCATATTCAAATATTTACCCCTATCTATTCCGCTTTCCAGTGTGTCACTATATGAAAAAATTTTCATTTTTTATCACATCACTACTTAAATGTTCAACTTGTTGAAGTGAGGGATAATTACAAATTGAGCGATATGATTAGTTAATTACAATACCAGTTGGCAGTTTTTTTACTTGACGGGGATAGACTTTATTATAGAGCTGATGATGGGCAATTGCGACTTTATGAGTCATAAAAACGCATAAAATTGTTTGAAGAACATACAGGGGTGAAACAAAAGTAAATTGAATGGTATATAAACGTGTTTAAAATGCATTAGTTTTTAACAAATGTATGCTATCCAATATTATTCTCATCTAAAGTTCACTTAACTGTACGGTGGGTTTGAGCACATTTTGGTTACTTATATATTCTTGGTTTATACTTTGCGGAAATGCTTCCCTTATTTTAAAGTGTATTTAAAAATGGATTTTTTTTTTGCTATCTTAATTATTTTTATTTTTTACTGTTTGATTTGTTCATCTACGTAACCGTTTTTGTTAAGGCAATATAAAGAGAACAAAAAATGAAACCATCACTGTTAATTTTAATAATTTAGAATTACTTTCGTAAGTACCTACTTAGTTTAATTATTTACACTTTAATTTCGTTACTACAAATATTTTGCAATTCATGCGTGCATAAAGTGCGAAACTTAAGTCACATACAATTTTTTACAAAAAGCTGTGGAAAACTGTGAAAATTCAAGATAAGTCTAATTTATCTTTCATATTTATAAAAATATGCAATAAAGATAAATCAAATACTTTATAAAATACATTTTAAAATATTTCAACACCCTTTATCCTTTAATTTGGGAATGGCCTAAAAGGATTTTTATAGGGAAGAAGTTTTTTCATTAATTCTGGGTGAATTGTTTATATTGTTAGAAAAATATTTATTGTGCGTATGACACAGCATTTAGTATAAACAATAGTATGTATTTAGTCCTGTGAAGAGTAAGAAAATTGTAGTTAAAATTACTTGAGTTTATTTAATATATATAAAAAGAAATGATTTTTTTAATGCTCTCCTAGAATTAATTCACTAATTGCATCATATAAAATTTTGAACTAACAAGAAATTCCTGGAACTTCCCTAGATTAATTCTCAGAATTTTTACCGAACATCGTCTGTAAAACAAACAGTAATTTAGCAGTTAGTTTATTTTACGATGTAATTATCGGTATTATAAAAAAAATTTTCGAAATAAAACTTTTTTAAAAATAATTTTTTTAAATCAGTTGTTTGGCGCAGTCAGTGAGATTGTCACGAAAAATCCCTTCGCAGTTAGGTGTAGTTATTGCAACACAGAAGTAACAAATACCAATTCTACGAACACTTCAAGTAAGGAAAAACTTTTTTCGGACCCCCAAGGATTATTGTTTTCTCCGTGCGAAGCCTGGGATATTTATTTACACGAAAGTACTCTGAGTAAATTCTTCTTATATATATAAGAATTTAATGGTAATATGAATGCGCTTCAATCTTTTTAAAAAGACTCTTTAGTACTACTTCATTTGTGATAATGCCAATATTTGAAATTATCAGAATATAATTATTTTCTGCTCGCGAGATCAATAAAGTAAAGGTTTAAATGTTGGGGGGAAAAATACAGCATAAGAGGCCAAGATAACTCCATGAAAGCTCTTTTGGTTGATTTTCCGAAATTTCCGACGGCGTTAGTATAGACAGTGCCGAAAACATCGAGTTCTTTTCTGTGTTGTATAAAGAGTAAGAAAATATTTATTACTTTCATAATACCGGAAATCTTGTTGATTTTTGATAATTTTGGATTTAGTATGAACAACCGCTAAACATTTTATGTAAATTGATTTTTTAATGTTTTTTTCTTTCCTTCTTGAATTTATTTTGACCAGCAAAAAACCATTACTTGTGACCGTGGGTTAGAATTTTTACTGGATAAGCTTTGAAACAGTTATTTTTATTAAGTTTCTTGTATATATTTTTATATTTAATATATTGAATAATTTCAAAATAGCAACAGGTATCGTTGGAAAGCAATTAAAGCCTGTTTTCCATTACTTTCGTATAAAGTAATTTTTTCAATCAAACCCCTAGAATACCGTTTCTTCACTGTTGCTGCCTAGGCACCCTTTTATTACTAATTTAAGGGATCGTGTTTTCTCTACGAAAATAGAGGACTGGCACCCGTGGCATCATCGAAAGCGCCATATTGTACCAACTTTTCCAGAACCAGCTAGAAAAACAAGTTGCAGCACATATTAATAATTTTCAACAAAACAAAAGTAATTGTAGTAATCATTAAAGACGAACTTCGATCATAACGATCTTCAGCCAAATGTTTCTAAACTAAGTACAAATATAACGACCCGATATATGTCCAGCCTAGACCAGTTACACTAATTAACAACTTTTCGGACTTCAAAAAAATGTCTGGAAACCCAATCAAATTTTAACCCCCAAAAGCCCGAACCTGTAAGGAGGAACACAAACAGCAGATAAATTCAAACCCAAATCGTAGATGAATCTATGAAGAACTAAATAATGTGGAACATTGCAAAATTTAAATATTTAACCAAAACGGTGAATTTTCGCAAACTAATGAGTTCGAAAATTTTATCACATAAAAGGCAATTACCTTATATCACAATAAAAGACATAACTGAATCCTTTTACTCAGAGTTCAAAATTGATAAAGATTTAAAATTTTACTTTTACAAATTTCACTGTACTTATTTATTACGATTTCTAGAGGCAACTCGCAATTCCACAAATTTAGAAATAAATTTTGCTAGCAACATATTACCTACGAAACATGTATACTAAACATTTACCTGAAAAATCTGTATCACAATAAACCCGTTACTATTTCTCCGTGAAAAATATTAGTACCCGAACAAATGATCCATAATTGCACAATTTGGGAAATCTTAACCATTACAAATAATTGTTGGGCTAATGTCAAAATTGATAATAACTGTGACGAAGATAAAAATTTCACTATATATTTTATAAAAAGTGTATCTATCGAAAATAATTTTGAATTATTTCAAATAAAACCAAGAATTGAAACTCACGACAAAATATCATTATTTTCAAAAAGTTACAGGTATGTTTTCATTTAAAAAGAATAAGTTAGATACCATACAAATAAAACGTTAGAACAAAATCTGCATTGTTCTAAAAACCCGCAATTTTTTTGGTTAGTAGTCGATTAGCGAAAGGTAAACGAGAAACCGTCAAGGATCTCTACTCGATTCACAATATTTCAGATGAATTTCAGTTAAGTTAGAACGATATAATAATTTCTCAACTTTAGATGTTACGCCAGAATATCACCAGATAAAGATGCATCCTGATGGAATTTTTAAAACCGCTTTTTCATTAAAAATGGATATTACAAGTATTTAGGAATGCTCTTCCATCGTAAAAATGCCTCTGTTACTTTCTAGCAGGTAATGGACAACAGTCGAGAGGTTTTGCTAGAACATGTGGTACATTTAAAAACAGTATTTCAACGCTTCGTAAAACAAATGTTGAGGTCAAATTTCGAATTTCTAAAATAAAAATGTATGGCTTATTTCGTGTACGTAATTACTAGAAAAAGGTATTAAGCCAAACTCCGATAAAAATAAAATATACAAAGAAAAATCTCTCATAGAACCCAAAAGGAAATCAAAAGTTTTTTAAACCTTTTGGGATACAATAGAAAACTCATACCCGGTGTCACAAAACTTGATAAAACCCTTATATAAACAAAGAAGTAAATACTCATGACATCTCCAATGTTACGAATATATAAATAATAGTTAACCAAGGATCTAATCTCAAGCTACGCCGATTTTTCACCTTTTACTCCGTAACCACCGATGCATGCGCTTATGCAATTAGTGCAGTATTGTCCAAAAGACCCGTAGGCGGAGCCAAACCTGTGACTTATGCCTCAAGAACTTCAATCAAGAAGAGCAAAATTACAATTGAAAGAGAGCTTCTTACAACCGTATCAGCCATCAAATATTTCCGTTTTTAATATTGCGGTCGGAAGTTTTTCGTGTTTCTCTCAGCTTCGATGGCCATTGACACAGATACATTACTAATAATAATTAGGTACAATGTATAAAGTTCGAGTTAATATTAATACTAAACTTAAATTAATGATTGTTAAATATTTGATAACTTTGTATATTGGGTCCGGTGGGTTGAGAATTTCTGCTAAAGTTTTTGAACGTCCTAGTTGTCTTCTTTTTTATGAATAATGGTGACATTCAATGAGAAAATGCTTGACGGTTACAACGCTGTTGCAGTGATCACATGAAGAAGGAGGTCTTGAAGTCGTTAGGTGACTGTGTGTGAGATTCGTATATCCAAGTCTTAGGCTACGAATAATTATTTTATCTCTTCTTTGTAATGGAAGAAGATTGAACGGCTTAACATACTGGCGGGTCTCATATAACTTCGAAGAAATTTTGGTCCAGTGATCTTGCCATGTCAAGTAGGTTCTGTGTTTAAAAAAAGTTTTTTTAGCTCTTTATATAACTGAACTTTTTCAACAGAAAGATTAGATGCTAATGCTTCCTTAGCTGCGCAGTCTCTGCCTATTCGTTACCGATAATTCCAACGTGTGAGGAAGAAACCCAGACTATGGTTATCGTTACTCCTTCGCAGAAATATTTGAATTGTAAAGATTGACTTCTCAATATTTTTTTAGATTTATCTTGGAAGAATGAGGCTAAGGTGTAAGCTATTTCTTGCATTTGCCCAATTTAGGTCCAGAATTCGTAGGGAGGAGTTTCAGAAGTTATGGACGAGACGTATTTATTCCAGCTGTCTTTTTTACTTTATTTTATTATCGTTTTGGCCCTGACTCTAAACTTTTTAAATTAAGTCATGTTCGCTCCTTGTTCTTCTATATTTGTTTAATGCCATTTTACTTTCTCGAATCGCAGATTTGCAATCCTCATTCCATCAGGGTACAGTTTTCCGGGAACAACCCCAAAACGAAGTGTGGGAAGTCCGAGTAATTATGAAAGGAGGTGTTAATTGAGAAATAAGTTCCGCTTCGGTAACTAATGAATTAGGTGGAATATAAATACTACAAATAGTCATTTTGAATGGGCACCTACACTAGCTGCTACTGCTTCTAAAGATGCATTTAAGCGATAAGCTATCGAAACCTTAATAATTTATAATACCGTCTAAAAGGATATTGTAGTATCATAAAAGCAATTCGAATAAATAAAATTATGTCATGAATGTACAACTAACCGTAAGGGCACAATCGACAGCGAAGCTAAAATCAAACGCCTATTCTATTGGCTCAATATTCGAATAATTGCGAGTAAATTTATAAATAATTATAAAGAATGAAATAAGGCAGAATTCCGTCTAAACAAATATTTAAACTCATCCCAACACCTCATAAACCCTAAACCCTTCGAAATTATCCAAGTCGACGCACGCCGATGTTTTTTAAATTTTCTAAATACGCACAAGCCTATCCTTTGACGGCGTACCTGCAATTCATATAGCAAAATCTTTTGTCAATTGTCTATGCCGCCATGAAACACTAAATATTAAGTTTTAGACTGCGATACACAATTAAAAAGGCCAGTAATAAATTATTTTACGGATATTCCATTACGAATATTCCATTCGACCCTAATCGAATATATTCGTAGATCATATTCCCTGTGTAATTATTGGTTATAATGAACTTTATTTATTCAGCAACAAAACGGTGCCCTACAGAAATAATTAATAGTCATTTAAAAAGTTATCTCCCTTTTAATACGAACATAAACCAAAAATTTTAATTGGATTATATTGATGTTATAAGGGAATTACTAGAGAACTTTAATTCGAAGTAAACAAACAAATATCCCAACAAAAATTCTCTAAAAATTTAAGTATAGAGCGTCATGAGCCCTTAACATACGACCCTGGAACATTACCATAAAACCGGAGCTCCTGATAAACAGTGCCCTAGATTTGCCGCTTATTCTACAAAAAATATAAAAGGAAGTAATAATACAATCTAAATAAATAAATCTCGCTGATTTACAAAGTAATTTTTGATTACAGCACCGAAATTTCATTAACAAAAATGAACGAAAAATAATTAGCAGCAGACAAAAATTTACGAACTTAGCACAAAACTTGGAAAGAATTACACAGTTTTTCCGGGTACTTGTAGCGAAAACCACTTTAGACCAAATGTATCGGCAAATTTAATAAACGTACTTAAAATTTCCCTTATGCCCGCTGGTGTAAAAACTCTTCATTATAGCATTGTGAAAATAATTTGGGACAAGGTAACTAATGCCAATGTTAAGGTTTTGTATTGTTCAGTTATGGAAAAAGTGGGTGCACATTAAATTTAAATAAATTAAAACCTTTAATAAACATTTAGGTAAATGATGTAATTAATTTTAGCCAAAAATTACGAAAGAAAAAACAACACCAAATTAAAAAAGGTTACATTTGGCCATATTGTCAATCACGTGTTGGCAATAAGACCACATGTATAAATAATACAAAATAACGCAGAAAATTTTATTTAAGTCGAATAACAAAAAATTTTTGGTATAATGTGACGAGGAATTTTAATAAACAATAATTTTGAAATTGGGGCATAAAAACATCTTTATTTGTCTCTTTGTTAATCCCATACATTCTTCGTGGACATAATCCTTGAAATTAGAACATAATCACATTACGACTTACTTATCTTCCATACATAAGCTGCAAAACCAATATTCTGTCAGTTTTAATTGAGAGTTTTCAGTTTATTTAGTTTAGTACCTGATGTTGAAGGTTTATTCTTTTTAAGAGTTGTACTTCTGGGTCTTGCAATACTTTTAATGTCTGGAGTTGTTAAAGACATGTTATGATTGGAAGAAGGATTATTTGACGAGTTTTCTTCAAAATCAGTGTCATCGAATTTGTCATGTAAACTGAAACTGTCGGAATCATTCCTGTTGTCATTTGCAGTAATATATTAGTTTTCTATTAAACTATATTTACTTGGTCTAGTCTCAGAAGGAATAGGAATGGTGATATCATTGTGATGCTGAAGCTGGGGTTGAAGGTCGTGGTCTATGTTTGTAACGCTACTCGAGGCAAATGTAATATCTGAGATGCATCAAGACATAGCCTTAAATATAGCTTTAATATTCGATGGAGTTATTACTTTATCCCATACAGCCGAAACTATTCCTTCCATTTCTTCCTCTTAGAAATACTCAAATGCTCTAAATATAGTTTAATCCATGGGCAGGAGTTCATGCGTAATATTACTGGGTAGACAGTAAAGTTTCTCAGCCATTTTTAATAAGGTATAGTCTAGAGTCTAGACGATATTTAGCATCATGAAAAATAACAAGACAAGGACCAGCAACTTTAAATTTTGCTAGAATTTCAATCCACCGACAAAAGGCAGATTGAGTCATAGTACCCTTCTAGGTCATAGATACTAAAGTACCGGGAGGCACGGTATATCTCCATTCTGGTTTAAGTCATTTGCCTTTGAATATATATATTCCATTGCCACATGTGACAATTGAAACGTTGTCTCCGTGTTCATTTTCAACCATATGCACCCGTCGTGCACCTTTTTGTACTAAAACTTTTTGTTGTTTTCATTTACATTATATACTCGTTCAGGTTTGTCCATTATATCTAAAGCACCAATATATGGTGCAGCCTGGTAAAATGGTCATTCGCAATAAACTTATTGAGTTTCTGGGCTCTCGCTGGATTTAAATTATATGTTTTCTAATTCGAATATTGGGATTGCGATCCATGAATCCCTTTATCCAAAAACATCCAGTAATTTCTGTTTCTTTTTGCGTTTGGTGTGTTATTTATTTTAGCAAACCTATACACACATTTTTGAAGTACTGTTGCATTGAGCGCATATCCTACTTCAGAGAGACTATTTAAGTGAATTAATTCACTTTCTTGTTCTAGTTAAAATAAGTTTGCGTCCCAAACTAGACTTGTCAGTCTTCCTTTGTGTCAAGTAACTTCTTTGAGTCCATCGGGGTATATGGTAGGTAATGCTAGCTAGCTCTATTTACCGACCTTCCTTCCGTAAGGCCTGAATGGCTCTGGTAGTATATTCTTGGATCCATTGTGCCCTCAAACTACTAAACCGGATACGCGCCATCTTTTATATCTCTAAAAAATATTAAAATTAACCAAATCATAACCAAAGCCGCACCGATTCAGAAGGGAAATACACGTGTAGAGTAATATGAGACCATATTGCCGGTATAAAAGTTGGCCATTTATCTCAACATAGGTGACGTTCATATTTTTATGAAAAAATGTCAAACAACGATAATTAACAAGTATCACTATACTGTGTTATCACTTGATATTTGAGCTACAATTGTACTATATAAAATCATTAAAGAACTTACTTGTTCAAGGAACAAAGGATTTATGTTAATACAGGTTTATAAAATGAACCCCGTACGTAATCATTTCAGAGTTACAAGCGACTGCGTAAACACTGATTATTTCAGCTACCCGCACATTGACAAAATACGACTGTATTGTCTAGGGAGCCATCTGGTTGACAGTTAAATTGGTTATTTATATATATATAATATTTGCCATAATGACAACATGGCCATATTGACATTAGTTACATTATATCATGAAATAAATAATTTATTCGATAAGTAATTTACTACTTACTTGGTAATGGTATTTTCGATGTACACAAATACTATGAAATTTTTAACGTTATGTTAATCTCATGACGGTTTCGTTTTCGTTATTCATTTCGCCTTAATTCTTCCAGAAATGTAACAGTTATAATCGTTTGTACTCGATCCCTAACAAAAATAATACTATCAGTATCTCACTAAAATCCTACCTGGCAATAGAAAAAAATCTGTGCGGCTACATAGACGAAAAATGCAAAAATATCCATCCCGTGTACTTCTGTAAGAAAACGGAGGTTATTTTTGAAATGACGAAAAAAGATTGCTTACAATCAAATACAAAAATCGGTTTAATATTATCTTATGTTGACCACGACGATCTTATTCATGGACCAACCCGATTGCTACCATCAATTGAGATCAACAATGTGTTTCATAATCATACGAGATTGGCGAAGTTCCATTAAATAAAATTCACCAAATTCGACAGGAACAAGATCCAATTCGTCTAATCAGTTTCAAAACCTCTTCAGAGAGTCAATATTGCAGTTTGCACCGTTTAGATTAAGACACTCAAATTCAAACACTCAAACCGAAGATAGTCTTCCGGTCAACCAAAACCTACAATCGAGATCGAAGATGACGAATAGCAATCCACATCCACAAAAGAGGAATTTCACCATATAAAATGTTAAACTATCTACAAATTCCTGAAATTTCTTAAGACGTTTGGTTAAAATTATATATTTCTACCAAATATGCTATAAACAAGCAATAATCTAGTAGTGATTTTGATTTCCGCTTTTGTAATTACTGTTTTTAAAAAGAACTTTTTTTTTTGAAAATCAATTATTTTTTTTAGTTGCTTTGGTCCCTTAACGTCACGGTAAAGAATGAAGTCACAAATGTCAAATTCTTAACCACGTTTGAACCTTACTTCTTTTACTATTTTGAAGTAATAATTGCTAAAAAACTAACAAGATCGGAAATAAAAACAGTATGTCACACGTATAATGCTTACTACACTTTTGACTGTCAAAATCTATAAATGGTGAATTTTCACTATTTTTAGATGTATTTTAAAGGATAACCCTTGTTGTTTGAAAATTTTAACTAAAGTTATGGGCAGGATCTTTATTGGTTTAATAAATTTGACCCATTCGACCGAATATAAGCCAGTGCTTTAAATTTATTTGAACGAATCGATTATATTTATCAGTTTAATAAATATTGGATTGAATCTACCAAATATTTACCTGAGGCATGTAAAGATAGTTTATCTAAAATAAGTATTTATCTCGAATAAATAAAAAAATAGTTCACAGATCAACTCGTGAATTACTCTGAAACAGAGATTCTGTAATAAATAAGTTACTTACTTATATCAAATGACATTTTTGTTAGTAAAAACTTCTATTTTTGTGCTTAAAACATCAGAAATATGGAAAATTTTCTAGATAAAATATGTTATTTTATTAATATATTTCAACTGTAGGTCATTTAACGCATCTTTTTATTACTGCTAATTTATAAATCAGGCTCTATATTCAATTTTAATTTGAAAACTTTTAGATAACAAAAATTTACCTGTCCGAGCACTTTTTATTACTCTCTGAAATAACGCCAAATCAATTTTAGTCTATGTGGCTTCCACACTTCGATCGAATTTTTAATTAAGAGCCAATATTTACCGAATTACGGGCTCACAAAATTGATTGATTAAAGTATTATTGATAAAAATATGTGCATTTGAATTTCATTAAAATAAGAATAACACAATACAGAGTGACAACGGAATTTTGTAATTGTAGTCAAAGTACCATTTCACCTAGATACTAATGGTTGAAGAACTATTATCATTTTAACAATAACGTAACGATCATTAAGGTCAAGATAAACATTTTTTAGTAAGTCAGCCTGAGTTTGATCACTGCAGGAGAAATGTGTTGCGTTTAATGGGTAACCCATGAGATGTAGACTACCTTGAGAAATTCATTGCGAAGGTCGGTCATTACCACCGCAGAAAAAACTAAGCTGTTCATTGTTAACACAATCGATTTCTTAAAGGTATTAAATGGGAAAGCATATAAGTACATAAAAAGCGTTATGATAAGAAGAAATTATACAATTAAAGAGAAGGAAATACAATAAATAAGATTATAAAAACGAAAAAACTTTGTTACTACGATCATTACAAAACTTATTATGATATTGAAAAGAAAAAAGAAAAGAACCATTACTTGGACTTTCAGTAACCCATATCTGGTAAATTCGCAATGGTTTTAGCGCCCTCACCTTATTTAGAACCGTCGGTGCATCAAATGGGGATGTGATATAGGAAAATAAATGTGAACATATTTTAATTGATTTTGTGATTTTGTGTGTATACAACTTATCGATTATTTTGAGGACTTCCTCTCTATACGCTGCAAATGAGTCAAATAAAGACAAATATTTAAGGTCACGTCAATACTGCGTTATTTGTGTAGATAATACTATAATACCAAATCAAATCCATTCCATATTGGTCGATCAATCAAATAATTTTTCCGCTAAATAATGCATATTAATAATAAATGAGACTCTATTTAACACAAGAGAGTAAATTACTTCTACAAATATTATCAATACAGCTTGTACCAATTGATATAAATTTGCGGCTTCTTTAAGGACTACTTAATAAATACATGTTTTAATGTTAAATCAAAATAGGAATCTAGCTCTATATTATTGCTCATACATTGATTTAAGAACGATGGAGTTCCCAAAAAGTTCATACTAGTATTTTTACCTGTTTTTCAGAAGACAAAACAGCAAGTACATTGTTACTAATATCACAATAGCACCGGGCTAAAGCAGTTTTTAGTGTTATATAATCTGTATTTCACTTAACCTGTCAATATTCTTGAAGGATTCTAATGCTATTTTTGCTCGAATTTTGTGTCTCCGCTCCACATTCGGGTAACAAGATCTGTCCATGTGAGTGAAGATTTCTTCCGACAATTACTTCGGGTTTTTATTACTCACAATATTACTGTAAGTGACAGACACAACTTTCTCTAATCCAGTGGTACAAGAGAGTCGTGATAGTCCAGAAAATTGAATGCGTAAAAAGTCATAATTGGTCCCAAAATGCCGGTTCCATATTTTAAATACTCAGTGCCTGATACAATGAAGGCATCTAAAACTCATCTACATATTGATCTGGCAAAAAAGTTTTGGAATAAAAGTTGCTCATAGCTGTCTCAATATCCCGGATCAACTGCCAAAAATCTAAAATGCAACCAAATATTTATTACTAAGCTATAAAAAATTTCTACTTTTTAACTATCTTAATGTTATTGTAGGAGGTTTAACATGTATGTATGACATATATATAGGGAGATCCAAAATTATGTAAATGCTAGAGCACAGAAGACTACACCTACACAGAAGCGAAGGAACGCGTTGGCGCCTTTGATGTAGCGGTAGCCGTTTCTCAGTGACAGTTCACGTTTTTGCCGATTATTACACTGGTAAAATGGTTCCAATTATTTACACTAACAAGATTGAAATATCAAAACGACAAAAAATGTTTCAATTATCTACATTTTTTTCACTAAAATCGTATGTGGGCGAAAAGAGCTTCCCATAAATGCATTGAATACTTTATTTTACCAACTGAACTTCTTTGAACATTCACTGGTAGAAACACAAATATTAAAAATTGTGACGTTGATATTTTTTCCGGTTATAACATGACGGCTGCAGTCATGCGCAGTACATTTCGAATCCCTAAAATGCGCTACCCCTCGCTTCTGTGTAGGTGTAGTCTTCTGTACTTACAGAACATTGAAAAACAATGGTACTTTTTTATATACACTTTTTTCAAAACTTTATAATAGAGAAAATGCAATCCTAAAAAGAGGTGAAATGATCAACTTTTTTTTTTTAAATATCGCTCAGATTGCTTATATGATATTAAGATTACTAATTTTATGTCACCTTATATTGTATTCCTTATGAATAAAGGGTAGTTTATGGTAGTAAATGGGGGTTATTACGACAAATATTTTTAGTTTTTTAAACTTCTTGTAAAAAATGTTTCCTTAGACTATTCCACGTAAAAAAGGTGCTCTTTTTACATTCCGATATATTTTAAAGTAATCGAACTGCACTATTGTAGTAGTTGTAGTTTTTAAATAAATCAAATTGACTTTGGAATAGGAGAAGCTGTTATCAATGAAACTTTAATGAACTTTTACAAGTATATATATATTATAATAATACTTTATATATTAATTAAGGATGAAAATGTTTTACACCATCTGTTCTTCATTTTGTTGTACACACGATCAAATTCTTTTACTCAATAAATATATTATTTCATTAGTTGATGTTGGATCATTTTTTTAAATGGTACATTTTTGCTGGCTTTGTAACTCATTTACTGTATTAATTTAAACATTATGCATTTTTGATTTTAAATAAATCTATATTTTAAAATTCATTGGATTAATTGTTGCAGCCTCACCCCAGCCTATCCATCTATTATGAAAATGATTATGTAATCTCCTTCTAGAATTTCTTGTATAACGTGGAGTAGTAACATTTTGCTTAAAAAACACAATTCTTCTTAGGTGTAACCGAACATCTTCTAAAATGTCCTAGGAAATTGTTATACATAGTAGCTTTCAAATTTCCGGGAAAGATGTGAAAATCTATAAAATTATTTTCTAAAGTAGCAGCCCAAACATTTAATTTGAATGTTTGTTGGAAATGAGATTCTCTCTTAGCTCCGACATTTTCATCAGCACAAAAATGCATATTTTTAGAATTAAATATACCTTGTCTTGTAAATGTGGATTCGTTCGTAAGAATAATGTTGTTTAAAAAATTAAGAATTGAAACTATTACAATAAAATGCATGTATTCTTTCTAACTAATATAATTTAAAAACGGTGATATTTATGGAAATAAATGAAGACCACCTTTTTGGATTGTAATAAAAAAAAATAAAAAATACAGGGACATTGTCCCCAATTTACTACCCTCGTACCCTTTATTCATAAGGACTAAAATAGATGGTGACATAAAATTAGTTATCATAATATTTTATAAGCACTAAAATTTAAACTCGTTGTTCAAAAGTATATGAGAGATATTTGATAAATAAAGGTCTTGATTTCCCTTTTTTTGGATTGTATTTCCTAAATTATAAAGTTTTGAAAAAAGTGTATATAAAAAGTACCAATATTTTTAAATGTACTGGTACAATCAAATACTGAAACAACATACACAAACTGATGACAGTTTATTTTGCTTGCGATAATTCTTCTACAGTTACCTAACTAAACTTAGCAAATGCTAAAGTATATCCGACTAGAAATACAGATTTAGATTTGTTGACTGACGTTATGTTCTTCTAAATTCTTCTAAACACCTATTAAGATTCATTATGAATAGTTTTGACTGGTATATTATCCCAAAAGGGAAGAGTACTTTATTGCGGGTCACCACATAAAGGGGAATCAAAGCTGTTCAACCTTGAAAGTGGCCTTAGAATTAAGACAAAGATAATGAGACAGGTGATAGTTTTTTATCTTTATTAAAATAAGTTCCCTAAGGAACATTGGTTTTCTTGTAAATACTGTTCTAATACAATTTCATTGAGAGGGAAAGTTAGTTAGGACTAATTAAAATGCTATCTAAAATTGTTTAAATAAACTTAAAAATGAAAAACTATAAAGAGTATCTCATTCAAAATAATAAACTTGTAATATAACTGATTCCAACTTTTTGACTAAATAACGCCTTATTCAAAGCAACCTATCCTAATTTTTCGAAACCTATTATCTGACTTCACAGATCTCGCTAATGGATGGTTTACATGCCGCGCCTTATATTTATTCAATAAAATCATCCTCTCCTACAAAAACAGACAAAACTAGTTCATCGGTTCCCAGTGGTTGCTAATACGATTAGAAATTCGAATCCAATTCCAACTGAAGTTATTCAACTTGGTAGCTTGTGCTGACAAAAATTCGATAAGATTTATCAAACTGCTCAGACTAAACTGCCAGAAGTTATTAACGAAAGTTTGCTAAGGGTTATTTTGTTGAAGTATTTGGAAATTGTAAATGATCGATGTTGATGAAGTTGACTTTAAGGGGCGCCAGGATAGACAAATATTTTGGGTCGAATTAGTCAAAAAAAAAAAGATTTAATAGAGCCAGCCGCCTCTGTAAAATAACCATTTTTATTTTCTAAGAAATTTAAAATATCTTATAAAGTAGAGATTATTTTGTAATTTTCGAGAATTATTACTTTTGTTCGTAAACATACAGGGTGCGGCATGATTGCGTCGAAGTACGATATATCCGTTTTTATTGAACTTAAGAAAAAAAAGTTTTCACCAGAGGTGTAGGCAGTCTTGAGATTTTAAAATTAGTCCCAAATGTACAGTGATAGAGTGATCAAAAATTTGAAATCCCATTTCATTTTTGATCACTCCGTATCAAATATTTTTTAATGCCGTAGCATAGAACTTGAAATGTTAAGATAGGGACATGTAAGCCGTTTTTATGGATTTTTTTAATGGTTTGGCTGATACAGACATCTAAATTCAAAAATGTGTGATTTTCAGGTGGCTGTAGATCCTTTATTAAACATAATAGACATCAAGTATGATACATCGTTGAAATTAGCTCGGCAAGAGGTTTATAAAAATGTAAAAATATACGGGGTGTTCCATTTAAAAAAAGTATTTTTTTGTCTGGCACTGCGTTCCTGAACACTCTGTATATTTGGGATTAATTTTAAATTGTGAATCTCATGATTGCCTACACTTTTTGAAAAAACTTTTTTTTCGTAACTTCAATAATCGGACTAATCGTACTTCGACGCACTAATGCCGCATCCAGTATTTCAACATGTTTGTGTCTTTTTTATAGAAAAATCAGTTTGACGCAGGAAGTAGCAATCTTACTTTAGATTTCTTCTGATTGGACGATTATTTGTAGAGCTCTACTGATAATTTTTTCAGAAGAAAGCCATTGGTAGAATTTAATAAAATTTTTCACACTTTATTGTTGCTCTACAATTAGTGATAAAGTGTGTACAAATCATTTTAAGCTCTAAAAAATTGAAGGAGTTTCGGGTTTTTCTTTTGTAACAATATATGTTTTGTCCTGGATTGTAACCCTGCAAAATTCCTTAATTGCAGAGAAATATTATTAGAATTGTCAAACGCCGAAACGTCATTAATAATCAGAAACCCATAAAACGAGTAATATTCGAAGAATCAATGCTCAGAAAAAGCAGTCTTCTAAGGATTTGTCTTACTCATAGGTTCTCAAACGGAAGAGGTCGCCCCAGGGAGGCGCTTTGATCTAATGAGAGAGGGAGATGCTATGCATTATAAAAAAAATCTAAGATTTCTTTAAAATTTTAATGGCGTACTGTCAAATGGATCAAAAACCCAGAACCAATCGAACAATTGGATATCCTCTTCTGCAAGAAGTGTGGTCTGAAATTCTTACTTAGTTTTCTATGACCTCCCATGGATTTTAGCATTACAACTTTATGTTTCTTTTCCAGTGGGAAATTCTGCTTAAATTCACACAACGTGGAAAACATTTCAAGGTAGTTGTTATTCCATAACTTCATTGTCTTACAAAAGAATTAATATATTCACTCAAATTATATATATTTAGATTATTGTTATGGAGTTAAAGGTTAAGTATATTAAATTTTTCAAAAATGGATTCTACATAAGAAAGTTTTCATTAAAAATGATCTGTCTTAGAATTCTGCTGAATATTTGTAACCTTCCTTTCCCTTTTTAGTAGTAATAAATCTTCACATATTTTAGAAACTGATGTAGCAAATCAAATGGGAATAATTATTCGAGATTCCGATTAAAGCTGTTACTAAATATCAACTGAGATATCGTTAATTTCTCCATAGAATAGATTGTATCGTTTGATAGAGGAATATTGTTAAGTTGGTTAGCAAAATTTTCAACAAACATAACAATGTCCTTGCTCTGCAATAGTATCTGACTTTTTGCATTTAGCTACTTTATGAATCTTTATTATTATTATTTTTATTATTACATATTGATGAGGGCAGAGGGTTAACCGCCTATTAGGCCCAATAAAATTAAAAACATTAAATGAAAATACCTACTAGTATAGAAAAATAAAAAAATAAAATAAAAATATTAGGTTCACCAGATAACAATGCTCAAGTTAAATACCAAGATTAAAAGTAATACTACTATCCAGTCTACTTTTGAAAATATTTGTGTTGGGTGCCGCAATAATGTCATTCTCTAAATTATTCCAAATATTGAAGATCCTATTTGCAATAAAGTTTTGTCTCGATCTAGTTACTAGTTTCTTTCTTCAACTTAAATTGATGTGTCTTGATGTTATAATTAGGTGACCCCGAAGCCGCCGGAGCTCAAAAGTGGTAAGAATGGCCATTGAAAATCTATTTTCATACGATGATATGATATTACTCGTCCGAAAGGAAGTCTAGTTGTTTTGCATTGAACATTTTCTAGTAAAGCCTTATCGCGGGTCAGGTCGGGATACCAAACAGGACCAGCGTATTCATGAATTTGTCTTACATAGATTGTGTAAAGTTTACAAAAGAACTGGATAGAAACTCTTGAAAAACACTTATGAATCAGAAAGAGTCTGGAATTCTCACGTTTGCACACTGAATTCACATGATGCGACCAACTCAATTCATTGTTAACAAAAAGTCCTATGTCATTATGTGACATTATGGTTGTTAATGGTTAACCATTAATAAAATAAGGTACAAATGGATTCTTCTTAACTATTCTGAGAATAACACATTTTTCCAAATTCAAGGGAAGCAACCACTCCGAACTCCATTTAAAAATTGAATCCAAGTCTTCTTGAAGGATGGTCTGAAGTGTTAATGGATTGACATATACTTTTGTGCCATCAGCCTAAAATAAAATTTTATTATTTACGTGGAATTGAAGATCACTAGTATATATCGTAAACAGTAATGGTCACAAAACGGAGCCTTGTGGAACTCCACTTTTGACTGGTCTTTCCTGTGAAAAATCTTCATCTACCCTAACTTTGAAAATTCGATCAGTTCAAAAGTTTTGAATCCAAGAATTTATTTTTCCACGGATGCCAAGATGTTCTAACTAAGTCTACACCGAGGACTCGATAAAAAGCTTTGGAGAAGTCTAAATCGACTATGTCGATTGATTGATGACTATTTAAGGATTTAGTCATTTACACAATGCAGTAAGTTAGTAATAGTTGAGCGACCAGATATAAAACCATGTTGTTGATTAGGAACAATATTTTCGTTTAAAAGAAATTTAAGCATAGCCTCTGAAATGATGGACTCCACAACTTTATTTACAACTGGTAGTAGACTAGTTTATCTAGTTTATTACCCTTCTTGAATATAGGCCTGACAGACGCCAGTTTCCAGTTTGGAGGAAGGGAGCCTTGATTAAACTTTTTTAGGATGTACGGAGTTAGACCATCTAATCCCGGTGAAGCATTTGATCGAAGTTTTAGTAACTGCTTTTTAACGATACCTACTGTAATATGTTCAATAGAAGTCTGCTGACGAGGACATAAAATTTGTGGAAAATCGTTATTGTTGGTTTCATCGGAAAAGACACACGAGAACGCAGCTGACAAAGTTTCAGAGGAATACTAGTTGGAGCAGTAAAGGTTACCATCATCCTTTTTGAGAAGGGGTATAGCGACTTTTGATGCCAAGGAAGAACAAATATATTTGAAGATCCTTTTATTATTGTCCCCAACTGAAAATCGATTCTTCAAAGTTTTACCTAGAGTCTAGGAAGGACTTTACTCTATTGGAGAAACTACGGGGATGACCAGTTTGCTTATATTTCCGCCAAAGATGTAGTTTGTGTTTAATTAAACCCAAAGCTTCGTAATTTATCTAAAGTTTTAGATTATTTTTGAAAGCATGAAGTTTTGAAGTATTATCAGAAATTATTCTAGTGGTAATATCGAAAAAAGTATCCCACATTGAAGAGGGATCGGCTAAGTTTTGAAATGAGGTATTCCAATCAATCTTAGATAGGAGCGAATTGATGTTGGTGTAGCAGGAATGGTATATGTAACAGTGGTGTTTTTATTGTTGGAAATTGTTAAGTTAAACTGGATGTGTACAGTTATGACGGCATGATCTAATTTTCATATAGGAGAACCTAGTTCAAGTCTTGAGAATATTTGTTCATCATTTGTGATAATAATATCTAACGTAGAAGGCTGATTATTTGTTCTAAACCTAGTAGGTTCAGTTACAAGCTGAGACAAATTCGAGTTTATTATAAAATTATTGAATAGATTATAAGAACTACCACCATCAGAAAGAGACGTTATTGGCCACTTGATTTCAGGAAAATTAAAGTCATCAAATAGAACGAGGTTGTTAAGTTATGAGAGAGAATTCGTCAAGTATTTCAAACAAAATATTATTATTTGCCAACTTTTATCCGGAGGACGATAAATACAAACAAAATTTGTCGAAAACAGGTTTTTAGAAATGTAATATGGCTACGCCAGGACTATCAACCGAATGAGTAATAACTTAAAAAGTAGAAGTAATTACGTCGACAAGGTATATACATACACTTGCACTGGCACAATTTTCTATGTCTTTATAAGATATAATGTGTATCCATTTATGATAACTAAAGAATCAGAAATTGAGGATTTAAGTTTCAAGTTTTTAAGTAATTTTACACTACAGACGAATTCCTTAAATTTAGCACACAACGAATCGAGATTATTATAAAAAAGAAGCTAATCGTTGAACTTAGAGGAACAGTGATTTTTGACGAAATTTCATTATTTTGGGAATACCTTATCTATACTTAATTGTAAGGTCCAATTCTTCATTGTTTTTATGAGTTTGCAGTTCACTACGAAGTTCCTTGAATGGTTGTGGTTGCATCGGAGTTTTATCATCAATTATAGAAAATTTGTCAGTGGTTTTGTTTTCTAGAAGTTTGGATTTATTTCTCAATATATTTTTAGCATGTATTCGGAGGGCAGAACAACTTTTATCATGCGTGGAAAACGTCCAGTTGATTTTCCAATTTTGTAGAAAGTCAAAGGATGGTCCTTGCTTTCTCATTTACTTCGTGAAAATTTAACGTTTATTTTTTGAATGATCTAAGTTTTCCTTCAAAAAAAGCAAGCGATTCATTCACATATTCTTTGTACAGTGTTTCTAGATGTCTCTTCAATTTATTTGGTTTTATGCTCTCTGCAGCCAATACTTTTAAACAAATAACGCACTGACGTTTTTCTGGGCCATTCAGATTACGGCTTGTTAAGGCGGCACTAGACAGTGTTACCTAGTGCTCAAGCAACTAGTGCAATTTGAATTCCAACGGATTGGCTCTTAACTCACATCACTAATTAGGTGGTGCAAAATTGTTTGAGCTAAAGTAGAGGGGGGGCGCTGGTCTAACTTATAAAAAGGGGATGTACTAAAATCGCTAGAAAATAAGAGCAATGTGTATAGGTAAGTAAAAATTAGATATGACGAAAACAGCTCATTTTGAAATCAGTAGAAGCATCTCTAATGATGCGATTGCATTGAATTAGTTTTCTTAGTAGGTTCATATTTTGTTATTATTTTCCTAAATTAATGATTTATCATAGTAATTAGCTGAGACTGTTAATTAAACTGGCCAGATTTAGTAATTATTCAATTCATTAATTTAAATTAATTTGCCTTGTTAATTAAGATATTTTTTGCCATAGTTTATTGTTAATTTATTACATTCATCGACAAAATAAATAGTTTAGAAAAGTATGGTTTTCATTGTGACGAGTAACTAAAATAACTCATGATAAATGTATGATCTGTATATTAAGTGTCCTCCTGAATCAGAGCTAAATTTCTGAAAAGACAATCAATTTAGTAACTAGTCACTTTCTGTATTTATAGACTACAATCCACGATATGATACGTGTTTAAAAATATAATTTACTTGTTTAGAAAAATGGGTTTTATAAAGAGAAAAAAGAAAATTGGATTATTTTTAATTTAAGTTGACTAAAAACAAAATATAGAGGATCTATCTGTTCGTTTATTCAGCAGTCCATTATATTCCTATGTTAAAATTCAAGGATAAAGGTAATCCATCTGTGCCAAGTCAGTGTAGCTTAAAGATATTCTGGATGCTGGTGGATGGCCTGTTGACCTTTTAGCCCATTGAACAAGAGTTTTCCAAGTTCATAGACGTCCCTAAACTAACCGATAAAAGCATCTATAATTTAATGATTTTTAAATTCGTTCTATATAATGTTAACTCACTGAATTATTGTATCAAATATATACAAAGTATTGATCTGTATAAATATAAATAGTTAAAATACAGTTGAATTTATCTTTGCACGAAGCAACGTTTTCAAAGAACTCTCCTTGTTTAAGTTTTCCCTACCGACTGAGGTCAAAGGGTTGAATTTACGAAATTTGCAATTCAGGCCACAAGATATCAAGTTTCTATGACGGAGCTTGCCGGAAAATTTGCGAATATAATAACGGTTATGATATACGATTTTAGGTTGATCCGACAGAAGGTTAATTATTCAAACAATAAAATGTATTAAAATGTTAGAAGCCTAGTTATTGAGGGTGAGCAACTTATCGTGACTGTTAGAAGCACTTGTTTGAGAATTTTCAACTTTTGAATGAAATATATGGATTAGAGGAAATTTAGCTAAAATATAATATATACAGGGTGTTTCTATATTCTACCGATAACGCTTTACCCTAGAGAGCTCTCGTTAATTAATGCATTTTGATATAGGAACATGAACCCTTAAAGGCCGTAGTTAGTGAGATACAGGGTGCTAAAAGTTTGAAATCAAAATTTAAAATTTCCGATAAATCAAAACGCTTTTAAATATTTTTCTTACATTTGGTGACCAATATGCTCTTTAAAAAAGTCAAATTTTTACATAAATTTAACCAGTGGCGCGCTATCAGGGTTAGAAACAACTTTGGCCTCAATATTTCATATTATATTTTTTATAGTATATGCCAACAGCAGAAAATGTAGTTTTCATTTTTTTTTCATTTTAGTTAAAGAAGTAATAACCTTTTATGGTGTTAACAGTAGTGGAGAGATTTACTTCTAAACAAACGTCTGCAAATTTTTAGATAATTTACAAATTATGATACTGTAACCTTTTTGTCGGCGTTTTGCTAAATAAATATTTGCTTTAATTCATAGTATTAATTCGATTTCAAATAATGATTAAGCGTACCTAAATAGTTGAATAATCGGTTTAATTTTGAGGCCAGTTGAAGCAATTTAAACAATCTAAAAATCACAATAGCGAGACTTTTCCCTCTAATATTTTACGCTACTGTCGTTGTTAGAATAACATATTATTTGATACTCCATTAGTTTCTAAGTAGATATTATGCTTGTGTCTCAGTACGATAGACTCGGTGGATTTCAAGATATTTGCACCCAAAGGTATAAGGTTCCTATTAATTTAATATTATTTTTTAGGTCTACCTCATCTAAGTTTCGTCGATTTCATTAAGTTCGGCCAGAAAAATAAATAATCCAGCTTGAATGAAATTAAATATGAAGGTTTATGCTGGTTTATTAATTTTAATGATCAAATTTAGTGAAATTAACGAAAATCGTATGAGATGGACCTGAAAAATAATATTAAATTAATAGGATCTTGTACTTTTGGGCGCAAATATCTAGAAAACCACTGACTATCGCACTGAGAGAAGACAACAGTATTTAATTAGAAAATAACGGGGTATTAAAAATTAGTTATTAAGATGATTGAGGAAGAAAATTAAATCTCTACCCCTACCGTACGCTTCTTATAAGATCAAGAAAATATTTTATAGAATAATTTAAAGTGTTCTAACATGTATAAAATATTTGTCAAGTATAAACCAAAAGTATTCTGAAGGTATTGTAAAGCTTAACAAAAATCACTTTTATATTTTTAGATAAAATTGTATTTCGTTTAGGAGGAATATTTTACCTAAATACTTTAGGTAAAATCGTCGTATTTTCAATTACAGTATTGACAAATCATAATGAAATATCCTGTACAGACAAAATTTCAGGGCTAAGCCTTTTTGGTAACTGGAATGAATTATTTTGGACTCTTGAAGATTGAAAAAATACGAGAAACATATTATACAGTTAGAGCTATTCAAAAATTTAGTTTTTCTTCAAGATTATAATAATACGATACTGTTGTACATGCTTTTTGTGAAAACTGAATACTGTTTGAACAGTCAATCCCTCATATGTATGAATATTTTCTGATGACGTTGATCTTCCAGAAATTTTTCTGTCACAGATAGGTCTTATTTAAAAAATCTAAAAAAGGTACTTCAAGAAATATGCCTCCAGTTTAATAAAGAGAAAAAATTGGTTCACGACAAAAATAATCTTACTGGAGATAATTTAGTTATATTGGCAAATGAAAAATTCTACAGAATCTTATAGCCTAATGAAAAAATAATTAAAAGTGATATCCCGGCCAAGATGGAAACATCTACTCCGCGTCGAATTCGAATTTGAACTTGTTAGAGTAATTTGGTTGTCTATCATAATTGCATTCGTGGTTTTTTCTAGGGAATTCTAAAAATATTTTGAAAAACGTTGCATTAGATATGAGCACAACTACTACTAGGTATTTTAAAACACCATCCGCCATATTTGTATTTGAATTTTGAAATTAATCTGTAATATTTAGACTAGAAACAATAAGGTCGTAATTTATAACAAGTTGGACAAGTATAATTTTAGTTGGTTATATTTAGTATTAATTGCTTGGAATAAAAAATGTATAAATTCGTAGTAATACTATGCATTGGTATAGAAAAGTTATTAACATAATAATTTTTAATTATTCTAGTTAGCTACTAAATACGCCTGTGGTAAATCCAGAAGCTGAAATCGGTCCTAATTTTTATTCAGTTCTTCCTTACTCTGATAGGAATATTCATATTTTGCGTTTTTTGCACCTATATCTTGATATGTTTTTTGTTGATTATTTCGTGCTTAGTTTAATTATTTTCTCAATTATTTCCTTTTGTCTCTTCCTGAGTTATTATCAGTTTTACAATAGTTTGATCTTAGTTAAAACATTTTGGATACAGGTTTAATCATATCCTTTTATTTATTTAGAGATAAGTTATAAAGTTTGTCCATATCTTCTGTCGATTCTAAAGTTCTTATTCAAAAAGTATTTATTAACCTAAAGATGAACTCTTAAATATCATCAATTTTAGACTATCAATAGAGTAGAATCTATTTTCTCTTGCTTTACTTTTAAAATATAATACTTCCTTAACACTTTCTAATTTCTTTTATCTCTTTTTCAACCTTTTGAACTATATCGTTATTTTATTCTTGGTTTCTTGATTAAATTTCTCGTTAACTATAAAAAATATATGTAAAACATAGTTTTTGTATTGTATTGAATCAATTTTGGTTTTAGAACTGTAATTTGTTCTATTTTTTTTTACTAAACCCACACGACTTTCTTGAAGCATTGCATTACTTTCAAAGATAAAAAGCAAAGAAAGTCAACCATTTCTTTGGTTGCCTACAATTGAGGCTGTACACAGCGAAGAACGTTTCGCACGTTAAAAAGAATGTGCATTTGACTAAAACTTTTACTTTATCTGCATATAGCTAGGAAAATCAAACTAAAGAAAAACTATCATACAGGTATCAAGTTTCCGCCTATAATACTAAAGAAAATTGGTCTTCGCCAAAATGAAGATAGTCACATGTCATTCCTCTCCCCTCACGTTAACCAATACAATTTAGATTGGAAAAGTATGATACGAATTCATTAATAAAAAGGTAATTTTATAAGTAATTCAGTAATATGATTGTCCTTTGCTTTACTTTTGATTTTAGTGCCCTCTTACGGGAAGAAAACTGTAACGTGCGACACTTCATTGGAAAGCTAGTTTTAGAAATATTTCACTACATTACATTTTTAAAAAAGCTTTGGAAAACTAAGGAAATTTAAGATAAGTATAATTTATCTTTTATATTTATAATGAAAATAAATTGAACAATCCTTATAAATTGGTACATCTCAAATTTGTCTATTTATTGTATTTAGAAACTAAATATTTGCTAACCGTCTAACAGTTTCCAGAACATTTTGATCAGTATATATAAGTTTAAAAAACTAAGCAAACTTTATGTATTTATAACCGCTTAACAGCGTAAAATGATTTCATCCGAGATGCTTTCATTGGTGCTTTATTAAGTAATTATATTAGAAAACGTCTTTTAAAGAACATTGCCGTAGACATCATACAATCTTGAGTACTATAGATTTAAAGAGTACTTATTATCAAATACCTATTAGGAACCATGAAAAACCATTTACAACTTTCAAAGCGCAGACACTTTGATGAGGTTGAAAAATATATCGAATAAGAGATAAATAAACTAGTAGAAGTAGTAGAATTTCAAGTATTAATTATACGACATAATAACTATCATTTGGTTATAGATAATTCTCAAACAATTAATAGATTTACTTAGTTAATTGCATATTGTCCATCGAATTTAGAAAGTATTGCATAATGTAAGATATTTTGCACTAAGGATTATTATCAAATTTCTATAAGTGACCTTTAAAACCCATTTACAGCTTTTGAGACAGGAAGATATCTTTTTCAACAGTGTATTATTTGGCTTAATCAATAGAGTATCTTTTTTCAACGAGCTATGGATTCCATTATTTCAAGCTAAGTTTGACAAAGAACTTTTGTCTCACGATGTTAATTAAAAAAATTGAATGAATATACAATATGTCTGAAAACGTTGGCAATATATGGGAAACTTTTTTATTGTAAGTTTTACGAAAAAAAGTTATTCTTCTAGGTATTTGATCTTAGGCAACTCCATTTTTGGAAAATAACAATAAATATATTTAATGGCAATATTAAACTCGATAAAACTAGCCATAGACACCAAACTAGGAATAAACAAAATAAATATTATTTACCCCGAAAAAATAAATCAATAGGTTGTAGATCATCTTCATATTTGGCTCTTCGAATTTATAATTACATTCCTACCTAAATTCAAACAAAAAAAAGTATTTATTCATTTAAAAAGAAACTAAAAAAATGGATTTTATCTCAATCCAGGTCAAATATTGAAAAAATAATAAATCAAAAATAAATGTACTTACTTATATATATATATATATATATATATAGAGCTAATTAACTAAATACATGTGCAGAATTTTCTATCTGTTAAGACTGATTTACCTGATTTTACTTGTATGATAAAGACATATCAATATATCAATTTAGACATAATAGATGCCGATTTAGACATTAATATCGATTTAGACATATACACCGATTTGGACTGTATTATTACGTACCACGCACAAGTAGCATTTTTAAAATACTACTTCAGTGGTAGGTCTTTTGTTTGTTAGCAAATTTTATTGTTTGTAATTTTTTAAATGTTCTGTGGCTAATAAACACATTATTATTATTATTATTATGATATTTTTACTGCTCGACTTTTTGTTCTTCTTTGCATCTTCTTCTTCAGATATGACTTCTATTCTCTAAAAAAATATCTCAAACAACTATTCACGATTTCTGGAATGCCTTCTTTCATTCACTATGATAGAGGTCAATTATTTTTTCCCGAGAAGGATACGATGCCGGATACGCTATACTTTCTAGGTTTTTCATACGTACTTCAACGAACACCATTCCATATATAAGATGTTCTTCTCATCAAATTAATAGTTTATTCCTTTCTGGTTAACGCATGTACAAAAGTCATGCTTAAGAAGTAGATAAGAATTAGTCCTTTAGTTGAAGAAGTCGAAGTGGTAGAAACGAATCATCTTGAATACGCCTTGATTCGTTACAAAAAAGGAAAAATCCACAGCCTCTTAGCTCCGAAAGTCGATTTAAGGTTAAACCGAACATATTCTGTTCCAGTAATCGAAACGAAAACTTCTCTACTGAACAAAAAATTAAATGATGAAATTTTTTAAAGAGAACCAACTACAACACAGCCACAAGGCGAGAAGAAGAGGAATATATGTTTACTGATGATCTTAACAAATCGAGTGCAATTAAGCATGTTATTCCCACAAAATCCTTAACACTTTCTACGTTAATAGACTGTAATGGATCACTACTGCAGTAAGCGTCTATTGCGCGCACTAATCTCTATAGTTTGTTGATTGGAGAGATCGTCTATCTGTCTTTTGATACGTGTTTGTAACACTGAACAGTCGTAAAAGTTTTTAATTTATGTTTTAAAAATACGATTATAAGAGATTTTTTTCACTTTTGAGAGTAACATAGAGACGCTTGTAAGAAACGGTTCGTGAGGAGTATATGAGATTCTTTATGCGATTTATATAGAGAAAGTAAAGAGACTTGTGTGTATCCAGCGTGACTGACTTACATGAGAGGGCGAAAGGAATTCTTGATTTACTGCTCTACTATTCTTTTAAGGGATGTAGCGTCTACCCGATTGGACCAATCGCAATTAAGCTGGTACTTATTTCTATAATTATCTAAATTTTATGTTAATTGCGAATGGTAGGAGTAGTGGAAAAGGGGAAAGATTCGTTGCACTAATTAAAATTGTAATTAGTGGGCGACATCGAATTTGCCATTTGAAATGGTGAATTTCCAACAGTTTGCTAGAATACTTGGATAAGTCATATATATATATATATATATATATATATATATTCTACTTTTCTCCTTCTTCTATCTGGTTGCATCTTATACCCTAATATGGTGTGGATGATTGGTTTTCTTCTTATTCCCATTTCTTCAAATTGCCATCTACGGTTGTTTCGTTAATTTTGGATCAGTTTCTCAATTTTTGTTTTTTATTCAGCCACTTCTTCTGTTTTTGCAGTAACTTCTTTCAACCAGCTTTTCCACCGCCTTCTGTTTCATATAGTTGCCTTTTGGTTACTTTAGCTATTATTTGTCTCGGTGTAGTTGATTTCTTATGTCCAGAGTTCGATTCAGTCTAATTTTCTTTTCCTGCTAAAAAGGTAAACTATTTTTTTTGTTTCAATTTTGATCTAAAAATAATTTTTAGACCAAGCTTTATTAATTAATTTGTATGTGAATCGATTGGAGATGTTTACAAATTAATCGTATCATTCTATTTTGATTGTTAAAGTGATAACAAAACTGTAGATAAGTAAATAAACAAAAATGTAATCTAAATAATTTAAATATTCCGAACGAAGATGATAATAATATAAAAGATTTAAGTCTATTCGATTTAAATAACAAATATAG
Organism: Hermaeophaga mercurialis; assembly: GCA_951812935.1. NCBI lineage: Eukaryota > Metazoa > Arthropoda > Insecta > Coleoptera > Chrysomelidae > Hermaeophaga > Hermaeophaga mercurialis. The sequence goes on from OX638360.1 coordinate 18,850,252, forward strand.
CAAAAAAGGTCCTTACTATGTTTTTGAACAAAAAAGAAACTTGGGGAGATTATTTCCTACAAAAATAAGATATTTTCTATTAGAAAATGATCATTTCAAAAGAAATATAATCGATATAAAGTCAGTAGGAATAACTAGAGCCAAGGTAATTTTTAAAAATTATGAAACTGCTAGTGCTTTGGTGAGACAAGAAATAATTAAAAAAAAACGGTTTAGTAGCCTATATCCCTCTTTTTATTAACCACCGAAAAGATGTCGGGAAATTTTTTTTTCACAGTTCACTGGCGATACTTTATTCTGTGGAGACTTTAACTGTCATCATAGGTTATATGGGGGTTTGTAACTGATCACGTTAGTGGTGTACGGCTGGTAGAAGTGCTAAATAATACTAACCATGTTGTTATAAACGACGGAACATCTACTAAATTAACACGACTCAACAAAAATAGATCTGCTGTGGATCTTACAATTGCTCCACCTAGTATAACCAAAATAAAATGGTCAGTCCTCTCTGGTAGGTACTATGGGATCAGCTCATTTTCCAATACTAATAGAATATGGAGGCCTGTATACTCCTCAAAATATTATGCCATCCACCAAATGGAAGGACTCAACTGCAGACTGGCTTCTCTTTTCACATACAATTAACACTTTATTAGAGCAAAACAAAGAAGAATGAAATTTAATTGAATTAATTAATAAAATAGCTAATACAGCAACAACGTCAATGAGAGTCAATCAACTAATATTAATAAAGACTCCGCATCCAGTTTGGTGGGATGAGTAATGTGGTAAAATAATCCTTAAAAGAAAACAAGCTTTGCAAAAAGATAAAAATTTATCTAATTGGGAAAATTATATCAGTAATAGAAACTTTGTAAATAGTCGAACAAATACCGTAACAAAAACAAATCTAACATATCTACAGAAATGATAGAACAGTTTTTAGAGGTTTTTGCACCCCCAACTGCTATCAACCAAGTCTATAAACTCCCTTCAAGATTACCTAATTTCAGCAATCTTCCAGTAAACGATTTCTCACTACCAGAGCTAGAATTAGCCCTTAAGTCTCATAGAAGTAATGCTCCCGGTAAGGACAGTATCACATATAATATGCTAAAAGAATTACCTTTTAAAGGAAAGCAAGTATTACTCAACATTTTTAATAGAAAATAGATTTAAAAGGGATAAAGATCCAAATTTGACATCATCGTATAGACCAGTTTCTCTCATGTCATGTATCACAAAAACTTTTGAAAGAATGATAAAGACAAGATTAGAATGGTTTTTGGAATATAATTCCAATCCCAAGCAACCATTGACGCTGTATCACATTTAGTTTCAGAAATACAATATTCCTTCTCAAAAAATAAGTATCTCGGCTGCTTATTTATCGATATTAAAAGAGCCTATGATGCAGTGGATCTGAATACTCTAACTGAAAGCTTAATATCATATTATATAAAAGACCAAAATAATGTATTGCATGGTCCCAGGGTGGTAAACCACGGGGTGCCTCAAGGTTCAGTTCTGAGCACTCTACTTTTTAATACATATACACAATATATTCACTTCAGATGTCAAATGTATACAATACGTAGACGATTTTTGTTTCTATACCACGCAAGACAGCTATAGTAAATGTATTCAGGTCCTGAAATATATAGTATACTGCCTTAGAATGTGGTTTTGTGACCGTGGCTTAACTATATATCCTCTGAAAAATGTACTGTTGTGTTTTTTACAAGGCAAGGATTACATGCTCCTGATACACTTACTCTGAGTGGTTTAGAAATACCAATAAAAAAAGAATACACATATTTAGGTATTGTTTTAGATTGTAAGCTGTTATAGAGTAGCCATATAAACTACCTGAAAAGCAGAAGTGAAAAAGGTATAAATATGTTAAAGTCCGTCGCTAAAACTAAATGGGGAGCTGATCATAATATCGCTCTCTTATTCTATAGGGCTTACATAAGATCTATGCCAGACTATGGCTGTATTTTGTATGGTTCGGCTTCTAATTTACATCTTAAAAAAATACAGTGCAATAAGAATTTGTATCGGTGCCATGAAATCCTTACCTATGCATTCTATCCTAGCTGAGGCTCGAGAACCACCCATGGGAATAAGAAGGGAACTTTTAGCATTCAAAAAAATTTGCTTATTAAAAAGTTTTCATAACAAAAATCCATGAAGTAGCTATTGAGAATATAACTAACAAGTTTTGGGAAAAGAAAAATAGCCCACCTTTGGCTCATGCATTAGGTTTAAGAAATTTGGTAATTTTATTAATTCACGTGATAAACTGCCAGTATTTGAATTAGATTTTTCAGAAGTAATATTCAGGCCCGTTGTAATATTCCCTACGTACACTGAAGTCCACACTACGAACAATTTATATCTACATACATTAATGAACAAATACGACAACTTCCTTCAAATTTACACAGATGGATCGAAATCACTAAATGGAAAAGTTTTTTCTGTTTATGTTTTGAATAATGATATTAAAATTCAACAACGAATACTAGATATATGTTCAGTGTATACGGCAGAAATTATGGCAATTGAATGTCTACTAGAATGGTTAGTCAATCAATATAGAACATATAACGCTATAATATTTTCTGATTCTAGGTCTGCTTTGGAAGCATTTAGTAATACATCCTTTAAAAATCTTTCAATTTCCAAAATTATGTGTCAGATACAAAGATATGTTTATTCGTTGCGCATAAGACAACAAAAAATTATTCTCGTATGGGTGAAGGGATATATCGGTATAACAGATAACGAAAGGGCTGACAAATTAGCGAAAGAATCGACAACTCTATTAGAAATAACTAAAAAAATGTGACATTACACATAATGTAGGGAAAAAAATTCATACAACTTGTGGTCAACACAGTGGCAACAATATACTCAAAAATCAAATAATCACTTTTATACATCCAATTATATAAAATCGAATACCACATATTGATGATTACAGAGTACCCAGATCCTGTGCTGTAACAATTACAAGACTTAAATTAAATCATGCAAGGGTTCAAGCATATCTCCACAGAATAGGGTTAGCCGAAACAAATATTTTTTGCTTGTCAAAAATATGATCAGTGTCGATTACAGTTGTTAAAATTACTAATAGATAATAACATAATCTTTCCTATAAATATATCACATCTATTAACCTGTAACAAGAAGATTTTAGAAGGAGTGATCGATTTCCTCCGACGGAGTAAAATAGATACCTAATTAAGAATAGTACTAATATGTCCAGTGGCGTAAAAATCTCGATTTCTTGGGGGTGGCAAAGTGATTATTATTATTATTGTGATTATTATGATTATTATGATTTGCTGTGGTATCATCATGGGATCGTGTTTTGACGTTACAATTATGATTACTATTATTATTATCATGATCAATTTTTTGCAGTTATACAGCATTTTTCAGAATTTCATTTAATTGGGATAAGAGTGTGAAAAGGGAAAAGACTTTATTACAAACTTCAAATCTCAAATTACAAGGTGTCTATTTCTACTTGATTTGAACTGATCTATGACTTGATTAATGTCTATTTCAACGGTTTTTTCTATTGCAATGATTCCCAATGAAGACAGACGCTCTTGCCCCATTGTATTCCGGGAATATGTGCGCAATCGTCGCAAACACGAAAACGATCGCTCACAAGATGCGGAGTTTAATGGAATAGTTAGATACAAACGGCACAACTCGAAAATCAAAGGGAAAACTGTCTTAAAATTGTTCTCATGGCAGATTTTCACTCTTTCTGCAATTGTTTTAGTTTTAATAGATTCGAGCCTGTAAAAGCATTTCAGTTCGGCCGTTAATAGGTCCGCATCAAACCCATATTCTTAATATATTACTGAGATTTATTGCCCTCTTTTATGGCATTCTCATCCATCTCAAACAAATATGAAATTTGGGATTTCTTGGAATTCACTGTCTGGCATTTCAAATTCGACGACATCATTTGCCACCCCTTGCCACCGCTTTGGAGTTCTTGGGGATGGCGGCCGCCCTCGCCGCCATCCCACTTTTACGCCACTGAATATGTCGAAACTTTCTGTGAAAAACGGGTAACACAATGTCATCTCTCCTACCCCACACATACACACCAACGCCCGTATAAAGGAATGCGCAGTTGCCAAACATCACTGCAAATCTCGATTGGTAATTAGATTTTTTCCATTTATTCTAATTTTTTTACAAATTCAAATAATACAGTGAAAGGAAATCAGTGACAACAATACGTACATTGTACAGTAAAACCCACACTTATTCAGTCAAAAACAAGAATAGCCCAAATGTTTACACTGAAAAATATTTACAATAAATAATTAGTCAAAAACCAACTAACCGAATATTAGTCTGGTAGTATATTTTGTCTCCATTTCCTCCCCTTATATTGTTCTGAGAATTGGCAATCATGAGGCTAGCATTCGCTTAACACACGTTAATCACTGTTTAAATCAGACTTATTTGAAATGTGAATAGAGTTTTAACTAACAAAACTAAATTTGGCAACAAACTGACAAGCGGTAACTTTTTGTTTTCCACCACTCATTATTTGTTTAAAATAGAAGATAGTGCAGCGCTCCAAATTTGCTAAACAGATTTATCTTTATTTTTTGTATATCTATGGATTTTGAGGACCACATTATTTTTGAGATTTTACTCAACATTTCGCCGTTTGTCATATAAGAGGCTTCTGCAGGAGGTGAGATGTGAACGGTAACTCAAATATTAAACATGACATGAGCCGAAACACATCAGATGACGGTGAAACGTTAAGTAATCTCAAAAATTACGCGATCCTCCGGAAGTAGTAAACCTCAGATTCCCAATGGATTTATGGATTTGATTAATTAAATCATTGAGTTGTGAAGGGTAAATTTATTACACTAGGTGTATCAGTGTAGAGATGTATATTAATCTCAATGATTTAATAAAATTATCTTTATTAACGAATTTTTTCACATTTTCCGTTTCCTTATGGAAATTACAATGTCGATTGCAATCAAACTGATATCTCATTATGTGGAACTCTGAATAATTTAGAGAGAGATGCTTTAGACTGATTGCGATTATCCAGGGATCAAATGAAGACATGATTTATTAGACGGTTCATGAGGGTGTAAGCGTATATCTCAATCTAATTTAAAATTAAAGCTGTTTGCATCTGGATATTTATAGGGTAATTAGATATGGCTAAATTATAGTAAGTAGTTAAAACTTAAATGGTTTGATGTTATTGAACGGCCAAAACTACATAAACAGATCTAGCTCACAATATTGCATATTTATTATAAATATTGTTCAGGAAAATTTTCTTAAGATTGCTTGAATGTGGTAAAGAATTATAGTTAAATTGACTTCAGTTTAAGCACTTAAAAAATCTCACTGACAGATTTAAGTTGTATCGATTTTTATAATAATTTCAGATATTACTACGTTTATGGAAATCCGCTAACTTCACAACAACCTCGCAAATACCACACCGGTTTTTAATGGATAATTTTATCCAACAGGCAATTAAATACTTCATAACGTCGTAAAAAAATTACTTGTGACCTTTGTTATGGAATACTTTATGTGAAAATATAATAATTTATTTAAGCACCGAAGCAAAAAGAGCAAAATATACGATGAAAAATGTTTTATAATAAATATTTATCCACTGTCTCGCTAGAAAGAACGAAGTAAAATATTGTTACTGCCCTTCCAATGTTTTATTTATTGGTATTACGGGATAACGTTGGTATTCTCCTGTTTCTCTTGAATTTCCAATGTATAATTGATTGGACCTGAGAATATAATATAGGGTATTATAATGTTTGTGTTCCAATTAGAATTATTAGAATAAACTTGTTTAGCACGGAACAATGCTTCGAGCAAAAATTTTTCTACTAATCATCCCCAACCCTAATTTTTTCTCAATATTAACAAATTAACTGAAGTAAATCTCAATTTCGGAATGAAACTCTGACTTGCGGTGTAACCAGAATGAAGGAGAAACCGATAAGTCAGGAAGATGTTTTGCCGACCATTCCCATGTAAATGACCCTAAGGGAGTTGTTAAATTCTAAGTTTGTGCCAGCTTGCTGCCTTCTTATTTGCCACATCACGTAATTTCATTTAAGTAGTTTTAAGATTGCGGCCTCCTTCCACCGGGATAATAAAGGACACGGATTTTGGTTTAAAACCCGCATTTTCGACTATAAAACTCATCGTTTATTTAACGGATATCGAAGGTATTTTGTGAGTGATGGTTAAAGAAGTAATTCTGTAATATAAGTTGTTAGTGTTCTCAGATTGACACAGGAACTAAAAAAATTTATATCTGTTATTGAAAAAATGCAAGAAGCAAAAATAGTGTAACTGATAAATTAAAGAAGACAAAATTGGCAGAAAGAGTTGGATAACCAGTGGTAGTCAAATAATTTTGAATTTTGAAAGTGTACGAAAACTACTACTCTTATTAAAGGACTTGCTTGTGAAATACTCTTCAACGTGTTTAATCATTTCAAAACCAATAATCTTGAAACAGATACACTAAAAATTGTAAAAGAAAAAACATCAAAAGCAATAGCTAAGTTTATATAATAAATTAATTTTTGTTTATATAAAAGTAAAACGTTTTCGAAACCAAAATAGGCCCATCATATTTGTTGACGAATCGTACTTACTCAGCGGTCGTACTTTTTTTAAGAATTGAACTTGGAATCAACAAATGGATTATTTTCTAGTCTTTCCAACTGCTTCTAAGAGTCTACATCCGTGGTAAGATGGGTTTAATTAAAAATTGATTGTTAATATTTAAAACAGGTACAAAATCTGGAAATTACCACTCTGAAATTAATACAGAAAATTACTGAAAATGGTTACAAGAAAAATATATACCTAATTTACCAACAAACTCAACAATATTCTTGATAAAGCATCTTATCATAGTGTTCAACTTAATCCCATGCCTACATCAAATTCGAAGCAAAATGAAATGATAGAATGGATAACACAGAAAATTTTCCAATTCAACGTACATCTTTCAAAATTGAATTACATAAAATTATAAAATATTATAAAACAAACTATTTAATCTATAAACTAGACAATATTTTACATGAAGATGGTATAGTAGTACAACTAGTATAAAAATTTGTAAAGTGTTATCATACTAAATATCATTATTATATTTTCATGAACTTTTATTGTTTTATTTAATGATTATATTAAATAGGTATGTATTAATTATTCAATTCAACACTAATTCTAACGAATTCATATAAGTGACAAGAAAGAAGAACTTGATTTTTTCAAGGAATATGAAATAAAGGAACACCTAAAATATCCTCAATATACAGTATTGAATGAACAACTAAACCCAGTACGTTCAATTATCTTAGATCACCTTTTAAACTAAATAATACTAACTAAATATATTTTTAGAAAAAGAAGACTATGTTTATGATATGAAATGTATTTATTTTATTAAAAAAGATCTCTCAAACTTCTATCTGTCTGTGTCTTGTCAGATACCGAAATCTAGGTAGACTAGAATACACATTAAAACGCTTTGGAAGTATTATTTATTTTTCCATATTTATTATGAATAATTTCGATATAGTAAGAGTTGAAACAATTAATTGAATTGTTAATATATTATTTCCTAAAAGAATATGCAGATGTGTCAAAAGTTTTTCATATACAACATCACATTTGAGACATTCCTTTACGTTTACCTCCATACCATCCTGATCTAAACCCAATTGAATTTAATGAAAGAATGTCGTCGATAATGAGATGGAAGTAACTCTAGTTATTATAAATTTAAATAGCGACTCTTCCAGTAAAGATAATTTTTCCGATGTTGAAGAAAATTGAACCATTGTTAGAAAACTAAGGTATTTATATATTAGCACTTTTTTTGTTTATAAATTAGAATTTTCCTTGTTACACAATATAATATTCTAATAATTATTTTAGTGTTAAACTGAAACCGAAACGTTAATATTATGACTAGTGTATTACGTTTAGTTATACAATAAGGTGCTATATTTATTGAATTTAAGACCATGTAACTTATATTAACTCTATTTTTCTGTGCTTGGAGAATTTTTTATCTTTGGTAGTGCACACCACTAGAAATGTTTATCAGTAGATAATAAGTAGGGCCTGAACGTCTCTACCTTCTCTGTGACATTATGCATGCGCGCCACCTCGCCACGTTAAATGGCGTTTGCAGTAGATTTTCAACCCAACCCCATCGGTTATGTTCCTTTTTAGCTGTTTACAGATGAGCAATCAGGATATCGCATACCATGTTTTCAAACCAAAGTTTCAAGTAATGCATGTAACTCATAAATCCAGAAAATGATTGATTATTATCAGTAACATGAATTTAATCGTAATAGTTTTGGAATTATCAAACTTTGAATATTCAACACCCAATATTGTCCAACTCTCCCTTAAATAAGAGGAAATGGGAGAGAAAAGCAGCTCTATGATAATTGCAGCTAATTCTACAGTTTTATTAAGAGTTAGGATACCATTCAGTTATTATTTTCGCGCTTACAATAGACTATTTTATCTATCTACCACAAATTCATAAGCAACTAGTTCTAAACTTGATTTCTATTTGATTCACCTAATACAGTAGCGCCAGATTTGTTCTATTCTATTGGTTAATGGAAATATTAATATGTCCAATACCAATATGATGGAACGTGTATAGCGTATCGAATATGCACAAACAATATGTAAGAATAAGAATAAATAAATAAAAAATAACTTCGGTATATCAGTTTTAATAAATACAAATACATTACAATTACAGATAAAGTAAAATATACTTAACATGTTTCCCTTTTACGTCCTGGCAATCCTAATTTTAAATAAAAGTACTGTCTGACATCTGTGGTATGTTAGATCTGAAGGTGTTGGTAATGCGTATCGCAAAGTTATCTTAATCGAGTAGTTTAGATTTGTAAATAGAGATCTTGAGATATCCTCATAAGGAAGAAGTCTAAAGAATTAAGGACTGTAAACTAACTAGCCACCATTACTAATATCATTAGATCAATTACGCTACAATGGTTAAACAATATCAGATTCCACTTTTATTTAAGACTTGGGCGTTGTCTGGACGTGCAACGGGAGCATTTTGAATATATCTTGCATTAATTGTAATTTTTATTACAATCATACTTTAGGAATTATTTTTCTCCTCATCCTGATATGTTAATTCCGTGTTTGATAGTTTATTTTACAAAATCAGATTATTTTATTTTCTTCTTGTAGTATCCATTCTTTAAATACGTTCGTCTTTTTCTTATGAGCTAAGCTAAATTTTAATTTTAAATAGTTTGGATGGAAATTGCGACTTTGGCATCGACTGATTAATTAATAGATATTTAATTCTATTGGTGATATTTTTTTAGAATAGTTGAATGTAATTTATCAAACAATTTCTCTTGAATATGTCGTTTTTAATCTGGCATGTTTGTTTCATTTAAATGAAATGTTTTATCCAAAAATTTTAATTGAATCTTTTATCTAATCTAACCATATTTTTGTCTTACTACTTGACATAAAAAATCATCATAATTTCAATAAAAACCAAAACAAATAGGTACAAATCCAAATTTCTTGTTTAATATTACTCAATTTTACAATTGTAGTTTAATAAAATGTGTAGCAACTTCTTTATTTGCATTTAATATTAACATATCACGATAATATATACATAAATTAGTTTTAATGCAGGCATTCAGAACATTTGTTGACATATGTATAATTAGGAAAAATATATCCTTTGGATTAAAAATTGATCCGTTTCAAGATTTTTTTTTAAATCTGATGACTACCGCCAAATATCAGACTATAATTTTTTTTAGTGGCCCACTATGTATATTTATATTGACACCAAAAAAATTTAGTCTTTGTATTCTTTAAAGCATTTTTTCCAAGATATGTTTTCTGTTCTTTTTTAGTAAAAAATGTAAAATTCATACGTTATTTATATTCCCAACAAGCAAGATTTTTAGGTTTTTATATTTTCGATACCTTTTTAAAGCTGTATTGTTTAGCTTCCGTAGAAGCAACAAGTTGTCAATATATCAAAATTGAAATAATTTTATTGTCATTATTTTTACTATGTGCACAAATCACAAGAAAGAACTCACATTGTGCCCATGATACAAGTGCCATAATGAAAAACTTACATATTCGTTGTTATTGTTGTTGTGTTAAACGAATAATTTGTAACGTATTGCACAGGTACATAAAATTTCCAGTAAGCTGCAGCAACAATCGGATTTAACAAACACTCTAACAAGTTCCATTTTGCGAGTGCGGAGAAACTCCATTAATCCTTTTTCTTTGTTTCCTTTATAAAGCTCCTTTCCGAAAAACAGCCAGAGGCGGTTATCAAATAGGACAAGGTATCAGAAAGGCATTTACCGAAATCCTATCCGCTAGCGAAAACATGTTTAATTATATTCCGGATTTGCCTAAGATAATGAAAATATTTCTACTCTTGTTGCTTTCGAAGCTGGCTCAAATATTTGTAATTCCATTTATAGTACGAATTGAAAAACATAGAGCTTAGTGAAACATAAGAATGCCAGATCACCTAACATAGCTTTTGTAAAATTTTTCAGGATATTATATAATTTTATTTTCACTATTTATTCATTTAAGAAAAAGAAAATTAACTCTTGTCGTTATTAAATCTTCGGTAAAGCTTTCTTTCATTACTCTCAAAAATCGTTTAAAAATGTTGCTTAATTTTCACACCTTATCTAACATTATTTCTTTTGATTTTATTTTTATCGTTTGTTTGTAAATAACAAAAATAATAATAATAATAATAAATAAACGCAAAATACTTCAAAAATAAATAACTCTCTGTATCTCCGAAACCGTCACTTTGCGGACCTATGTTTATTGAGACTCGATCTTTTTTTAACACCCTGTGTGATACCAAATGTAGTAATTGTGAACCACGTCATTTTGCGATTTAGGGAAGCACCCCGATAAATGATCGACATATTCATTGTAAATAGCAGACTAAGTAGGTACCTACTGCTTTGGTACAATATAGAGTGTGTCCCAAAAAGTTTTATAAAAAATGGAGAAAAAGTTTATCTTACATATCACAAAAAAATATTCTTGGTAAAAAGCTCTGCATGACTTATAAATCAATAATCAAGTATAAAACTTTTAAAATATCGGCTCGAATATAGGGAAAATAAAAAATGATGATGTGGAATGAAGAGTAAAATATATTTAAATTGTAGTGGAGAGCAAAATGTTATTAAGTAGGAAAATATTATGTATACTCATTAAATAAGGGATTAATAAAATAATTAGTAAATTTTTATTTAACCACATTTTTTTAAAACAAAAAAGGTAACCTTCTTATCAATTTACCAACAATTACATCCATAATATATACATAAATATACAAACAAAAAATGTAAAAAACAACATACATAACTAATAGAATTTTACTAAGACTAAGTAAAATTACTTAATTTCTGAGGAACTTCAGTGTATCCACGGTCTCTTTCTAAACAGGTGATTGTTCTACGATTAAATTCTTTTATGACATTTCTAATTACAACTGAAGTTACTGCTTCATATATTTCTGTATTGAGTCTCGCCAGAATTGCAATGGTATTTTGACTCAGATTCAATAAATATTATCTTTCTCGAAGTGAGTTTTTTTGGATTTTCCATTACCGATAACAGAACTTCATTTTTAATACTCTCCAACAATGACAACAATTTCAATTTTATCTTCAATATACTCGATTTTACTGGCATTTCTAATTATTGAAAATACATACATAACTTTATGGTACTTAATAACAATTTCAGTGAATATTTTGCTCTCCATTATAATTTGAACATTTACTTTCCTTTATTCCAGCCAATCTTTTATACTTTATTATTGATTACAAGTTACGCAGAACTTTTTATAAAGAATACTTTTTTTTGGTGAAATGTAAGATAAAGTTTTTCTCATTTCTATTAAACTTTTTGAGACAAACTGTAATTGCCGAACCTAAAATACAATATACGAAGACTGCTGCTTTAAATTGGGGATATGACACCATTGTAGTTATCTGATGTTTGACACTTGATCAATTGTAAAATTTGACATTTGTTATGATAAACCAACAGAAGTAGTATATCGTTCTAAAACAATTTATTTTTGAAGTAAGAACTGTTTTCGGTGGTATGAAGCATTTAACTTTGGTCGGAGCAGTCCTAGTGAGGAACTTCAAAAACGGTAGAAAATATTGACACTGTAAGAGAAGATAATGGTAGATCGTTATGTGACATATAGGGAAATTCAGTCTTGTTTAGACATTAATATGAAACAAATTAATCAAATTTTGGATGATCACTAGGTTAAAGAAAAATGTGTAAATGACACTCTTTACTGAAAATAAAAGTAGGTTATATTCTTGTGAAGTGGATACAAAGCAACAACTCATTGTTTGGGTGTTTCAATATGAAACAAAGCTCGAAGTCTAAACGTTTCGAAGAACATAATTGTTAGTTTTATGTCTAAAACTAAGTATGTCGCCACTATCCCTTTATAAAATCGAATAATTATTGCTAAGTGGTACACAATTTTTTTTCCAGTTTTTGGCATCATTCTGAACATGGCGAGATGAGTCTGTCATCTTTAGATTTGAAAAAAGTTTTGTGAACTTATATATTAAAGCAGCTGCCCTCTTATACATCACAACAAACAGCTAATTATAAAGGGAGCATTGAGTTAATCCCAAAACACGGTCACTTACTAAGTGATTTATATATTTTAATACAAATTTTAACAGCCGTTTTCTTAATAATAGAGTACTAAATTAAAGCTTTAGTTTATTCAAAATAATAATGTTTTTAATTATGTTGCCGCCAATAAAAACTACATAAATCAACGAAGTTGGGTCACAATAAAAAATTAAGATTTTTGTCTGTAGAAGTAATTTGCATTTTCAGTAACAAATATTTACGTTTATTTTAATGTGAAAATATTCTGTTTTTATTATTATAGAAAAAATTAAAATTGTTTAGCCAGAAAATAATCAGACTTTTACCCCGTTGATTGTTTTCTATAAACATTTTTAAAAGAAAAATGTATGAACAAGAAATGAAATTACTTGAGATGAGCTATATAAATAATTAACTTAAGACCAATTTAGGATATTTATTGAAAGAAAGCAATAAGTTTCTATTTGGGACAATTTTAATATTTAATTTAATTCGAAGCTGAGTATTTATATATTTATTGAATTATAAGACGTCTTGTAATGTTATTTATTCAAATTTGTTGTGTGCTTTTTATTTAATAATGTAATTAAAATAGTTTGACTACTTTTAGTTAAATTTCCTAAATAAAAGCAGTATTCATTTCACACACATACACACTTTCGCACTCACACACTCACGTAGACATTTTCATAAATCTTTTGCCTTTGGTGTATATAATTTTTGTTAACAATATCAACTCGAAAGAGCCCTAGAGGAATGCAAATATGTATGTGAAGGAATCCTAGTTTACGGTTTTCAAGGAAACTTCTTCCACATAATAGTGACATTCTTAAAAACAATAAGACATTAGTAACTTTAAAGTTATGACAAATAAAAGAGTGCAAAGCTTCCATTTCCAAGAAAGCTTTCAGGAATAATACAATCGTTGCTCCTTGATACATTAGTTCACCGGGACGAAATAGGATATTGTGGATCATATCACTGGAAGATTTAACAGAAATAAAGTACAGTGCCGCCGCAAGAGTGAGGAAGCAATCCTACGTTTCAACCACATACGTTTACTAAGTAAGATTAAGAGGCAACGATATCGCATGAAATCGTAAATTCTAAATATTTTGAAAACGGATTGAGATAATAACATGATTCAAAAACTGAGAGATGCAGATTTTTACACCAAAGGACGTATTTCTTTTTTAAAACCGGAGAAAATGACAAAAAACAACTATCAAAACAAAAAAAGCAATACGTCCCATCTTCATGCAGATTTTTTAAATTTAAAGTTTTAATGCAACTTTTTTTTCATTTCAACTGGTTAGGAATAAAAAGAACTTTAAAATACTGGAAAAAATTAGACAGTTGATTACGCCTGCACTAGAATTATACAAATCTATAATCTAGCAACAGTGTTCATACATTTTGGCAGATTTTAATTATTATTTGTACAGTACCGTTTACGGAAATTGTAAACTAGTTAAACTTAAGTAATCATGGAGCATACTTACACCGAGAATGATAAAAGTCACAAAAGGCGTTTGTGTAACACGAGTGAGTCAAAAAAATTAATTCTATTTTCTATTAGAACCGAGCCCGTGAAGTATTCTAATGGAAAAGGTATGTTGCCAAAGCAATTTTGTTGAAATTGTATTCGTTTCTCTTTTTGTTTCATGTAATCAAATAGGAAGAAAGAAGACGTGTTTATAGTTAGTTTGTTTGTAGGTCTATAAGAAGACAAATGTTTTTAGTCGGAAAAGTCACGTGATGATGTTGGCTCTTAAGAGGACAATCTAATTGAATTAAATAGGAATTACAAGTAAAAGTTTTGAGAGATATATCAATAAAAAAGTTGCATTACTTGATTATTAGATTCCAAAAAACACTAGTTAATAGTTTTTTAGCTTAAATTTTCCAACTCATTTTAAGCAAGTAAAATAATATCCAATATACTTTTCATTAAATGGTATCTTCTTCAAACAATTTTATCCACTCATATGATTAACTTCTAACAGCTTTCAATGCAAACCAATCAAAAATTACTTATTTAAATCACACAATATAAAATAACCAATCAAAAAACAAACATCACATTCCCACTCCTCAGGTTAAAAAGTACCCCTCCCCAAGGCAAAATGAAAAAATGATATTGCCAAATTGTCATTATTTCGCATTCTCTCATTCCAATAAGTATAAGAACGCAACAGTGATTATACGAAATTTTTGTACAAGCTTAATAAGTGGTAATATTTGTATCAAGTGTTTTTTGCTGATTTCCTATAAATAATAAAAACTTACTAGTGAAGCACTATTTATCGGTACATAGATAGTTTTTTTTTTCATAGAAATAATCACATTGTATTCAGGCAACCCGAATACGTCCCTGATAGATAAACCGTTTTACGATCAATAATTTTTAGGCTATACAGTCAATTTTTCGATAATCATAGATTAAGCAGCGTATTAAATAGTACAACCTGGTTTTAATTACTCATTCTCTATTGATCAGAAGAATCTTATATTAACAAAAGAGGGACTAAGCTCAAGTAGAAAGAAGCAATTCATTCCTTGATATTTTTTTAATCTATCACTTTGCCACTCTTATTTCTCTATTACACACCAAGCGTTAGGATTTCTGAGTAAGAGACCTACAATTAGGTATAATTAAGATTCTCGTTTGAAATGTAACCTAATAAATCACGTAATCTGAAGGCAAAATGCCGTTTTCCCAAAATTAGACCCATGTAAATGTCTCCACTTATCAAAACGTTTGCTACAGCTTTCCATCCTAATTCGAAGCAATTTCAAGGATCAAGTGGAAATGATTTCAATGTGAAATTAAATGCTTACTCTTAAATAAAATAAATAGGTGTTAGTCGAGAAACAAATATTTCACATATCCCAGGAACAAAATTTTGGAATTAAAAAACATGACTAAAAACAATATCGTAAATACGATACTAAAACATCTAAACTTAACACTAATAAAGTAACAGAAAGATTTTATGAATTATACTAAGAATCAAAGAAACAGGAAATAGATTAAAACCTGACCAAGCAAAAGGTAACAAGAAATATAATACTATAAACAATTAGATTACTAAAATTTGGTATAAAAATATGTAATAATTTATATAAATATTTTGAGGCGGTTAAGAGATTCCTAAGTTGATAAATAATCCGGAAAAATTGATTGCAAATACGCTCGCGCGCACGCGAAGCCTAAATTATAAACATCCTTTGACTACGCATTTACCTTTAACCAAATTTCTGGGATATTTTTTTCTTAGCCTAAAAAACCTCTTTCCAACAGGGAAAATCAATTTGATTAAATCTAGATGGGAGCAACCTTCAGATAATTACTTCTGGGAGCGACGGGACATCGAGTGCTGAATATCGGTTTGATAAAACCAATCGCTCTTTTAACGAAAATCCGATCACAACAAAATGTAATTTAACTTTTCTTGGAAGCCCATAACCGACTTAAAAACTCCTGATATATGAGAGGTATTTTTAAATATCAGGTGCATAATATAGATTCAAATATACATCTGGATTTCATTCCAATATTTCTAAGTATGTAAATGAGTCAAGGCATGTGATTACTTTTTTTATCTACAACTACCTTGAAAAAATTCTATTATCAAATTCATGTATTCAACGCTGTTACTTAACTGAGTAAGATAATGAACCCCTTACCTAACTCGGTTGGTTAATGAGATCAGAACCAAAATTTAATTATATATAAAAAAAAATGAAAACACTCATTTTATAAATATTGATAACATTTTTGTATTTAAATAAGTTAACTCCACTGTTCAATTGAAGAACCAATAATTTCCAAATTACTAATGCGGTTACTGTTTGATAGGTCTTTTCACCGTTAATAAACAAAGAACCTTTTGCGATCGGTATTAGAGGGGTGCAGTACTTATTTTAGTACTATTTCTACTAAATTAATTCCACAATGCCTCCATAGTAGGTAAACAAGGGGGATACCAGCCCACAAACCGGTTTTCCAAAGGCCAAGGCTAAGACCAAATAGGATTCTGAAAATTAAAACAATAAAAAAATAAAAATAACTTACCGGAACATGTTCAATTTTTTATTTTTTACTGCTGCTAATAAGAACATTACTTAGTTTTGATAGTTATGGCAACATACCCCCCACCAGTCGAGGTTACCAAATACTTCAAAAGTAGTGGGAACGTAAGAATAAGATATAATTATAATGTTTTGCAATCATTCAATTCAAATCAATGTGGACAGCATAGTTTAAGATTTCTATTTAATCAGTTTAACCAATCATGAAATTCATTAGATTGTTGACCATCATGTCGTATACGTTCACTCTATGTGGTAACTCATCCATTTTGAGTGATGACTTTAATCCACCCATTTAACTCAATGAAAATGTTAATTATGAAATTGGTTTGGTTAATTTTGACACTTTAAACAGCATTCCAAATGTTCATGAACATAATAACGTCCTAGTCTGGGGTGAGACGATCAATTTTCTGCGCATATACCAAGCGGTAGATATAAAATTAATGAATCGATAAAAATGATTGAAAAAAAAATTTTTCGTTGTTGTGCAACAATTCGCATAATAGGAGATCCAAAAACCTCCACAGTCACACTCAAAAGTAGTACTCCCATTAATTTCAATGTACCCAATTCAATCGGACAACTTTTAGGTTTTTCCACTAAACTCTCTTCAGATATTGCTCGTACCTCACACAAAGTCAATATATTACAAGTTAACACTATTTGCGTTTTATTGTAACATTGCGATCGGCCCTTTCCTTAATGGACGTCCGGTTCACATTATTCACCAATTTTTCCCTGAGGTTCCCAATGGCTATAAAATAGTGGAACAACCACAAACTATTTTGTATTATCCTGTAGGCGTCAAGATAATAAACAACATAACAGTTAAGGTGTTTCAGCAAACGGGTGAACTTATAAATTTCAATAACGAGACAATTACTATTCGCTTACATCTTAATAAAAATTGAATAATGGTTTTGGTTGTTTCCAGGTTGTCACCCCCATTATTATAAAAGACCATATAGCATCAAGGAAAACAGTGTTTTGAGAACCATTAAGCAGTTAACATCGCAAAACCGTAAATTTTTACAATCTCTTGGATTTAAAGTTTGTAATGGATCTCATAAACGTAACTGGACAACCGTTTACTGAGGATTATCAATTTGACACCTAGCAACCCCATACCCTAACCGCTGTTAACTGTAATGATGAAATTAGAATTGCCGTTCAAGATATTTACGCTTATACTCTTCCATGTAATAGTTACCTTTATTTATAGGGGAAATTCTTACAAGAACAAAATAAGACACCAACAAAATTTCATTTTATAAACAATGGTATAGGCACATCTCTTTAGGGACATAAGATATGAAATTAATGGAGTAATAATTGATTAGAGGTGTTGGCTTAGCGTCTACCCTGAAAAACTATCTCTCAATCAATGAAAATGAGAGGAAATTACTTCAAAACAAAATGCAGCCTGGTTCCCTAAAGATGGCTTAAATGATTCGGCCGGAAATACAATTGCATTAATCAATAAACTTTTAATTGGTAATTACGGTAATTTTAATGTTTACATATCATTAAAACTTTTTTCTGGCTTTTTTGAAGATTTTAGTAAAATTGTTTTAAATATGAAGCAGGAATTAATTCTCATTCGCGAAAAAGATCATGTGGATTGTGTCATTGCAACAGATGAGACAGAACATCCCAAATTTGAAATTAGCAAGATGTATTGGAAAATTCCACATATTACTCCTAGTCTAAGCCAACAACTTCGATTAAATAAAATAATTCAGAGTAATGTAGACTTGCCAATTAAATTTATAAGTTAGGAACTAATAGAATATCCCACATTAAACGACTCCATACGTTATACTTGGAATGTTAGAATTTCCACAAAATTAGAAAGTCCTAGACATATTATAGTCGCCTTTCAAGATAATTGTAAAGAAAATTGTTGAAAAATATGAGTCACTTTAATCACTCTAATCTAACAAATATTCGTATCTTTCTTAATTCGGAACGATATCCGTATTATGATTTAGATTTTGATTCTAATCGTTTTGCTACTGCTTATGAAATGTTTGCTAATTTTCAAGAATCCTAACCATTGACCAACAAATCAACCAATTTTTTCACCGGAAGAATTTAAAAACAATGCTCCAATATTTCATATCGGCTGTTCTCGTCAAAGGGAAATTATTCAAAGGGGGGCGGTTGTGCTAAGAATCGAATTTCAAACCAGTAAAAATGTCTCTGCTTATTTATTTTACATGAAAAGGAATTTATGTACAATCCTTTAACAAAAATTGTACGGCAGGTTTAACACGCATGCTCCTTATTTAATATAAATGTCTAGTTGTAACGTTCAGTTAATTCAGTTAACTCTGTATTTTGGTTATTAGCAATAAGCAGTTAGTGGTAGATGTACAATGTTTTAAAATTGAAAATAAAAAATTTATCGTAAAGGAATTTGCTGCTTATAATGGTTCTCAAGTTTATCATTATGTTTTTAAACCACTATTTCCTTTGAGAATGCTGTCTCCTGATCTGTATAAGCAACTATCTTGATAATTCATAACCATCCCTGTATTTAATGGAATTCAGGCTTTACACCACTCTATCAGTTTTCCAAAATTTACGAAGATATTACCAAAGATGCACACTTTATTTATGTTAAAGGATTAGAAAAGACAAATTATTTAAAAACGTTTTCCAAGGCTCCTGTATTTGGATTTGACGAGTTACCCAAACTTCAACTATATAAAGGAACCTGCATGTCTTTACCTCACAAAGGACAAATGTATTTGCGCTTTAGCAAATCTATATTTTTTATACAATAATTTTTTAATGAAATAAAGAACTATATTTTTATTAATATATGTTTTATTTTAAAATATTTACTATGGACTTGTCTGTGATACCAATTTTTCAGCTTTTTCGTATGATAAAGTATCCAACGGTTTCATTTCTTCGTCTGTATCATCATCATCATTTTCTTCTATATAGTTAGCATCCCTCAAATAGATTGGTAGGTATTTGGAAATTTCTAGTCGTGTATTTAAATTTAGGTTGTTCAAAATATTGAGTAAACAGCAAAGATGAAGCTCACCCTCAAGATAGACATTACAGGCTGAAGCGGCTTTTTCATGTTGTCTAGCTTTTTCCTTACATTCTTCTACAGAGTACCATCTATTTCTACCATAGATTGCTTCATGTTCCCATTCAAAGTTGTCTTCTCCATAAGTTTTTGCCGAATAGGTGATTGCAGATTTTAAATCGACTACTTTTACTTGGGTTGTATAGGCTCGCCATATATTGATGATGTTTAGACTTGGTTATAAACATTTTATGGATGGTGGGGATAAGATGAAATAACCTTCAATTCTATTGGTCTCCAAATGGGTAGTGGTACTTGTCTGGGATCCTTAGGATGTTTATTATATATTTTCATCAGTGTTGTTATGTCGCGATCTGGTGTAATCGAACGTTCACTATCACTATGTAATATAATCGGAATCCCATCTTCAAAATCTTCAAATATTAAATTTTCAAAATTTTGTACTGCCCACCGTTCTTTAGTAATCGAAGACATGGTTTGTGTTCTCGTTTCAATTCTACATGTCTTTATATTTATAAAAACCGGTTGACCTTGGACTTTTGCTCAAGTTGTACAACTTGTTTGTAGGCTGGAATCCCCCTTGTTTACCTACTCTTCATAAGTTATAACAAATTCACGGGACACTTTAGTGTTTTTGTTTGGTATTATAACAAAAGTACTTGTCCTTCATCTTTCACGACTTTCACTTGCATGTTAGAAAGTTCCTGCTTCTTGCAGGCTCCATAAATCAACACTGCTTGCAAATTGTTATTTAAGCATATTAATTAATAAGTTTTAGTATTAATCTATATAAAAACCTTTGTTAGTAACCACTGTTCATTGTCAGCTTCTTGTAAAAACTTCGTTAAAATGTTTGACTTTTTTGGTTTAGGAAATTAATTGAATATATTTGCCAATATTCAAATTTTTCTTTGTCCTATCATCACGTGTATCATTAATAATAATATGTCCAAACGCTAACGCCTTCATCTGGCAACTAACTGCATTCGTATTTTAATAATGCCCTTATAACACTAATAAAATAAATAACTAATATGTGTGCCTTCATTACTGAGTCATGTAAATTTGAGTTTTTATATACAGATGGACTCAGTAATACACAAACAAGTTATAGAAACTTATAGAAACGTAAAATGTACTTCATCTCCATTCTATAAAATATCGAAATAAAATTCGAAAATACCCTATGGCTAACAGAGTTTTCATGCTTCATTTCAAATAAATATCAATAATAAATTATTTATGTGAAATGACAAATTCTCAATGATTTGTATTTATAAAATGTGTGTGGATATATAATTAAAGAGACCGAATTTCAATAATTCAAGAACCACTTAATATTCCAATGTTCATAAAAATAGCTCATCCAGCCAGGAAATCATAATGAGTTTTGCCATTAAAATAATCCAACGCTGAAGATGGAAATAGTCGGCTCAGATATATCCACTTGACTTCCTCTTATTATCGATTAAAGCTGAAACTAGCTCGTTATGTTTGTATTTCAGATTGGCACGCATAGCTTTAATATTTTCAAGGGTGACAATCATATTAAAATTATGTTTTTAATTATCAATTTTCGTATATTGAGTTAGGACGCAATAATAATAATTGTTTTTATTACAATCCGGAACCTTGATGGAGTCTATTCAGAGAAAAAGTAACGTTTGGCTAAATTATTTATTCTACGTGGAGGTCCTAATTTAAATAAAATTGTTTGTACTGATTTTTTACATCACTATCTATTGTTCGCTTAAAATCTTGACGTGAAATGTAAAAATTTATTTATATTCATTTTTAAGCAATAACATCAGCTTTTTCGTTTTTTTTTTTCGGAAAATTTCTAGTAATAAATAATAAATCTAGAGGGACAGTAGCCGCTTTTTCTATAATTTCTGGTAGTATATTTTCAAAATCACAATCTGTTTCCATTTTCCATGTTTTTGCAGGCATAACCGAATCTGTCAAAAATTGATCTTTTGACGCTTATGACAGAAGTTCAAATTGATTTTTTTAAGTTCTTAGTGTATGTGGTAACGATTTAGAGTTTTCTTTGGTTTTTTTCTACATATCACATTTCAGATTAATAGATATCCTTCTCTATCTTTCTAAATTTTTGTTGGTTCTGCATTTAAATGTAAAAATTTTTGGCGAGAAGGAATTTGGCACCGGAGGCTACATTATCCGATGCTACAGTGGCGCTTAATGTGTTAATATTCTTTTATGTATTTACAGCACTTCTTATTCTTACAAACAAACTAATTATTGAAATAGTAGTGTTGTTCAAAATTTAGCCCCTATTTAAGGGTTGAATTTCAACAAAAATGCCTCAAAAATATGCTATGTGACATAGAAAGAAGAACACCCAGTAATGATGAATATTTTGTAATATTTAATTGGGAATATGTTTGTTTATAATAAAAAATGATCAATGTTTCAGCGATATTATTCTAGCGGTTTTTGTGTTTAGTTCTTCAAAAACATTTACTTTCGCGTAGGTCTAAAACAAAAGATTAAGCATTTGTAGGTACAGTAGTCATTTAAGCGGTGTAAAACCCATTTAAAAAAGCTTCTTTAATTGTATGCGAAGAAGCCAACAATTTCGGCAGTTGAGCGAGTTTAATAGGAGTCGAATTGTGGGCTTGCGAGAGGCTGGTTTTTTATGAGAGATGTAGCAGGTTGAACGAAAAAGTGTTTAAACACTGTGGCAGTTCGGGCATCGAATCAAGAGGGTCATACACGAGGAGCGAGAGGTACAGGACGTCCTCCAAGAACCACAGAACGCGAACATCGCCGTCTTGACTGTTAGCCCTACGGGACCGCTTCTCCTCTACAAGGGCGATTGCGGACCAGTGGTTTGAAGAACCTGGAAGGGCGATTGGGATGGAGATCATAGAACTCCAAATTGTACCTTATATTCAGACCATCCCCAACAGCACATTCCAACAAGACAATGCACCACCTCATGTTGCTAGGCCTTCTTTCGCTCATTTTTAGAACAATCAAGTTGGTTTGTTGCCTTGGCCACCGAGATCTCCTGATCTTTCACCCATCGAGCACGTCTGGGATATTATAGGAAGAAGATTACTCAATTTATACCACCCTCCACAAACTCAAGTGGCTCTGCAGCACGAGTTACAGATAGCATGGGATGAGATACCTCAGGAGGAAGGCTATCACCTCATTAGAAGTATGCTAATTTACTTGTCTAACTCAAATATACTTGTATACCAAAAATTGTTCAAATAAAATAATTATTACTGGGTGTTCTTCTTTTTGTGTCACTTAGTATAATACGTTTATATACCTAAAGATTTATGTTTGTAGGTTCATCGATTTGGGTTGGAGATTGATAAATCAGTCAGACAAGTTTGTATACATATATCCTATAACCTGCATCTGGAGAAGATTTGTAACAGATAGAAATGAAACAAAACGTAGCAATGCTTTAGAACTTCTCTCTCATTGTAACGGGAATTTTTGATAGTTTGTTAAAAATTTTGAAAAAATAGCTAAAGAGTCTTAAAATATAGTTTTGATTAAACTGGAATCAACATTTAACTAATTCAAAATATTTGTCGAGAGGCCGAATATCTCCGAATGAACATTAGGTTCCTCAATTTAAATTTGTTAAATTAAACATAATTTACCTATATCATTTACAAAAAAATCTAGATGACATCTTAAGTTTTGGCACTGTATAGAAATCTAATAAGTTATATTAAAGTTAATTTAGAATTCTAAATTTGAATTCAATAGCATTTTCATTTTGTGCAAACAATATTTTAACAATCAATTTAATCTTTAAAAAGGAAAATAAATTAACATGCTGCATATTACATTTATTTCTATTAGTATTTCTAGATAATTTTATTAAAATAAAAAAAAATTACAATATTATGGTACATGTCTTTCTTAAATCAATAAAATTTTGAATATTTAAATTAAAAACAAAATTTGTTTGATGCAGTCTGAAGAAGTATAATTTTTCATAATACGTTGCTAATTTATGTGGAAACCTGTTCTAAATTCTAAATTCAAAAAATTATTATTTCATATGTTACATTGCCTAAACAGGTTCGGCTTCAGGAGCATGTTGTGTTAATATAAATTAGAAAATTTCTATTGAAACGCAAATACTTTTTTTGAAAAATTAATTCTTTCTGGGATATTTTTTGGTGTTTAATAAAAACTAAAAAAAAGTAGATGCCAGTTGAATAAGTATATTTTTGAACCTGTAGAATCCAAATATGCAAAAATTTACAGCAATATCCATTAAAATTTTTAGCTTTTACATAATTTCCGATAAAACTGGAAGAAGGCCATTTTGATACAAAACTATCCGTAATATAAACAATCCCAATTTTCAAAAAACTGTCACAACGTTCAAAAATTTTAGGGAAGGCCTATAACTCGTTTACACCCGATAAATTTCTATCTCTCTCTATCTCTCTATCTGGGAACATCATTACTTATAAAAATGTTTCTATTCTAATATTGTTGGTAAAGAACTTGTACTTTTATTAACAATACGTTAACATAATTATTACTAATATGGTTAGAGAAACCAAGTGTTCAAGCGTAAGTTCTGTTTTCAATCCCCCAATGAATATATGGAGGCTAGTTTATGATGATGACTGTCCACCAGGAAATCATTGTGATGCTTGCTTTACACTTAATATCCTGTATTTGAAATACCAAAGCTTATTTTATGCCGATTAATTGAAAATTAGAACTGCGTTGATTGAACATGATTCTGATTATTAATATTCAATTCGAATGGAAACTAACTGCAGATATTTCCTTTTCATCCCCTAATATTATATATATATATATATACACGGTGCGGCATTAGTGCGTCGAAGTCCGATTAGTCCGCTATTATTGAAGTTACGAAAGAAGTGTAGGCAGTCTTCAGATTCATATTTTAAAATTAATCCCAAATATACAGTGTGTTCAAGAACGCAGTGCCAGACAAAAAGTTTGTTTTTTTAAATAGAACACCTCGTATATTTTGACATTTTCATAAACCTCTTGCTGAGCTAATTTCAACGATGTATCACATTTTATATCTATTATGTTTAATAAAGGATCTACAGCCTCCTGAAAATCACATTTTTTTAAATTTAGATGTATGTAGTAGCCAAAACGTTGAAAATAAATAAAAATGGGTTACATGTTCCTATCCTAACTTTTCAAATTCTATGCTATGGTATTAAAAAATATTTGATACAGAGTGATAAAAATTTTGAAATCCTATCTATCCATTCTATATCTATTCACCCATATCCATATGTCTAAGTAATTAATTTTTATATGTTGTCAACAAAAAGATTTATTACATTTTTAATGAGCCAATAATAGGAATAAGTAAAGCGCAACCTATTCATTCCTTGAAGAGTGGACGCAAAAGGAGTTAAGAAGGTCCTGGAAAGGCAGTCGAGGATGTAGACAAGCCAAGCAGCCAATCGCGGGACCGGATCCAACAAGGACCAGGTGGTTGCTGGAAAGAACCAGACAGCAACTATGGTTGATCGTTGGAGTCCTCACTGAGCATCGCAGGCTCCAAAGACACCTGTTTGTTGGGGCAGTGGAGGACCCAGACTGCCAGAAATGTGGAGGGGAGGAGGAAAATGTCCTCCACTGTCTATGCAACTGTCAGGTCTACCGGCATCTGAGGAAAGAAATATTTGGTGTCGAACAGATGGAGGCGGAAGATTTACACGCCCTCTCATGGAACGATATCCTAACCTTCATTAGAAGGTCAAGGCGTTTCGAGGAGGAGCAAACCTAAGGAAGAAAGGAGGGGGAAGATTGGGGATGGTAAAAAGGGCCTGCAGAGGCCTACTTGCCAGGCATCAACCTCTCCACCATTATACCATTACCATTACAATTAATTTTAGTATGTTGTCAAAAAAATGATTTATTAAATTTTTAATGTTACAATAAATATTATAATTAAGTACAATCAAATTTAAAGCATGTGCTCAAATTGTTTAACGTCAGCTAAAATGTAATGCGAAAGACGAGCAGGGAACTCTTCTCGAACTTTCGCTATAACCTCCGAGGAAATAATGGAATCATCTCTAAATATTTACAGTAGGTGTCTATTGTTTAACAGATTTTAGCATTTTAAAAATATCCAGATATTCTTTTCAATTATATTATAGTTCTTTTGCATACGTTTCCACCGGATTACTAATAGAAAAATAAACATAAAACTCATCAATTTATGAAAGAAAAAGTACAAGTTGGATCAATTTTACTAAAAATGGACATACTTAGTTTTAAATTAATTGTTTCAACTCTTACTTTATGGAAACTGTTCATAATAAATATGAAAAGATAAATTATACTTATATGAATTTCCACAGTCTTCCAAAGCATTTTTAAAATCTATTCAAATCGACCCAGGTTTTGGTGTCCAGAACACACCATTCTCAAGATCTAATAGAAGATTGACGGATTTTTGACAAACGTAAATAATTTCATGTCATAAATATTTTTACCAATTACCAGCAAGCAATCCATGCATATAAAATTCTTCTTTTTCTAAAAATTTGATATTATATTAGGATAAAAATCAATTTGCCTAATGGCGGCAAGCCAAGACTTTATTGCAGATTTGGAGGAATTTTTATTTAGTGTTTTATTCAGTAACATCCTATGATAGGAACCATTTTCCTTAATAATTAGATAGTGCTGTCTTCAATAACTAATTAACTTTCACAATTACTAAATTTAGTTTTTGAACAATATGCACCTTTTGCAGTTTCAATATTTTCATTTTTATTTTCAATATTTAATACTATAAACCTAAAGACAATACACTACTATTTTTTCATAATATTGAGACTAATCTCTTCCCATCAACTATTGTGGTTCTTATTTTATCATTATTTTACTAGAAACGGCTCATAGTGCCATTTTGAAAAATCCATGTCTTATCAATGAAAATAAAATTATATAAAGATCTTTCTTTTACTGATATATAATTACATAAAAAATATTTTCTTTTACAGCAATATCAGAAATTTCCACTAGTACCTTTCGCGGTTCATCTTTTTCCATCAAAAACCTATAGTTTTTAATAATGTCCATAGTGAAGTACCCATACAGCCATTGAAAATATAACTTTGATTAAATTACTTTGTCCATATACTTACTTGTTTCGTACATATAAATCACATTTCGAATTATACTGGTATGAAGTATTTCGTATTAGTAATTTTTATTATGAACAGTTTTTTGATGGTCATTTTAAAATTTAATTATCTTTTACTGCTTGTAAAATAGCCCTGACAGTTTTTAATATTATATCTAACCAAACTAAATTAATGACAAAATAAAATTCCATGTATCAGTGAAAACATCGTAATTAGTTTCTCCAACAGTACAATTTAATTTTTCATAGGCGTACATAGTTTCCGAGTTATCTTTTGTAAAATATGGATCAGTTAACCATAAATTTAGAATATTTGCCCAAAAAATTATAAAACATGTGTTTATAAGTCAAAATTATTGAAATAGTAATAAATGTAGTCACTTTTATATTTTTTCGACATTGTATTTTGTGCACGCGCATAGTTGTTAGTTTATTTCAGAACAATACGAATAGTTACAATAACCTAATAGAAATATCAGGTACGAAATACATCGGTTTTTGTAATAAATAGGTTATATGAAAATTTATATTGCGTCCTTGATTTTATTATTACCAAAGCATTTACTTTTTTAATGCCAAATTTGTATCCTTTTCGATATCGGATAAAGTATACTCCAACCTAGAATTCATGTTAACTTTTCTTCATTAAACACTACAATAACCCTGTTAACTGTTACACACGTCTGACAATTTAATTTCCTATTAGGACGTTATCATTGTTACCATAGTTGCAGCAATCTCATTTTGAAATAAGATATTAATAATTTTAATCAAGATAATTCGAGCAACTGCATTAGAGAATGCACTACTGCATTGCAATGGATTATAATAATAATATCAAAATTAATATTTGTTAAAAAATCATAAGGAACATTTTTGCATAATACGTTTGTGAGAAATGCTATGAAGGTATATGAATACGAGATACATAACTCGCTTCACTCTGCAAATATGAATCATTCCTTAAAAATGCATTTAATAATTTTTGTAAATAGCTAGCAAGTGCTATCCAAAAGTTCCAGGAATTATTTAAGAACTACCGAATTACCGGCTTTTAATGAATAATTTAATTATACTTCTAAATAGTCACTCTTTGGTTCTATACAGCGTTTCTATCATGAGTGGATACACTCTTCAAAGTAGGTTGAACCTCCAGCGATTCCGGGTTTTTTTCTCGATGTTGTCAAATCGACATTTTTTAAACTTCGATTTCATTCTCGGGAACAAGAAAAAATTGTACGGAGCTAAGTCGTATGAATAGGTCATATGACAGTCATATTATTGTGCATTGTGATGATGCACGAACCAATCTCTGTCTCTACATTTCCGGGCGTTTTCGTCTAACATTCTCTCTCAGCCGTTACAAAACATCTCGAACTGTTAATCGTCTGACCGGTTTTGAAAAACTTAAACAATTCCACGAATGTCAAAAAAAAGGAACTTTTTTGGTCGTATTGAATGTATCGTCTTCCATTGAGATGATATTGCTGTACCGTAACTGTACACCCATATTTAGTCATATGTTATGGTCTTAGACAAGAAATTTGGGTCCTTTGCTATCGTCTGTTTAAGATATTTTCAGATGTTCACACATTGGACACGATGGTCCTACAACAGAAATCGAAAAACAAACTTCGCTGCAATTCTTCTTATGTTAAATTCGTCTGATAAAATCCATTAACAGGTCCCACATGAAAATCTTATAGCTTCAGACACGTCCTTGATGGTTTCGCTTCGGTTCTGGATGATGATATTATGAAGAGTAGCAATTGTGATGGATTGAAGCAAGACGAAGGTCGACCTGAACCCTCATTGTCTTCAGCAGACGTGCAGCCCTCCTAAAACGATTAAACCACTCAAAGTTCTTCATTTGCTTAAGGCTGCATCATCGAAAGCTCGAACTAATATTTGATGGGACTCAGTCGCTCTTTTGTAGAGTTTAAAATAAAATTTAATCCAAACACGTTGTTGTAAACAAACACGTTGGAAACAAATACTCAGCTCTACGTGTTTTGGCTGTGACTTCCCAAGGACAACATATGGGCCACAACGGCGGAACGTCGTATTATACTTTGTTAGTGCGTATCATGTTCATTCCTATAACTTTCGGATAGCACCTCGTATTTTGTGTGTAAAGGAAACACGGTCTTATTATTAATCAAAACGTGTGTAATGTAAATTCTTGCTGCTTTTGTCACTATAAATCAATCAAGTAGTCACCGAAACACAAGAATCGGAGCTCTGCATAACAAGTCTTAAGATTAATTAATATTTTCCATTAGGAAGTTCAGTATGCCAAGTTTCAAGCTTCATCTCACACCATTCATATTTGAATAGCTGTCGTGTTTACAGTTTAACTACTTTGACTGTGAGGATATTTACAAAGCAATTTAAAAATCAATAGCTAATGAATTTAAAAGGTTAGTCTTTATTTTAAAGGGTTTTTAATGGTTGAAAAAATGAATACTACGACAAATAAATTTCACAGAAAAGTATACTTTAAACGACACATTTGACAATATTGATCAAAAGAACAGAGTGAATAACGTTAAAAATTGAAATTTTAAATTAATTCTAAACGAAAAGAAGCCAAACCAGAACCCTTTATTCCCAAACTAACTAGCCAATTGTTCTATGCAAAAGCTACCATATTCGGTTCATTAGAATGCAGGAACATACTAAATATCAAACATTATGGAAATTCTCTCTCATAAGTTAAATAGAAATCTATACAGTTACTAGGAATATGTATGAATTTATTAATATTTATACTTATATTCCAAAAGTGAGTCCGGAAAATTTGCAGTACTAACTCACTTTCACAGAATCTGACATTACTCTTCATTAAACAGGACCTCACCTTAAACATTCGTTAGACTAGGGCTTTAAGGCAGCTAACTGAATTACTTTTGCAAAATAGAAATACGCAGCAACTTAGTATGTCCCTCCAATTATTTAAGAGCCACATGAATTCTCTAACCATTCCAGGCTCCTTCTCATCTTCTTTAGATACTAAGTTACTTTATTTACGGCACGTATCTCCTTTGGGATCCGTTCAATACCTAAATTATTACTTAGAGTTCATAGAAATAGACACAACAGGAAGATATTTTAAGTAGACATCGAGTTAAATTTAATTAATAGACTATTATTACCTAGTAATGTTTTCTCTAAAAACGAAAGATCTACAGTGGTGTAAGGAAGTTTATAATATTAAATATTAACACGAACTAATTTTAGTTTTTATTTCAAACAGAAAATATTTCTACTTTCAAAAAAAATATAACTTGAATTAATTTAAACAAAATTTAAACAAAACTTATTATTTCTAAAAATTGAGGCACAGTTTTAGACAATTTCACTAAAATAAATTAATTACCAAAAGATAAAAGGGTTCTGAATAAAGTGGCAGCTATAATATTTTTCTGTCCGTTAAGATTTTGCATATATTTTAAATGGAATTTGTTCAGTCTGTTCAGAACGGGACATATTTAATATATTCAAAGTTTAGCATAAAGAAATACTGTGGTCCAAATGAAAGGAATAAGTAATAAAATATGTATCTGTTTGTTTTCCACAAAAAAGAACGAAAATATAAACTAATTTTGACTGCATATCTTTCAAATTTAAAGAAACCCGACGATTTTTTTTAAATGGACGCTTCGTTAGATCGCCGTTTTATTTTTGACGTCATCAATAAAAATTTTAAATAGAAAAGTGGGTCTGGCAATACATCAATTCAAAAGTATTTAAAATATCTACTCACCCATATCAATTATGTCTAAGTATTATTGTCAAAAGTCGTATTAATGACATTCGAACAGATTTCTTAATTTATTAAGTATTGTTATAATATATTTATTGATACCCAAACTTGGTAAAGGCCGTGATTGACAATGAAAATATGTATAAACTACTTTTTACAATTTAAAAAAAAACTAGTTACCTTATCAAAACTTCTTTATTGACATTCAATATAATTCTTATTGTCAAATGTTTAATGATATTGTAGTAGATGATATCAAAAACTTTTTGACCCTTTTATCAACATGCAGCTGACTGAAACGGAATGAATTGAAATTCTAATATTAATTGGAAGTGGAGATAAAACACGTACGCATGAAGAAGTATGTACGTTATTCAATAATAAATATCCCAACCAAGAACCAATTACATAGCCAACAGTAAGCAAAATTGAGAAAAAATTTAGAGAAACAGAACATGTAAAATACCTCCCTAAATATAGTAGAAAACAAATATCAGAAAACAAGAAATTAGATGTGCCGCCCTTACCAGTTTACGGCAAGTAGAGCTAGACAATGAAGTTGGACATCAAAGGCTAAAAAATGAGAAGTGGCATCCCTATGAAGTAAATTTAGTGCAGAAACTTATAGAAGAACATTTTGATAGACGAGTTGAATATTGAGAAATTCTAATGGAAAAAAATAACATAGATCCCATGTTTTTAAAAAAAGTTATTTTTTCTGATGTAGCTACATTTCTCCTAAACGGTCATGTGAATCGTCAGACTTTCAGGTATTGAGCTACAGAAAATCCACACTGAATGCAGAAGTACCGTACTCAATACCCAGAGAAAAATAATATTTACGCGGTATTAATAGGTAATAGAATTATAGGATCATACTTTTTCGACAAAACCATAACAGGTCCTCGATATATACAATTTCTGCAGAACTTCTTGTTAAACGTCTGTTAAACAATAGACACCTACTGTAAATATTTAAAAATGATTCCATTATTTTCTCGTTTGTTGTCTGAAACTTTTTAGAAAAAGAAGAATTGGTAAAAATATTTATGACATGAAATTATTTACGTTTGTCAAAAATCCGTCAAACTTATATTAGATCTTGAGAATGGTGTGTTCTGGACACCAAAACCTGGGTCGATTTGAATAGATTTTAAAAATGCTTTGGAAGACTGTGGAAATTCAGATAAGTATAATTTATATTTTCATATTTATTATGAATAGTTTCCACAAAATAAGAGTTGAAACAATTAATTTAAAACTAAGTATGTCCATTTTTAGTGAAATTGATCCAACTTGTACTTTTTCTTTCATAAATTGATGAGTTTTATGTTTATTTTTCCATTAGTAATCCGGTGGAAACGTATGCAAAAGAACTATAATATAATTGAAAAGAATATCTGGATATTTTTAAAATGCTAAAATCTGTTAAACATAGACACCTAATGTAAATATTTAAAAATGATTACATTATTTCCTCGTTTGCTGTCTGAAATCAACATAATGTTGATTTCTGTTAATTTAACCCATTTATATTACAGATATTTTTTATGCTAAAAATATTTAACAGTACTTGTTGTTAGTTTACATATACAGTATGGTCCAAATGAAAGGAATGAATTTATTATTTCGTAAATCGGCGATTTTATTGGAAAATCCTTAAACCGTACCGTAATCAATACCCGGAGAAAAGGAATGTTTGGGGGGGAATAATAGAAAATAGGACTATAGTTCCATACTTTTTCGAAGAAACCTTAATAGGTCCTCGATATATACAATTTCTGCAGAACTTCTTGTTTCCAGAATTAAACCGGTTGTTGCCATACAGAAATGATTCTTGGCTGCAGCAAGATGGTGCCTCACTGCACTATTCTATCTTTGTGAGAAACTACTTGGACAACGTCTTCCCTAATCGGCGGATAGATCGAAGAGGAGCTACCGAGGTTACTTGATTTAACTCCTCTCGATTTCTTGTTATGGGGATACTTGAAAAGTAAAGGGTCCATAAATAGATCACAAACTATTAATGAACTGAAGGAACCGATACGCATTGAGAAGAGTTCCCGGCTCATCTTTCGCATTGTTTTTTAGCAGATGGTAATCAATTTAAGCACTTGCTTAAATTTGGTTGTACTTAATTATAATATTTATTGTAACTGTAATCAAGCTCACAGAGATGACGTCAAAAATAAAAAGGTGGTCTGGCGAAAAGCCCATTTAAAAATAAAAATCAATGGGTTTCAGAATTTTCCCCTAAACTCATCGATTTACGAAATAGTGAATTTATTCCTTTCGTTTATATATTGTGCATTTTCGCCGTTTAATGAACAATTTCAAAAATCCCCATTACTTTACGGATCTTTAAAAATTTTCTTCAAATTTGAAAGATATGCAGATATACTGGGTAGGTGTTTTTTGGGAAAGACTTGGTAATTTAGCCAAAATTAGTTTATATTTTCAATATTTTTTGTGGAAAACAAACAGATACATATTTTTTATTAAAACACAAATTCAAAATTTGATGACTAAATAAAAAATTCCCTATTTATGTAAAATTTATTTTCAGAGTTAAATAAGTCATGGACTCACCTACTCTCCTTAAAGAAAGTTTATAGAACATGCTAGTAATAATTCTCTCCTGTACAAATATCAAATTAAGTTTGGTAGTGCACTTGCGCACTATTTGGAATTGAATATTAAAGAATTAAGAGTACGCTCTAATATAAAATCTTCCCCTATGATTCCATATAAAAATTTTGCTTAATTTTGAAAGGTATTTGATCGCTTCCTGGCTGTTTAATCGGCCTTTATACAGGGTGTTACTATATTCGACCGACAACGCTTTACCCTAGAGAGATCTCGTTAATTGATGAATTTTGATATGGGAACATAAACCCTTAAAGGGCTTAGTTTCCGAGATACAGGGTGTTAAAAGTTTGAAATCAAAATTAAAAATTTGTCATAAATCAGAAACGCCTCCAAATATTTTTTTCAAATTTGGTGACCAATATGCTCTTTAAGAAAGTAATATTTTGACATAAACTGACTTTTGAAAAATTTAACCAGTGGCGCGCTATCAGGGTTTGTGGCAACTTTTATCCCCCTATCTTTTACGCCACAGGAACAAATATTTTTTTTTTAATTTTTTAAATTTTCTGTTTATTTTTAGGTAAAAAAGTAATAACCTTTTATGGAGCTAAAATGAACGGTGTTGTAGATATTTGATTCTGAACAAAAGTCTGCAAGTACTTAGATAATTCACAAATTATGATTTGTTGTGTAATTTGCCCGTCGGCGTTTTGCTAAACAAGTAAGTATTTGCTTTTAATCCATACTATTAATTCGATTTCGAATAATAACTAAGCGTTAGGCGTTAGTTGAAAAAAGAATACATGCTATTTCTGAGATTTTCTGAGAACTTGATAAAAGTAAAAATCACAATAACGCAAAAGCTATCAAAATTAAATTCAAACAAATGTATTAGATACAACAATAACAAAATTGACAAAATTACAATAGTTGTTCAAACTGTCGGCCGTTTACTTGTAAGCACGTTCTACACCGTTTTCTCATTGAAAAACGTGTTTTTGAGAATAACTCCGGATTGGACTGAATGAGTTCTGTCGCAGCTTGAATTCTCGCTATTAGATCTTCTTCAGTTTCAACGATGGCTTCGTACACTAAGAACTTCATGTAGCCCCAGATAAAAAAATCGATAGGGTTTAAGTCGGGTGACCTTGGAGGCCAACATTGGGGTCCACCCCGACCAATCCATTTTTCTCTAAATCGTCTGTTTAGGAAATTTCTAGCACTTGCAGCAAAATGAACAGATGCCCCATCGTGCTGAAACCACATGTGTTGTCTAATATTTAACGGTACATTTTCCAACAATTAATCTAACACTTTTTCCAGAAACCGCGTATAAATATCTCCATTTAATTTATTAGGAAAAAGGTAAGGCCCGATTAAACAATCCCCAACCATACCCACCCACACATTCACCGAAAATTTATGCTGAAATCCACGTTCACGAACAGAGTGTGGATTTTCTTCATCCCAAATGTGACTGTTTCTGGAATTAAAAATGCCTTCCCTGGTAAATTTGGCCTCGTCTGTATACAATAAATAATTTGGGAAATTTCGATTTTCACGACACTTTTGTACATACCAGTTTGAAAATTCCATGCGTACCGGAAAATCTCTAGGTTCTAATGCTTGAACCCTGGTGAATTTGCAAGGACGCAATATTTGTTCTTTTAAAACTTTCCATACAGTATTATTGTCCACTCTTAATGCATGGCCTAGAGTTCGAGTATTTAAAGATGGCCTTTCAGAAATATTATTTAATATTGCCTCTTCCAGACGCACAGTCCTTATTGTTCGTGGCTTTCCAGCATTATTTCTATTAATTAACAAGTTTCCAGTTTCTCTCAGTCTTCTTTCAATACTTTCAAATGTAGAATGATGTGGAATTCGACGATTGCTGAATCTTTGTTGGTATAAACGAGCTTCCATTCTACCATTTTTTCGAGCTTCCCCATAGATCATTAACATAACTTTTGTTCAGAATCAAATATCTACAACACCGTTCATTTTAGCTCCATAAAAGGTTATTACTTTTTTACCTAAAAATGAACAGAGAATTCAAAAAAATTAAAAAAAAAATATTTGTTCCAGTGGCGTAAAAGATAGGGGGGATAAAAGTTGCCACAAACCCTGATAGCGCGCCACTGGTTAAATTTTTCAAAAGTCAGTTTATGTCAAAATATTACTTTCTTAAAGAGCATATTGGTCACCAAATTTGAAAAAAATATTTGGAGGCGTTTCTGATTTATGACAAATTTTTAATTTTGATTTCAAACTTTTAACACCCTGTATCTCGGAAACTAAGCCCTTTAAGGGTTTATGTTCCCATATCAAAATTCATCAATTAACGAGAGCTCTCTGGGGTAAAGCGTTGTCGGTCGAATATAGTAACACCCTGTATACCCTTGTATACCGGTATATACCTAAGCATTAAATTAAATTTATAATAATACTGTGTGCTTGAGGCAAATGCACTTCTCCGCTTATCCTGAAATAATTATAATCTTAAAGAGGGGGAATCCTGACCCGGGTCGTATCTACCTGTTTCGAAACGGCACTTAATCTACCCTTACAAGAGTTGTACACGACCTGTGGATTTCCTTCTAAATAGCAATTTTCTGTTTCTCGAATTAATTATACGAAAAAATACCTAGAGAAAATTAAGAGAAAAGCACATTTTAATTATGAGCGCGAATAGAACAGCAAATTTTGTAACATAATCATGAAAATACATGTTTTTTTACGAGTTTATAAAATATTCAGGTTTATTAGATTTTTTATTTATCATATTTCCCTAATTAGAGTTTTGTTTTGGTATATACCTTTTAAATTATTGCACCCGGTATAATTAAAAACGAAAAAACTAAACCATAAAATAAAAAAAAATCATGGAGAGATGGTGGGAGAAATATACGAAATTTGAAAGTTAGGGTTAGAATAAAATAAGTACACGAAGAAATAACTATATAAAGTAATAGAAAACTCAAAAATAGTGAAGCAGGCCGAAATTAAATTCTATTTTATAAGATTATTACTCAAATATGAACATTATACAAAAAGAATAAATTATTACAAGTACATAAGAATTCTTCGTAAGAT
Organism: Hermaeophaga mercurialis; assembly: GCA_951812935.1. Taxonomy (NCBI): domain Eukaryota; kingdom Metazoa; phylum Arthropoda; class Insecta; order Coleoptera; family Chrysomelidae; genus Hermaeophaga; species Hermaeophaga mercurialis. The sequence goes on from OX638360.1 coordinate 18,886,840, forward strand.
AGCTAAAATATAACATAACACTCAAAAATAAATTTTTAAATTATAAAACTGATAAAACAAAGCACAATCAAATTGGAAAATGGAAAATTTTAAAAACTGAGGTGTAGGTACCCTCAGCAATAAGGTCTTGACAACGACAATACCATACTTGTAAGGATTATAACTTAAAGGCAATCTCAAGTAAAAAAAGCACGAGTTAGGGAGGAAGTACCAAGCATTACCCTATTCATAGTACTAACAGATAATTACACTAAAATGGCAACTACCAATGACAAAACAACAAATAATAGGAATATGCATTTGTTGAAAATGTCAACATACTTGCCAAAATATGAAAAAATTTCAAAAAAAATATTAATTATTTCAATGAACAAAACGAAGATGTTTATAGGTATAGAACAATATGGAAACTAAATTGATGACAGAGCAACTAAAATATACTTATCTTAAATTTCCACTACATATTATGAATTATTTTAAATATTCTTACGACAGTAGTTTCCAATATTGTGACTTAATAAAATCCGGACAATTTAACTTTATAAATACCTGATATTTTAAGTTATAATATAATTCAATATTAGATGGTCTTTTCAAAACAAATGACAGTAAATTTTGTTAAAGAGGAAATTATTATACTAAAAGACATAGTTACCTCAACAGAAAAGAGGAAAACGTTGCCATTAACCTTATATTTAAAAAATTTAAAAATCAGGTATTTCTAAGTTAAATTGTTCGGATTGTAATGCTGTCTATATTGGACAGATGCTTAGAAATTTTAAAAGATGTAGTGAAACAGATTAAAACACCCAGTTAAGGTATGTTATGCAAAACACCTCATTGACAATAAATATAAACTTACAATTAACAAATCAATAGAAACAACAATGGAAATTTTTCATATATGTGATTGGAAGCAGAACTTGATTTTTTGGAAGAAACTGAATAAATAAGTATCTAAAATATACTATGTATAACTTAATGAACAATTAAACCTGGAAAGTGTCTTCTTGTTTAGATTATCTTCTGGACTAAATATATAATATTAACCAAAGGTAAATTGACTGTTTTACCGTTACATTGTGGAATCTGTCCATTATAAATATACAAGATGAGTAAGTATAATTTACCTTTTATATTTATTATTGATCAAAATATGTTAGAAAATAAAGGATATTATTGGTTAAAACATCCGTGATCAAAATCAACTCTTTACGTATTTCAAATATTTGTCATTTTTTTATAATTTTGTCTAACGATGGCAAAACACATTGGCGAAACAATGATAAGAAGATTCAAATAATTTCAAAGAATATGGGAGAATTTTAATATAATAAGTTTTATCTGTGACATTTAGAATACATACATAGATCTGTAAAGTAAACGTAGAAACAATCATTATGATTAAAATAAAAGATATTACAAATACCGATAAAGCCCGGACTTAAGTAGTATAAAGAAAATAGAAATAGAAACCTACTTGTTAAACCAGAGAAAGTTTCCTAGAATTAAACGGCATAAACGACTAGGGACAACTAATGCTACTTATTTATTTTAATATTTTAATATACCCGGTATAATTATGCTTCTCCATTCTTTAACTTTATATACTTGAGCAATATTACTTAGGTGAAAATAGAAGCGATTGGTATAAAATAATCATTTATATTAGTCATACTCATGCGAGATATTAAAATAGATCGAGATGTAGAAGTGGGTATGGGTTGATGTTAGGTCATGTGAGCCATTTGTTTAGATTTTAATGTTATTTTATTATTCCGATATGTAATCATTGAAACCATAAATATTTCCTAAGTTCATATTAATATAGATAAACTTTGGATATCAAACGATCAAATAGAAATTGAAAAAAAAACAAATTCTATTTATCTAAATCTTTTCGACTGATGGTTTTTATTAATGATTAGATTCGTAGTTTCACACACATCGAGGTAATACTGGATGGCTCAAATTATCGTTTACCGACAATATTTGTTTTATTTGAAAAATAATTTTTTTATCATTCATTAATCCTTTAATAAATTTTTTTTAAATCATTTGCTTTTTCAACTCTTTAGAAGCCAGTTTTTTTTTCAAATTTAATCCCAATATTTATTTTCAACTAAAACGAATCTTTAATTTATTTTGAATACAACGGCATATGATACTTCATTTATTAATATATCCAATCCGCAGGAAATTATTTATTTATTTATTTATTTAAACAAATAACTGCATTTTAATGTTTTATAATTTTTTAATTCAACAAGAATATTGTACAATATTCTAAATCCTAGAGTTTTGAATAATTATTTCAACAGAAAGTATCGCTTCTCAAAGTAACTTGCATGTATTTATTAATTTCCTCTCCTACTATTGATATATACATTACTCTAAAAATTTTAGAAATATACAATTTTAGCAATTGTGTGTTCTCTTCAAAGACGTCTATTACGAGTAAGTCATTTATATTATATGAAATTCAGACCCAGAGCTAACGACTGCGTTTCGAATTCTAGGAAGATGGAATGACAGCATCAGAAAGACAGGAAAATAAAATAAACGTAAGGAAGTGCTCGACACCTGACAACATTCGTCTACACAGAGAAAGTAATTTGTTGGTAGGTATATGAGTAAGAAAATATAATTTGTATTCAAAATATCATAGTATAGGATAGCAGATCCCGCGTGGAAAGAACTTCACAATATACATAAAGTATGAAATAAATGAAAAAAATAAATAAATAAATAAAGACGATTCCAAAAATATATCATACTTGTGTTCGCTAATTAATATTAAAAGATTAAAAAACATGATTTTCCTTTTACTTCTATTCATAAAGTATTAAAACATGAAGGTGCACCTTGTACAAGAACTATCAGATGACTACCCGGATCGTAGAATGGAATTTAGCGAAACTTTGATGGATAAGTGTAGTAATGATCCACTTTTCGCAAAAAACGTTATTTTTTCTAATGAATACAATAGACAGAAGGCAAAGGAAAATCCTAAATGGATGAAAGAACATCACACTCAATATCCACAGAAAATTAATGTTTGGGCAGGAATTATTCGAAATAAAATCATTGGACCCTATTTTTCTGATCGAACTGTAAACGGGCCAACTTATCTGCAATTTTTGATGAACTTTTTGATTCCATCTTTAAAGAATTTATTCCTTAATGCAAACATTCCCGAAAATATCTATGAAAGTTTGTGGTATCAAGAAGATGGAGCGCCGCCACATTATGCAGCCGCCCTTCGAACATATCTTGACGAAGTCTCCAATAAGTGGCTACCGATCCTCGAGGACCCATTAAGTGGCCACCAAGGTCTCCGAATCTCACGCTATTAGATTTCTTTTTGTAGGGTCATCTAAAAAATGTTGTGTATAAAAGTAAACCCGAAGACATAAATGATTTAAAAGATAGAATAAGGCAAGAAATAAATAATATTTCGCAAGAAACCATTAATAAAGTTCTGCAGGAATTTATTACCTACTGTAAGTTATTGTGTGACAATTTATTGTTACTGTTATATTATTTTGTTATTTTAATTTAATTAAAGGTCTTCAAAAATACAGATTTTAAAATTATTTTATCTTCAAAACTATTAATTACCGAACACAAGTATGATATATTTTTGGAATCGTGTTGAAATTTGCAATCTAAAAAAAATAAAATATACAAGGTGTGCTAAAAAATTGTCGATGACATCGATACTCACAAATGGTTTACCCAGTATATTTAATTCTTATGTAAAAATACATGAAATTAAAATCAAAAACCGACCTGTTTCAGGATTTTTCCTCAAAATTATTTATTTAGCTTAAAATTAATTTATTTCATACTTTATGTACACATGGTATAAAAATATGTAAATATAGAGGGTGTAACAAAAACACTGACAAATAGGTATTGCTGAATTGGCATTAGACAGACACTTACAGTAGTGCCAAAAAAATATAATATATGTCCCGTTAAATATTTTGAAGATGATATCACGTGACCTGGAATTGTGATGTAGCAACAAGGTCGCTGCATACTTAAAATGGGCAAAACTACCCAGTGTTTACAACTGCCAAATTTCAATATCGTAGTTCAAACAGTTTTAGTGATATATATACTGGCCAAAATCTCATGGGACGCCCTGTATAAGAAATAAAGATAGGTAAGGAAAAAAGAACAGAAGGTTTCTGTCTACAACCTGTTAAAGTCAAAATACCAATTATAAAATGACAGAGAAGTGTGGTGACTTATTCTTAAAAAAATATGAAAAGGAATGTTTTGTGAACAAATGAATGAACTCGACACAACACTAATTTTCCAAAGCGTAATAGTAATAGTAATAATTGTTTCGACCTTTATTTTGTGGAATCTATCCGTTATAAATGTAACAATTAAAATATACTTTTATTAAAATTTTTATAAACTATTTTACCAATATTTTTTGGCATCGACAGATAAGATTATAAGATACCGAGATTAACATTTGATTTTGATTAGATATATTCTAAAAAATAATATTATTTATTTTCTAAAACATTTAGTTAATATATAATAAGAATATTTAAAGAATTTAGAATATCGTGAAATTTTAAGTAGGTATATTTTTTCTTCTACATTTATAAATTTCTTAAAAACATTATAGTCCATTTTGAAGAGAAATTGGAAGAAATTTTAATTAAAAAAATGCTTTGTTTTCTTTTCGCCTTCTCACGTGAAAGAAATACAAACTCTTGGACAGAATACAAACTCTTGGACAGATGTCCAAATCAATTGGAAATTCACAAGGGAGTATCTATAGGGCCATCAAAATTCATGTATAGAAGATATACAGTTTGCAGGGAAGTTTTTAATAGTTGGAATAACTCCACTTCATTCGCGTGATCTACAGAAGTTGGATGATTCAGGGGGCTCGCGCGTAATAGCTATTTGTGTATTAAGAGCGGAAAGTGATACTTTGTCTCTAGAGCGACAAAATTTTAAAAACGCTGGCCTAATTTTAATTAAACATACCAAAGTTTGGTAAAAATACCAACAATTGGCTTTTAATATAAACCGAGTATTCAAGAGTTACTTAAATATCTGTGTTTCTTAAAATAATGTTATCGTAGAAAAAATATTGTGTGCAATTTGAGCGAAAACTTTCTATGCCAAAGTGACAAAGTATCACTTTCCGTTCTTAATACTTAAATATGTTTAAAATTAAAACGACTGAGAATAAGTTTAATACCATTTGTCTCTGATTGTAACTCGTATTTTAATTTAATACGGATTTTTTTTCTGGTATATTACCTGGATGAACGTTGCTCCCTCCGTCATCAGAAGCTGAATATTAATGGGTTATGTGTTTGCAAATTAGTGTGAATTAAAAACAAAATATTATATATTGTGGTTTTGCTCAATAATCTAAAGTATTTAAATGAGACAAATAACTAATAAATATTAAAATATTTATAGAAACATTTGTACACAAACATCTGATGGTGTTCGGTATTGCGTTTTAAATTTAAATACACCTATATTTTCTACTTGATATTATTAATTCACGAAAATAATTTAGTGCCTTCAATCAAATATTTGTTATAAATTAATTGCATATAGGATGTCAATAAATTATCTACTTCAATCGAGCAGTATATTGTAAATAAATTAATGCTATCTGAGGTTTATCATGGGAAAGTTATAGTAATCAGAAAACAATTTTCCAAACAATGAAATATGATCTTCTACTATTACATAAATTATTTTTTTTAACTGATATTAACATGTTTTTGTTTTGGGATGCCAACACTGACCTTTGTCAGTTGACATTGTTGTATAGGGTAATATAATAGACATATTAAAATTAACGTAACCGTTCTTTTAACTTCTTTATTGTCAATTAAACAAAATACCTTTTTAAATTTATTTTAAAAAATGACAACTTTTATATTTTTACATTATTTTACTACTTTATTCATCTTCAACTCGCGTACCATGTCAAAATACAACATTATAAATTTTTCTATTTACTAAGCTTCTTTCTTAACTCATATTAAAGCTAATTTTATACCTTTTAATGAGATATTCTTAATATAAATTTCTTTATTATGTTCATTATACTTTCTCGTAATTCGCCATAATTATTATCTCATGTTGCAGTTCATTCTAGATTCTTTAAAGATTTGTTTCTTCCCATGATAAAAATTCATTAAAATTTGCAAGTTCTTATTGTTTACGAGTATATCCTAGTAATTTTGTTTTTTATGAAAAAATTAATGAATAGTAGCTAGTCTAATAAAATATTCTTGCTTGAAACTATTTATTAAGAGCCTAAAAACAGTATGTATAACATTTTTTTATATATATATATTTTATTTTATAACTCTTTTTTACCTTATTTTTTTAATTTTTGTTCACCTCTGTAGAACCTCTATTTTTTCTTATGGTAGTTTTTTTAATTTACAATTTTTTCAAAACTTTAAATTGTCTTGACATTTATTTTCAAAATGTATTTATTTTTCTTTCTTTCTCCTCGCAATCAAAACCTTTTGTCAATCTAAACAAAAATCACAAACATTTTCACACTCTGCATTTTCTGTTACAACTACCGAACTACCTCATATTTGTCACGAATCCATTTACTGATAGTGTAAAAATACCGCTTATACTATGTAGTATGCTATAATTTAAAATATCTTCTAAATATTTCGTGTTAAAATATTTTCGTATAATAGCTAATAGTTTCTTTTATTTAAAACGCTGATGAAAATAATAGGGAAAGTTTTGAATATAAAAATACTAACATATATCAATTATTGTGACGCCAATTTATATATTGAAAATATTACAATTATAAATTTTATAATATTACAATCAAATTTAAAATGACAAGAAGTTGAATTAAAAATCTCACTTATGTTCTCCAAAAAATAAAAAACAACTAAAATCTACATAAATTAATTTAAATAAATTTTGTTTATTAACCATGATAGTTATGTTGAAAATCAAATGAATATTTGTTAGCATTTACTAAACATCAATGTAACTTATCAATTCCGTAATATTTACTATGCTTGACCTCCTATTTGAGATTTAAACTATTTCAACTATTGTAAATATTTACTTAAAAGCAAATCTACAAATGTATTTTTACGAAATTCCAGATAATAATTTTGCACGTCTGATCGGAGGTTGAATTACAAGCAACAGCTCAAAATAGTTAGTTAGGGTCTTAGCCATGTATAAGAAATATTTCTGACCTACTGACGACTGCCATTTGAATTTCAACAATTTACATGCATTTACATAAATTTATATGTGTGCACGAATATATTGTCAAATTATGTACACCCTGTTATTAATGATCCATGAAATATCCTTAACACAGAAGAGTGCTGGATAGATGAATTTATAGTTTACTTTTTCCATTCAAATACACCAAAATAAAAAAATTTATTCAAAAATTGACTGTTTACAATAATCATAAAGTTATTAAAAAAAATACTAAAAATATTTATTAAGCTAGCATTAGAGGGCATATTATTAAAGCAAAACTACTGACCACTATATAAAATATCGTCTTTTTGAATTTTGATCAATAATCTCAAATAAATAAAATCTTTATTTATTTGATCATTTATTCTCAGATGATTACATTAATAGATCAGGTAATATAACGACCACGTTACTACACTAAAAATATTTTTACTTCCATCTCTTAACGAGTACCAGTATTTGTATTTACTTTTTTTATGAAATTAAACCAAATGTAAAAAGAATCTCTTCAACGAAAATGAAAGCAAATGTTTTCTCTCTAAAATTATTAATTAATATTCAATACGCTTTTGCAAATTTATAGGTGTAGTAATTACATTAATAAACAAAGTATGTCCAACTTTGTTTTCGTCTTGAAAATTTGCAGCTATTTACTTCCTTCTAGGATTAGCCATTATTATCACTACGTATTAATGGCAGGTGGTGGTAATTATTGAATTAGACTTTGACTTCGATTATTTTAACCCATTACAGTATACGTTATTGCTACTCGAACGTGATTAGTCATTTAGATGAAAGTTTTGATATCAATTATCTTTGCTATCATCAGAATCTCCTCACGTACGATTATAACATATACTATTCTAGCCTTTTTGGAGATAATAGAGTGCAATTAACAACATTAAATCTTATCTTAACAACTTGTTGGTACCTGAATTAATACTATAGATATTAGATATCTTTAATTTGGATTAAAAATATATTAGAGGAATACCTACTAATTGAGTATTAATTTTAGGCTTTATCGTTGAAATATTTATGCAAATCATTGCCTTTTTCAAATTTGATTTCTTCTCCAGTTGAAGATGCTGAAGAAAAATTCATTCCTGAAGACAAAAAAACATCGAAACAAATAAATATAAACCAGGAAGAAATGAAGTTAAGTCAATAATCTTTCCCCTAATATTATCGTAAGGCTATTATTAAGTTTGTTCATGCAATAACAATTTTCATTTGAAAATATTTTAATCTCCGAGTATCAAAATAAAAATATTTATATTTCAGCGTCCAATCCTCGAGGGTAATGTACAAATTCTTCATGCTGAAGAATTCGTAAATTTATTTTGTGAAAACCTAGAATAACTTAACACTCATTCCTTCTCTTTACATAAAGCTCTAGCATCGAAATGGTGGCATATTCTGTTGAATGGAATTTAAAAAGAGGAGGTTACGTCCTTGTGGGACAACTAATTTACCTGAGCTTTTACTAAACGATTGAGCCCGGAGATGCTTTCCATTTTATCCATAGTAAATCAACGCAAGGATGGTTCTCTTGTAGAGATAGTAAAACAATTAGACAAGGGTTTGTCAGCTTTCGGTAAGATACTAACTGATGGAGCAAACCTCCCAAAACAACTGTTAGAATTTTATCTGACATTTTTATAGGGTTTTGATTTCTCGAAAAAATTTTACTTTGCACTTTTTTTATGGCACTAGGAGTTTATCCATCAGCCAGCCAGTGTAGTTTGTAATTCATTTCTCACATATATAAATGCATACCAGACATTCACACACAATGAACCAATACCCGTGCACACGCCGGGACTCAAACTCGGGACCCCGCGGACCGAATGTCAGTTCTCCGCTCACTCGAACACTGCGGTCGGCTTTCCCTTCTTAAACAAGAATATCAAAGAGCAAGTTGATAAATACCAACTTGTAAAATATTTATTCGGTTCTAACTTGGGAGAAAGTATTAAAACTACTAAGAATCTAGAAGCTATGGTCAAGAAATGAAAAATAAAAAATAGAGGGGTGCGGATTCGGTCAATACAAGCCAACAGGCCCTTCAAATGATTTTAAGTATATTTAAACACACTATATCCGGCCCGTTGTAAGAGGCAACCCAAGCAACACATTTAGTATCTGCTACGTGGTAGGGACTAAATATGTCACTCCATAGTGGTTTGCCTTAGTTGCCACTAAATCATAGGAACGGATTGAATCCGTTCCTGGTACCAAAGTGGGGAACAAATGTCACGTAGCCAAGTCGTATTTGCTACGTTCCGGCTACAGTCCCTACAACTTCATGGAACCTCACGGCTACGTTGTAGGAACATTCCAGGGTAGTTCCCGTGTAGTAGCGTTCACTTCCGATATTTTCCATGTTTGTTGTCTTTGTTTCTCATATTTCTGAATAATACTTTTATCTCAACTTAACTTGTTCTTCCATTCACTAAGGTTTCCATAACATCATACTTTTAAACTTATACTTAATATGGCGGTAATTGATAATATCTATATAATTCATGTGTTGTTCATATCGGATACAAATTTTACAAACGAATGAAAGTTTATCGTAAATTTTTGAAAATTAGGTTGAAAAAATAAAAGCGCCTTCAATATATACACTTATTAAATAAAAAATACTTAAATATCATAACAAATTTTCTTCTTTTTTATATAAGTATAAATGTATAATTGGAGAAAGTTTAATAAGATTCTTTTGTTATTTTATCGAAAATAGCATTTATATTAACACTTTTTGAACTTAAAAATAATGGTGTGTTTCCATATTTTAATTTTTTAAATGGCGGAAATGGTACCTATGTACCTCAAAGTACCTTTTACTACTTCTATGGTATATTAGCCATCTATAAGGTGGCAAATTCCAACCGTTTTGTCTTTTAAAGTATTCGCTACGATAAAGTAACAATCGGAACCACCCTAATGTAACTATATGGTAGCAGTTTCTACCTTGCTACTAGAAAGATACTAATAAAATTAAGTACGAATTGTTTTCGCCACCAAGGTCCCATTTGCCACTTTATAAGTACATTTACAAAAGTGTAAATTTGAACCAATGGCTAGTTGTTTGCATATGTGTCAATATATTGTTCATGTTCACTTGAACTCTGCAATTCAGTCTTTGTTTCGAATTTCGCTTGGCCGTTTGTTATTTTTTTAAGTTTGCTGTAAAAAGTAGATGAATATCTATAAGACGTTTTCTTTCGAATTGATTTGGAAGCCATTTTGTAAAATTTGATGTTACTTAATAGGATAATGATACCATAGAGTAGCGATTTTAAGTATAATTCACTATATGGTGGCATGTGTAAGAAGCGGCTACTTTCAAGAAAACACAGTCTACCCCCGGGACGTACCCGGGTTCTATATATGTTACTTAAAGTTTCTTTTCTCTTAGTTCCCCTTGTTTGTACCAGGTACGTTCCTAGAACCGCTATCTGGGACTATGAAGTACCACATCTTGTAAGTCACAATTTAGTTCCACAAACTAGTAACTGCCTCGAAAATTTGCCGTTTCAAAGTAGCAGCGGTTTTAAAAGCTGTTTGAAGAGTAGCCGGGTAGTTGCACTGAATTTAAAAATGTCTTCATGTGGCGGGCCTTTGTTGTAGCCAATTTAGGTAGCAAATAGGTAGCTGCTACAGCTTTTCAGTACTAGAAAGTTATTAATCTTTTTAAGTTAAAAAATAGGTAACATGTTGGAACCATTTACTTTTATAAAGTTCCGGTTTCTATACTACCTGTTCCCGAGACTAAATGTGTTGCTTGGGAACGAGGCCGTCTAAGCCCAAGCAACACATTTAGTCTCGGGAACACGTAGTATAGAAACCGGAACTTTATAAAAGTAAATGGTTCCAACCTGTTACCTATTTTTTAACTTAAAAAGATGATTAACTTTCTAGTACTGAAAAGCTGTAGCAGCTACCTATTTGCTACTTAAATTGACTACAACAAAGGCCCGCCACATGAAGTCATTTTTAAATTCAGTGCAACTACCCGGCTACTCTTCAAACAGCTTTTAAAACCGCTGCTACTTTGAATCGGCAAATTTCCGAGGCAGTTACTAGTTTGTGGAACTAAATTGTGACTTACAAGATGTGGTACTTCATAGTCCCAGATAGCCGTTCTAGGAACGTACCTGGTACAAACAAGGGGACCTAAGAGAAAAGAACCTTTAAGTAACATATATAGAACCCGGGTACGTCCCGGGAGTAGACTGTGTTTTCTTGAAAGTAGCCGCTTCTTACACATGCCACCATATAGTGAATTATACTTAAAATCGCTACTCTATGGTATCATTATCCTATTAAGTAACATCAGATTTTATAAAATGGCTTCCAAATCAATTCGAAAGAAAACGTCTTATAGATATTCATCTACTTTTTACAGAAAACTTAAAAAAATAACAAACGGCCAAGCGAAATTCGAAACAAAGACTGAATTGCAGAGTTCAAGTGAACATGAACAATATATTGACACATATGCAAACAACTAGCCATTGGTTCAAATTTACACTTTTGTAAAAGTACTTATAAAGTGGCAAATGGGACCTTGGTGGCGAAAACAATTCGTACTTAATTTTATTAGTATCTTTGTAGTAGCAAGGTAGAAACTGCTACCATATAGTTACATTAGGGTGGTTCCGATTGTTACTTTATCGTAGCGAATACTTTAAAAGACAAAACGGTTGGAATTTGCCACCTTATAGATGGCTAATATACCATAGAAGTAGCAGAAGGTACTTTGAGGTACAGAGGTACCATTTCCGCCATTTAAAAAATTAAAATATGGAAACACACCATTATTTTTAAGTTCAAAGTGTTAATATAAATGCTATTTTCGATAAAATAACAAAAGAATATTATTATACTTTCTCCAATTATACATTTATACTAATATAAAAAATATATATAAAAAAGAAGAAAATTTGTTATAATATTTAAGTATATTTTATTTAATAAGTGTATATATTGAAGGCGCTTTTATTTTTTCAACCTAATTTTCAAAAATTTACGATAAACTTTCATTCGTTTGTAAAATTTGTATCCGATATGAACAACACATGAATTATATAGATATTATCAATTACCGCCATATTAAGTATAAGTTTAAAAGTATGATGTTATGGAAACCTTAGTGAATGGAAGAACAAGTTAAGTTGAGATAAAAGTATTATTCAGAAATATGAGAAACAAAGACAACAAACATGGAAAATATCGGAAGTGAACGCTACTACACGGGAACTACCCTGGAATGTTCCTACAACGTAGCCGTGAGGTTCCATGAAGTTGTAGGGACTGTAGCCGGAACGTAGCAAATACGACTTGGCTACGTGACATTTGTTCCCCACTTTGGTACCAGGAACGGATTCAATCCGTTCCTATGACTTAGTGGCAACTAAGGCAAACCACTATGGAGTGACATATTTAGTCCCTACCACGTAGCAGGTACTAAATGTGTTGCTTGGGAGGGGCTAACCTCAAGGCCTTTCAGCTCTTACTGTGCCAAATGGTATCTTGGATGGGATTCAAGGATACAAACTGCCTCTAATAAGAATAACTTCCCCTAGCAGAGAAAAAGCACATAAGGCAGAAAATTGAATCTTCTTAAAATAGGAACAATCCAAAAATGTAAACCCTACCAGAACAATATATATAAAAAATCTAATCTTATTAATATAATTAATATTTAAGTTATATCAAAACACTCCATTTTATAATGGAGGGTGCCCGGACGGCAACACAAGGCTTATTCAGAGAAATTTTTTTACTGCATCAATTGACTTGATGGTTGCTTCTTACTTGGTTATAATATTTAGGAACCACAGAAAGTATTTAAAGTTCTATTTTGAAACCTTTTGAATAATCTTGTTTTCTATTTGATTCCCAAGCATCACATTTGGTCTCAGGAACATATATTATAGAAACCGGAACTTTATAAAAGTAGATGCTTCAAACTTGTTACCTATTTTTTGACTTAAAAAGATTAATAACTTTATGGTGCTGAAAAACTGTAGAAGTTACATATTTTTACTACTTAAATTGACTACAATTTAAATTTAATGGCTACTATTAAAATCGCTTTTATAACGACTACTAATTTGAAACTGTAAAGCTTTGAGGTAGTTACTAGTTTGTGGAACTAAGTTGTGACTTACAAGATATGGTACTTTATAGTTACAGATAGCGGTTCTAGCAACGTACCTGGAATAAGCAAGGGGACTTAAAAGTAAAGAAACTTTAAGTAACATACATAGAACCCGGGTACCAGTATAAGAATGTATTTTCTTGAAAGTAGCCGCTTCTTTCACATGCCACCATATAGTGAATTATACTTAAAATCGCTACCCTATGGTATCATTATACTATTTAGGAACATCAAATTCAATAAAATAACTTCCAAATTAATTCGTCTTATCGATATGCATCTACTTTTTATAGAAAACTATAAAAAAAATAGCAAATGACCAAGCGGAAGTTAATATATCTGTTAATTACATTAAACAGTAAGCCATCTAACAATCTAAAATTAACCTACACGTACATGTTAATTGTTATTGATAAAATCGATTTTTCAAATATCGGTACTTTGATTATGTATCGAACAAAAATATTGGTTGCTGGAGAATCCGTAACTTTTCAGATGTCATTGTTAAGTTGCATGATTATATTTTCTTTCGTAATAGTTTGTAATTTTTTACATACTAGAACAAACTGAATAACACCGACAATATAATGTCGATACCTAGAGTATTGATTTTTTTAAGAAAAATTTAAAGGTATATTCACCATCAAAATGTTATATGTGTAGTTCAATATGGAACAGGATATAGAAGAATTGTATTTTATTTTTCAAAACTTATGAATATGGTAAATTTTTAACTAGCGTTTGGTTCAAATTTACATTTTTACTTATAAAGTGACAAACGGGATCTTGGTGACGAGAAAAAGTCATACTGTACTTTATTAGGATCTTTGTAGTAACAACGTAGAAACTACTACCATACAGTTACATTAGAATGGTTCCGATTGTTATTTTATCGTAGCGAATACATTAAAAAACATAACGGTTGGAAGTTGCCACCTTGTAGATGGCTAATATAACATAGAAGTAGCAAAAGGTACTTTGAGATACGTAGTACTATTTTCGCCATTTAAAAAATTAAAATATGGAATCACACCATTATTGTTAAGTGCAAAAAGTGTCAATATAATGCTATTTCCGATAAACTAACAAAAGAGTCTTAATATACTTTCTCCAATTATAAATTTATACTATAATATAAAAAAGATATATAAAAAAGGAGAAAATTTGTTATGATATTTTAAATATTTTTTATTAAATAAATCTATATATTGAAGACTCTTTATTGTTTCAACCTAATTTTCAAAAATTTAAGATAAATTTTGTATCCGATATGAACAACACATGAATTATTTAGATATTATCAATTCTGGTTATACCGCCATATTAAGTATAAGTATTAAAAGAATGATGTTATGGAAACATTTGTGAACGGAAGAACAAGTTAAGTTGAGATAAATAATATTCAAAAATATGAGAAAAAAGACAACAAACATGGAAAATATCGGAAGTCAACGCTACTACACGGGGACTACCCTGGAATGTTCCTACAACGTGGCCGTGAAATTCCATGAAGTTGTAGGGACTGTAGCCGGAACGTAGCAAATACGACTTGGCTACGTGATATACGTTTCTATGACTTAGCGGCAACTAAGACAAACCACTATGGAGTGACATATTTAGTCGCTACCACGTAGCAGGTACTAAATGTGTTGCTTAGGTTGAGCATCAACAAAGTACGCTTTCACTAAACTTATGAAGCCGGTTGTATAAGTATTGAGATCAGCAGTAATTATATGTGTTAATTATTTACACGACTTTATAATATTAAGTTTCCTCTATTTAAGAGTGCAGAAAAACATTTCTTTTATAGTACAATTACCAACCTACCTAGAAAACCACAGAAACTATCTTAGGTTCTACTTTGAATATTTTGAACACAAGTTGCGTGTGGCTATCCTAGTAAAAAATAGTTTTATGGAAAAAACTTCTTTAAACACCTGCATGGTTTTTCAAGTAATACGCTGTAATATAAATACTAGATCAAACGAACTTACCTGAAGTTCGATAGTCTAATCCGAAGATATCACTACTTTCCCACTTTTTGTCAACAAAACAACAAATCTTTAAAACCAATGAATACTTTGACAGAGAACGACGTAAAGTAGACACAGAGGAAAGAGGGGAAAGTTTTTTGTCTTTTTGTTTTTCAAGTGATATCTTCGGATTAGACGCTTCATATAATTACGATCAACCTTCAGGTTAGTTCGTTTGAAAACATAGATGCTGTAAGAGGAATAATAATGGTAGATTGTCATGGACATATAAGGAAATTCAATCTTGTTTATGCATTATATGAAACAGATTAATCAAATTTTGCAAGATCACTTACGTTTAAAAAATGTGTTCTCAATAGCTACCGCATAATTTAACAAAAGGTCGAAACAGGCTTGACTCAAATTGTGCAAAGAAACACTCGAACAATTCACCTTAGGAATGACAAATTGGGTCTTCAATATCATTGGTGTTGGTTAAAGTTGGTTATATTCTTATAAACTAAATAAAATAACAATTTACTGTTTAGATGTTTCAATATGCAGCAAAGTCAAGAAAAACTAAACAAAATCACAGCGTTTTGAAGCACATGATTACTTGTTTTGTGTCTAAAGCTAAACATTTCGCTACTATCCCTTTAGAAATGCTGAATCGTATAAAACTATTTGTTTACCAAAAGTTTTCTCTGAAATGAGAAAAATCAATAGAAGATGCATCATTCTGCACCAGGGCAATACAAGCCCTCACACAACGCAACGAACAATTGATTACTTAACCACACAAAAGGAGGTATTAATGACCCATCGTCCATTCAGCCCTGATCTAAGTCCAAACGACTGTCACGTATTTCCAAATATCAAAAATCAATTGCGTTTTCAACGTTTTCCGAGTCTAGAAGATGGAGTTAATGCGTTTAAAAACGAAGTGATATACGCGCCATCTTCAGACTGCTAAAAATGTTATGACCACTGTTTTATTTGCATGGAAAAGTAAATAAATTGTGTCAATGGAAATATTTTGAAAGGCAATAAAGCCATTTTTGTTAATGTTTTAGTTTGCATATATTCCGAAATTAAAGAAGCAGCTCTCGTACTAGAACTCAAATTAAAATCAATATTCTAGAGTTTCTATCCACATCTTAAATAATTTAATTTTATTAAACTCGCCCTTCAATACCAGACCTGTCAAAAATGTCCATAGATTAATTTTAATAAACTTTCCTTGAAAACTTGGTATAACCGACAAACTTCTTGTCGCAACATTTATCTTTCTGTTAATCCTTCGCCAAATACTCTCACTTAGGTTCGTAACTTTTTTTAATATCCAAACTGGGCGAGTTTTAAGAAGCAAAAGAGTTTTTCGCGGAAAGTAAAAGCTAATAGAAAAAAAAAACGTTGTTCAAGTGCCGAAAAGGATGGTTAGTTGATTTTAATGTTAAAAATAAATTTGAAATACACGTAACTACTGACAACATGTTGTTTAAATCAACTAAACCAGACAAAATAAGCTAATTATTTCGCCTTCTGTTGTTGGTTTGTGTAATCCTCCAAGAGATTGGCCAAAATTGAGGAGCCACTTCATAAAGAGCCTAGTAAATAAACAACAACAACAGTATTTTGATGAAGTAAATGTCTTAATTCAACCGAGTTATTATGAGAATAATACTTAAAATACGATGTTTTGAATTGAAACAATTGATTAATATTCATGATGCAATAAGAGTTTATTAGGTATTAAAAGCTAATGACTTAGGAAAAAATTTTAATAAGCGTGTTAACTTTTGACTGTTTTATGAAACATTTTTTTACTAATTGAGATAATTTAACCGGATTGATGCGGCAACGGTACTAATTTTAATCAGTTGGCAGCCTGGACATTGGTTCCTATGTGTACGTAAATTTAAGGTTAGCATTTGTTCTGATTTGGTTTCGATATTGGCTGTGAAATGTGACGATTGTTTAATATTAACAAGAGCAGCCACAATGACACGCACTTAGCTTGACCGGAAAAAACATTTCAATATAAATACAAATATTCAGCGAATAAAGTGAATATGAAATTTAAATTTCCTACTATTTTATGGCACATAACAGGTTACCACTTTACCAACTACTTAATGAAGAAAATATTAATAATATTTAAGCTGAAATAGCCAATTAATTGTCAAAACATAGCGTTATAATTAATAGGTAAAAGATATACATATATATATTATATAAATATAAAGCATTAACATATTCAATACTTCAGTATTTGATAAATATTTTATTATTGTCCAATCCATTAACAAATTCACAATTTGTTTTGTTTGACTTCGTTGTATAAATTTAATTATTATTATTATTATCTTTACGGTATAAACAACACAGATAATAAAAATATTTTTAAGAAAATCGATCTAAAGTCTCACTATAACTGGAGCTATAAAAAACTTTCATTTTATATCGAATCCATTTTTGAACCATAAAAATATCAGATAAAAGAATTGTTGTCCCTAGATATCTCCCAAAGAGCATATTCCACATAGAACAGTACATTTTTATTTGAACTGTATAGTTATTTTCATGATATTTTTTGTTTACAATTTGTTGTAGTTTGTTACATTTTTGATCGAATTACATCCATATTGTGTTGATACTTGGCTGTATCTTTGATAATAATTAAATTGAACTTAAAATCTACTTATCAGGACAAATTATTTTCATAACATTTAAAATTTTTTATTTATTTAAAAAAATAATTATTTATACAGAGAGTGTATAAAACGAAACTTTTTTCAAAAATTTAAATTTTCTAACAATCCAATAAAAGAAAAACTTACTTGACACATGAAATGTATACTTTGTTTTTTCTAGCACCATGATAATAACCTTAAACTTGAGCATTAATAGAGAACTAAATAACTAAATAACATTTATTTCACGCACTAGTAAAGTAAAACATTTTACGCACTTACTAGTAGTAAATAAAATAATAAAATATTAGAGTAGGTACCGTATTTTGCTATTGAAGAAAGTATATTGCGAATGTCCCATATGTTGAAACGAAATTTTCATCTAAATATCTACGAGTGTCTGTTGGCAATCTTTGCTTGACAGTTACATAAATAATTTAAAATTTGATACCAATGTTTAAATTGAATTTAGGCGAAGTACTTGTCTTAGTTGAAACAAGAAATGTCTCTGAATATGAAAGCAAAACTTTTGAATATGTTTTAAAATTTCTTTTTGTTTTTAAAATTGATGGATTAATAATTGTTGTATATTAGGAATATACTTTTTTGAAAAAAAATAGTCTAAACTAAATGCTAAATCATAATTTTACTTTAACACTTAAAAGTTATATTCCTTGATTCAACCTTGACAAAGAGTATACCAAAATTCATATATTTATGAACAAATGCCACTACTTTCCAAAATTAAATTTTATTTAAATAAACGACATATCGTCATTTCCAACCACTCAAATTGAAAATAACGTCAAAACTGTAAAAAATGTAAAATATTACTGATATACTAAAATATTACTAAACCAGGCAACGGACACATCATTGAGTATTAAGAATATTACTTACTGCAAAGTTTTCGAGAGACGCATAGCCTGTAGGCCCCTCCTCTAAAAAGCTCAACTTATCAGATGACGTTAGGTTTGATTGCTTATTTACAACATTATCTGATCGGATTTAATGGTTATTTATTTACTAAAAAAGAAAATAGATCGTGGACGAGTCTGTTGCGCTCAGTCGGTACCTATTAGAGGATAAAATTCTTAGCCAGAAATTACTTATTTTAGAAAAGAGTAAAATAAATTTGTATACTTGCTTGATTAAGTATAATTTATGTTAATTCGGAGACTTTCCCATATGCCATGAAGCATAATTATTAGAATTTTTTTATTCTCATTTTTTTTTTTGAAAATAAATAACTATGGAAGAAATATTATACAGGGTAAGTCACGACGACGACTTAATTATACCTCTGTAATTGATAAACAGTTAAAATAAATATTGAATGCCATTAATTTTTTTATTAATTTAATGTTATATTCGTGGTATTAAAAATACATAATTATCTGGTTACTTAGTTGTTAATCTTCAAAAATTAAAGTGACACTTTATATTAACTTTATATAATTTTTTGCGAGGTTGTTATTTAATCTAGCTTTTTCGTCACAATATGCATTAATAAATATTAACTTTTTCAGAAAATAATAAAACATTGTTATTTAAGGTGTTTTCATAACGTGAGGTTGTTTTTTTTATGGACAAGTTCTATATCTCACAATATATTTTGAGATAAAAGGTATGAAATGGGTTAGTTTAGTACAAAAAAAAACGAAAGTGGCGTTGAAATTTACATAATGAAGTGAAAAATATTTCTCTATTTGAATGGGTGCTTTCAGGCATCTCCTTGTATTTGGGTTTTTAAAGTCACGAGTCTTCCAGAACAAGCCACGGACCTCAGCGGCCTTAAAAGAGAACATCGGGCAAGAAGTGGAGAATTTATCACCAAAAGTATTGATAAAAGTCATGGATAATACTGTCGAACCACCCCAATGGTTTATTAATTTAATATAAAAAAATATAAATATTTAAATAAATATTATGAAGAAACGGAACAAATTATTTTAATTTAAAAACGATGTTAATGCCTTAGGAAAACCAGTGAGAGTCTTTGCGCCATCTAGTAGTAAAATAGACATTTGTGAAATAATATACCGTATGTTGATAATTAAATGGTTACATTATAAAAAAACAACTCTGTAGTGTTAGAAAAGCAATTTTATTCTCACTATTTTACGTAACTGGCAAGTGCTCAAAAGACTAAATTTACGCACTGTATGTAATCTATGAAAAGTGAATAGAACAAAATAGGTTTTGTTCTTTCATTATTTCTCCAATAAGAATCTAGAAAAGTTGTTTACTTCGAAAAGTGACAATCACTCTGTATACATATTGTAGATTCAATAATATTTGTTTATATTATCTTATCAGAATAGAAGTCTTATTTAGTATTTAATAGATTTGAATACTTGTCAAAAAACAATGGATCTAAAATAAGATAATCCTAAATACAAACAATAAAAATTATAATAAACAATAGTTTCAATTTTATGGAACAGACCTAATTCAGTTTATCTTGAAAGTATCATTGAAAACATGCTTATCTTAGTTGAGTAAATCTGAAATGTTCATTGATAACTTTTCGAGCAGCAGCATATTAGTTTAATTTCTCCGTATTTTCAATACTTTTTATCTATCGATAATAGGGATAGCAAATATTGTGTAATGTAATTTAATTTTAAAAAAATTTCAACTAATGCAAGTTACGTAATCAAATAATTTAGTTTTATCAAGTTAATAATTTGATAATTACTAAAATGGAATTTCCCATATTTAATGAAAAAAATATTTATATCTAAATATATATAATATTTCTAGAAAATGATTTAATGAATTGTATATAAGGGCTTTTTTATTTTACTTATTTCTGAAAAACATTTTCTTTTTCTTAAGTAAGTTATTCATTCCCCAGCATAAAATTTGAGAAACTTCCCTGAGGGAATTAAGAAAATGAATAAAAAACAAAAAGAAATGAACTTCGTTCAGCTGCGTAGATACAATGTATTTAGTATAGATTTTTTAACAAAACAAATAGAAACATATCAATTATTAGAATATTGATCGTATATGGAAATATATAAAAATTTTTACAATTGGTAAGCTAATAACATGTTGTTTTACTTATACTAACGATTATAAAGTACATAAAAAACGAAGGTTATTATATAAGGAAACACACTGAAAGTTTATTACAATACTAACAGTAATTCAGGTTTAAGGTTTTGTAAGGTTACTGTAAGTTCTATATTTATAAAAAAAATTGGTTTTTTATTAATATTTATGTGGTATAAAACTTAAAGTAATCGTTACTAAAATATAGTGAAAGTTGGGTGGCACAGGCCAGTTGCTATGAGAACGCCTGGCTACTTGGATTCAGAGAACAAGGATCAGAAAGAGCAAGATAACCTAATCTAATTGCTGTCAGCTATGACAGTTTTTCATAATTCTTCTCATAAATACAGAAAATTATCTAGAATGTTCAGGAAAAAATTGTCGTTGAATAGTAATAGTCGTGAAATGTTAAGTGTGAGACTAATCATAGTCGCTAGTACTGAATTTGTGGTAATCTGTAATTCTTTGTTGCAAATTGGTGTTAGGTATGGGCGGAAGAGGAAAATATTTGTGAATTATTAGTGGCTCGAAGATATCACTAATGGGACGGCTACGTGAGTACCATCAGAGTTAAGATACCGATCTTGAATCAATAAAAGTCGAAGAGCCCTCTCAGATCGCCTTTAACGTACAGTTCTTGCAGCTTTACAAGCAGGCATCTCTCACGATGAGATCTCTCAAAAGAAGTATTGTCAAGAGAAAAGACTTACCCAGCTCTCCCAGCAGATAGCCAGCCAGTACAACGAAATATATCCTAAAGTTCCAGAACTGCAAGGGGAACTGTTTAAGCAGGAAAGCGAGATCACTGGAAATGTTCACGAAATTGATTAAGAATGCCAAGTCGCCCACCGGAAGCTGAGAGGGAGAATGCACTCCGTAAGAAAAAAGCTACAGAGCAATTTGTCGCCAGTTCTTAGACAATGAAAAACAACAGAAACCAAGTACCTCCGAGTTAAGTCAGAACAAAAATGTATCCACTCACGTTTGATGACAGATCTCTGGTATAACGCAGAACATGGTCCCAACGAATGGTTCTCAAAAGAGATGGTGGTAGCTCACAATATATCTGCCAGGAGATGCACTGTAGCTCCTAGAAACACTGCACGCGGACGGAGCTAAAAACATCGATTAATTAGGAAGTAGTCTACTAATCCCAGGTAAAGAACAGACGACAGAAAGCTGGTGAGACCAAGCAGAAGTTCAAGCAGAACATTGCAAGGGTAGTAGCTTATCCCTCAGCCTCTGCAATCTTTAGTTATCCACGCCTTGATCGACGACCTAGAGACCAAGAGTTGCAGAAAGTGGCACGCCTATCTTGCCCGAAAACCTTAACAGTCACTCCAATGAGGAGGTGTTGAATCAAAAGAACCTACAGTAACATGTAAGCCTGATGAGGAAACATCGAAGAAGAGGATACCTGTAATATTCTCGTAAACATTAAGAATTATTTGGAAAGTTTGAGAAGCCAAGAGAAGTATATAAATATTTATAACGGACGTTGAGTATACTTCATTAAAACATTAAGAGAGCGAAAATTTCCAGAAATATGTTACGTTACTCAGTCCCAAAATCAATAAACCATAGACGTGCGTTTCTAAAATAAAGGGAAATTCAAGAAAACAGTGTTTTAATTTTTTTTTAATGTAAGTCAATTTTACATAACTTCTATGACGGTTACGGCTATGACCGGCGTTAATTCTCCTAAGTACTCTTCTATAACAATGAAAGATAGTGAAATAATACGATAGTCAGAATTATATTAATTTTTTTTACTGAAATAGTCGAAAACAATTTCAAATCAGTTACAAATATTGAAGATTTACTGTATGTACGGTACTACGATTTGCATTCTAAATTAGGTATAATCACAAAAGATATCTCAGAATTTACTCTCTCTTCGTGTTCAAATGAAGTGTAGTCGTACTGAAGTGTTAAGCTTGATAGAGACAAATCAGAGTAGTCCGTATTAAATTAACCTTAATCTGTAATTCAAGTGTTAGTTTGTTAAAGGCCGTTATGAAGTTTTCTTCCAAATAAAATTTGTTAAATCCCCTAAAGTGTTACAAGATTAGTTTATATAAGGTTTATGGTAACCCTGTTCATATAATTAAAATCAAAATTACCTTTATATAAGTTATTTATTACGAAAACATAATTTTAAGTTTAAGTTTAACTGGTTCAAGACTCAGGCAGTTACGACAAACCAAAGGTTCCAGTTACCAAGGCAGTAAGGGCAATACAAATTTTGTTATCACTAATTTAATATATCTTAAGCATTTATAAGATGGTGACACTAAGTTTTCAGTTACTTTTATTAAATATATTTAGTGTGATAATATAGAGTTCATTTAAGTTTTCTTCATTTTTTTTAGTGCAGGTAAAGTGCTTGCAAAAAAATAGTTGTTTTAGAACTGTAAATAAACTTATTATTTATCATTTATTATTATGGAAATAGTATCACAATATTTATCAAAATTGTTGTGTATCAGTCCGTTTAGTAATAATTAATTTCTCATAATAATGAATTTTAAAAATTCAGAATTATATATTACCAAATAAGCAAATATACATATATTTTGAAAAATGAAAATTTGTTTTTACAATATTCAGAAATACTTTCTGCCGCGGTTTTTCTCGGTGTTAAATATGGACCAATTAAAAGCAGTTTTCAAGGATAAATTTAATTAATGCCATTTCTGTTGTTTTTTATTCAAAACTCAATTAACTTCGTTCACAAATATAAACAAAAAGTTACTTTTCTTTCGTCATAAATTCAGAAGGGCTCATAGCGAAATTCACAAGTCGCCGAGCGGCTTAAATTTCATTCAGATGATTAATTTTTACATTTTGATAAAAGTAAAGTATAGATCAAAGAGTTTTACATTCAACGCTAAAAGTAGTACGAGACATTAGAAGTGACATTTTTTTATATAAGAAGTGATAAAGAAGTAAAATGAGCTGGTTACAGAAAATTTTTATAAAAAGCTTATAATAAATATTCTTTGATGTGCAACACTGTGTGATAGCAGTGTTCATTCTCTCAAAACAAATCTGTTAATGTGTGTATCCGGTTAAAGAGTTTGACCGCCTATCTTAAAAGCGTGTAGGATCATCGCATGGCCACTTAAACATCATTGAACCTTTGTCCTCTTAATCTAATTGAGGAACCAGAAAGTCTGTCTCAAACAAATCACAGCTGATTTAAACCACTGTATGATACCATACGTGGTTATTTTCTGTTTTATTTTTAAAAGAAATTATTTAGAATATGTTAAGCAACCGAAATACAATTTATTGTAGTTGTTGATTTAAATATCCCGAGAAAAAACATAAAAATTAAGAAAAGTTCTTCTTAATTTTCGATTTAGAGGCCTCAATTGCCAGGGCTTGCCGGCATGTATTTTGCTATTTTCTTCAAATTTAGGGTAATTTCCTGTCAATAGATGTTAATGTTAAGTATATGCTATTGGTAAGATAATAAGTTCTATCAAGCATTGACGAAAATTACAGTTTTATACTGCAAACACTGAAATAACAAACTGTAGATTCACTTAATGTCGTCAATACATATGAATTTGAATAATGAAACATGGAACGAAATAGAGCCGTAAATATTATTATTATTATTATTATTATTATTATTATTATTATTATTATTAATATTTTATATGTTAACACTATTTAGCGCACAGTTGAGAAAAATAAATTTTATTTGACATATGACAGATTGAATTAAATTCTTTCATCCTTCTACACCTTTAGCGAAAAATATATGAAATGTGAAAATTCTTTGATAGCTGACGGTTGACTGTTTGCATTTTTCTTTTCATCTTTTTTTGTATGTTTAGAATTTCCTTGGGTTTGAACTTTTTCTTCAAAATACTCAAACCCTGGTCATAAATCGGCTGTTCCGCCTTTGAACCCATTCTACAAATCTAACTCAACATTGGATAAGAAACAACGACAAAATGAATAAAAGAGATATCACCGTTATCAAAGTCGAGGATTATCTGTACATATGTAAACTGAAAACATAACAAGAAACGTCTTATTTACTAGATTGTTTTATATATTTTTTTTAGGAAATATATATACATTTTGGAAATATAAAGGAGAGATTCAACTTAACAAAAAACTAAAAACTTCTCTTTGTGAATAAGTTGTGAAGAAGATTATGAATCTATATTTACAAGAATAGAGCTTTAAACATAGATAAATAAAATTTTTGAGAAATGAAAAAGTAGCTTTAATTAGGGCCTTCCATTCTTAACTCATTTATGGATAATTGAACTATTACAGTTAAATGTCAACAATTATTATTTCAGACAATATTTAAATAGGTATAAAAGGAAAATTATGGATATAAATTATAAGTTAACGATTTTGTGTAATTAGCTACAATTATTATTTTTAATATCATTATACTGTTATCAAATTCAATTTGTATTGAGTAAGTGTAATTAGTTTAATATTTATAAAAGAATAAATAACTATAATAAGTATTAATAATTAATCATATGTCAAAATATTTTTATAAAAAAACTTTGATATAAGCGCTAATTTCTAAAAATTAGACTAAGAAAAGAACATGGAACAAACACCTCAACAAATACTGGAAAAAATAAGGAATATATATATATATATATATAGTAAACATATCTCATTCTCCAGAAAATTTTGAAGTAGAACCCAAAAGAGTATCTCACTTTCTTTTAGATTCCAAAACGGAATAATTGTAATGGAGCATATATATCCCAAAAATTTAATAGGTGCTAGAGTTGGTGCAAAACAAGAAAAGATTTTTGTAACAAGCTTTCATAGTTGCGTTGTGATACTGTCTCAGTAACTAGTTTTTCACAGAAAAAAAGATAGAAACCTAGTCAAAAGAAAGAATATAAATGTGTAAATGGGAAAAGTATAAATTATTGCACAAAACAGAATATAAGAATTGTAACATTCAATTAAACTTATTAGATTTTTCAAAGGAATAACAAATCAATAAAAAGATCAATATTAATGAAACACTTAAGAAAAGACTAAATAGGATAGAATAAACAAAAAAGATACCAGCAACGAATTACATAAACCACTATTGTATAATAACAGAAAAGATGCAATTAAAGGACATCTGCTGGAAACATACGAAGAAAAATAATGGAGACACAAGAGTAAGTGAAGGAAAAAAATGGATAAATAAAATGGAAGAACCTGCGAAAAGTAACTATGGAAAAATCAATGAACTAATTATAGAGATGTTTGGAAGAAGGAAACCAATTTGATCCGGAATAGCAGAAAAAAAATAAGTAGTTTAAAGCTTACTAAACAATAACACTTAATAAATTCAAAAAAGTTCACTAAAATCTAAATTTAGGAGATGACGTATTATCAAAAAGATTAGAAAATATCCTGTATCCTGAATTATTCTCTGATAATAGTCAGTTTGATGAAACGTAATATTTAATAGCAGTTCATTCGGAATGGTAATTCCGTGTAATTAAAGTTATAGTTTTGGCGGTAATTTTCTACTACGTTATATATAGAGATAATCGTAAGGTTGTAAGAATAAAATATGTAAAATATGTGCGAATATGGTAAGAGTTCATTAAAAGTTGTTTTGAAGTGAAAAAACAGCAAATAATGTTCATTATAAAGAATCAATTAAAATTAATCTTTTAGTAACAAAATCCGCATTAATACATTTATATATGGGTTGTGGGATTATTAACTATTTACGTAATATGATATCTAGATTAGATTCCAAACCCTTCTAATATTTAACAACGAAAATCCGAACTTATTATTTATGATACTGATAAGAAACATTATTTTTATCCTTATTTAAAAACTTACCAGTGATATAAATAATAGGCAAACTAGCTATCCACGTGTTTTATCAAAAGATTAATTTATATTCCAGTGTCATCCACAAAAATTCAAAAATCCACGACGTTCACAAAATTAAAAAAACAACAAACACCACTTTCATCTAGAGTACATTTTTGCGTCAAAAGAGTACAAAAAATAAAAAAAAATACAAAAAACAATTTCACAAATAATTTTATTACGAAATATTTATCTTCGGTAAAGAAAATGCGCTGGTCATGTGCGTTAACAAAGCTTTTTACTTTCGCTGATAAAAAAAATTTGTAATCGCCGGAGCGTTCGAAGGACCAATAACTATGCGGTCGGTATCGGTACGGGAAACGTCCTCGCAATAAAGTCGCGCTCATCTAACTGGATCGGCGCCGCGGTGCGCTGTTGCCGAACCTTCGTCGCACTTCAGAGTCCTTCAGTCTTGTGTCACAGCTATCCCACTACATAATAAAAAATATTCAATAATACATCTAGAATTAAAAATATGATCAGCGCGGTGGGCGAACACTACAAAACCTGAATATTTGGTCATTTTCATGTAAGGTATTATTCAAAAATGGGTTGTGAAGATCAATGTACTTACAATATCTATGAATTTTTGTGTAGCCTTCATTCATCCTACATAAAAAATAACTTCTTCCTGCTCGTCGATCTTTAAGATGTTATTTGTTATATAGAACAGCAGGAAGCTCGTATTTAGATAACATTTTCACACTTCAACAAGTTATTGAAGAAAGGAAACCACGAAATTTACCCTCTCATCTATATTTATCGACCTTGAAAAAGGTTACGACACGGTACGCTTAGCAAAACTTTTTAAAACTCTGACGAAAGCAAAACATATTCACAATATTTATAAGAACTCAAAAAGTGTAGTGAAAATAAAATATGAGAACCCTTCAAAATCTGAAAACCACTTCAACAGAGATGTTGCCTATTCTCTATTTTGTTTAAGATCTATATTAAGAAAACTTTGAAGGGATGGATACGTAAATGTTCTAGAATTGGGATACAGATTGGTAATCATTGTTTGACAACCCTATTATTCGCAGATGATCAGAAATGATAGTTGCAAATTGAAGAAGAGGATATTGATTACATGCTAAGCAAACTAAAGGTTGAATACGCAGAATGGTGATTGACAATGAATATGAAAAAGACCGAATACATAAAAATTGGAGACGATAAACAGGAAGATCCACATTTAGAAGTAAGAAATTTAAAGATATGTGAATAGTACAAGTACTTGGGAACTATAATATCTCAAAAAAGAACATCTAACAGAGACATACACGATAGAATACAGCAAGGACAGAAATGTGTCCGAGTTCTGAACTCAGTGCTTTGGTCAAACAAAATAAAATTAATAGCAAAAATGAGAATCTACAAAGCGATAGTAGAGCCAATTTTAACGTATGGATCAGAACCCTGGCAAATGACAGCAAGCAATAGAAAAAAAAAACGTAGTAGAAATGGATTTCTTAAGAAAAGCGTGTCAAACATCAAGAAAAGAACATATACGAAACGAAGAAATTAGAAGGACAAAAAGAATCTACACAACATTAGATAACATAGAAACACGTCAACTCATCTGGTATGGACACGTGATGAGAGCCGGAGAAGACCGATGGCTAAAACGAGCCACAGAATACGCCCCTAGAAATCGGAAAAGAAGGGGATGTCCAGCGATAACATGGCAAGATGGAATAAGAATGACGATGAGAGAATAGGCCATTGAGGAAATTGAATGGCAAACTACCTACAAAGTATTTAAAAAATATAATGCTATTAAATTTCAACATTTTGTTACAGGGAAAAATAAACGTTTAGATAAAACTAATGATATATTTCAACAATGTCTCTCACAATATGGCAATCACTTTCCGCTAAATTTATAACCAAATCTATTTTTGGAAATGAATTAAAATATTTGTCTTCAATAGTCCTTACATGTTTCATTGCATTTTTCCAGTTGTCCTCAATAATTCTGTATAAGTTCGAATTAACGTTATCCCACATCACTTGAATTTAGTGATACATTGTTATCGCGAACATTTCTGTTTAGTTGAGCCCGTAACAATTCTGTTGGATTCAATATGCAGTAATAGGGCAACCTTAAACCATCGTGCTTATTTTCTTTTAGAATATTTTGGACAATATATTGTTTTTCAAAATGTCTTATGTTTAATAGTTCCATTAACTACGCTTTTTTATAAGGTTCCTCAAAGTAAAGGTCATTTTCTATCTCCAATTATTGAATTTCAGTGTTAGATGAATATTTGTGTTGAACTTTTTGTAATAATCTTGAACGGTAAGAAGCTTTATCTATTACAATTAGACTGTGTCTTTCTAACTTTGGTAGTAAAGTAGTTAATCATTGTTCAAATAAAGTACTAACAATGTCTTCTAAACAGTTTTTAATATCCTTTACAGATAACAGCAGAGCATCTTCCATCCATCTTTTTCTCCACCATAATATTATATAAATATTCTTTTACCCTTACATGGTGGTATATCTGAAATACATTTTCTAGAACCATCATTGTTATTCAATGTCGTGGGTATCACGTTTCGTCTAAAAAGTATTTGGCTCTTCTTTCATCTCAGAAACTCCTAATTGGTCTAATGTAATAATTTGTGCACTTTATCAAGCAGATTGATTCCACTAACCATTTGTAACTAAAAACTTCTACAGGGTCATCTAATGGCATTTTTCGTTAATCATCTTCTTTTACAGTTTAGCTATAAGTTTATCAAATTATTAGCAGCGTACATATTATACATTTCATTAATTCCTCTCACACACGTGACTTTAGACGGTAGGCATCCAAACGTGCACGTGTGGTAATAATTAAAAATAAATATCCTTATTATGAAATTGATCAAAACAAAGGAAACAAACTAAAAAAAATCATTAAAAAACTTTCAAAGTCCTGAAAAGAACTATTTTAATAAATTTGACGTAAAAAAAATTAGAGAAATATAGATCAGCTCTCTACGAAATATCTGCTAAAATGATGCTTAAATGACTTTTTGATTAAAGCCAACCTAAAAAAAACACATTTAAGGCAAAAAGTTCAAATTTGGTCACGTGGGTAAGACCAATTAATGAAAGATCCGTATATAGTATCTCTAATAGATTCTAGCAAATATTTCGTAATACCACGAGAAGAACCACTATCTTTACGGGTTGACCAGGATTCTCCACCGTTTTGAATAATTTTTTGATACTTCCCAATGGAACATCAGTCAATAAATCAGTTATTTAGAGAACTTCCTTCGTGTGTGACAATTCCGAAGTTTTGAAAAAAATTACGAACTATGACTATGATCTACAATACTCAAAACAATTATCGCATATTTTGAAAACCCTGTACAAAAGACTTTATTCATAAAACTGGTAAACTAAAATTCCGGCAGATATGGGTTTTTATATTGTTCTTTATCATTTATTCTGATGTTTTTCTGTATAACTACAAAATGCTAAAACCTTTACTTATCAATGGCACGAGTATTCGATTAGTTGAACTTAGACTTTCGCACGAAATTATTAATTGGATGAAATTAGAGTTATGGACGATAACAACAGACGTCTTACTAGACATTTAACAGATGCTGAAGCACAAACGGCTGTTACTCTGTCAGCTGAGGGTTACAATCAAGTCCGAATAGCGCAAATTTTAAATGTTACCCAGTCGTCAGTAAGTAGAGTGTTTAAGGCGGTATAGGGAGACTCAGGCATTTTCAAGACGTCCTGGCCAAGGCCGTAATAGGGTCACAACTGCAGCGCAGGATCGATTTTTGCTTTTGCAAACTTTAAGAAACCGTTCAACTACAGCTAGGAACTTACAAAATGCCCTAAGAAGAACTTACCAGGTTAGGATCAGTGATCAAACGGTTAGAAACAGATTGAGAGAATCTGAATTAAGGCCAAGACGACCAGCAACGGGACCACGACTCACGAGGCAACACCGCGTACGCAGATTAGCCTTCGCCAGAGAACACCTGAACTGGAGAGCAGCTGATTGGCACACGGTCTTGTTCACCGACGAGTCCAGATTTACTCTCTCAACAAATGACCGTCGTGTAAGGGTGTATAGAAGGCCTGGAACCCGATTTGTACAGGGCAACATTCGTCAGTTGGATGCATACGGTGGAGGAGGCATTATGGTTTGGGGAGGAATAAACTTTCGTGGACGCACTGATCTCCATATTGTACAAAACGGTACTTTGAATGCTGAAAGGTACATTAATGATATCCTTCCAGAGTATGTGATTCCTTTTGCCCCATTTATAGGCGATAATTTCATATTAATGCATGATAATGCCCGTCCTCACAAAGCACGCATTGTGACGAGGTTCTTGCAAGACACCGATATTAATATCATGGATTGGCCAGCAAGGTCACCTGACTTAAATCCAATTGAACATATGTGGGATGCACTTGGAACAGCCGTTAGAGGAAGATTAAATCCACCTGAAACTTTGGAACAATTGTCTGAAGCTCTTATAGAGGAATGGGATAGAATTCCCGAAGCTTATGTTCAAAATTTAATTTTAAGTATGGGGAGGCGTTGCAGGGCAGTTGTAAGAGCTAGAGGGTGTAATACTGAATATTAATTAATGTTTTGTAGTGTAAAATTCATTATGGTCGGACAGTAATGTTAATTTTGTTCTTTGGTTTTAATGCAAATAAAACACTAAAAAATTAAAAGTTGCCTTATTTCGTTACATTTTATGTAAATTTTGCAACACTTCGTAAAACCCCTTAAAACATGTCCTTATTCGATAAAAAATATATAAATAAATGTTATTTTTATTTGATGATTAAATATAGACATTTGAGAAAATATGCGATAATTGTTTTGAGTAGTGTATTAATAATTTAGTAAGAGAACTAAGACCTGTTAAAATACTTTTATTACAGAATTACCAAAAGTGATTGAATTCCGGTTTTACTGGAAATTTTATAGAAACATGGAAATTTTATAGAAACATGGAAATTTTTATCGTCTAAACCTCCATTTGTACATAATAGATATTTCCCATTTTAAGTGAAAATATAAGTATAGTTAAATACTTACTCTTAAATATAATCAGCTTGGAATCAACTGAAAGATGGTTGCGTTTCTTTTTCTTTACTTCCGACTAGTCTACATCAATATCGGAAATAAAATATTCATTCTGAATCATACATCATACCTATGTCTCAAAATTACAAGAGAATACACAAGAATCACCAAAATAATGCGATACTCGCCAGTAAACAGTGAACATATAAGACTAAAAGTCGACTAAAGAAATAATAATAATTACAACTATTCTTGTTGAGAATCCTTTAAGATTTAATACCTACCACTTCTTGATACCCATTTAAGATGAAAATTAAGGATTACAATAACCACCATGCTATTAAAATAATTATTTTTAATTAATTTTTATTATTAAAATCTAAGTAACCCACAAGTAATATACAGGGTGTCCCACGACGATTAAGACAAGTAATATATCAGAATTGGGCAGTAGTAGAGAATTATAATTTTATGGGTGTAAATTAGAGCAAATGTTGCATCTTTTCTTGTTATTGTGTTACCCAATGAGGTATTTGTTTTTGGTCACGTGACGTCGCATTCAAAATTATTAATGGGACAACCTGAATATTTGTGCCTTTCTGTATTCCTCCCGATAAAACAATTCCAACAAACTAGCACACTTGGGGTCTAAAGTGATTAATTCAAGAGCTACAGGTACTTAAACGATTGTAAGTTAAAAAATTCATAATTGAATCCCTTGTAATTTTCGGCAATCTTACATTCGTACGTAATGATTAAGACAAAATATACTTCCAGACCTACTTGAAGACATTCCATTGAATGAAAGAAATACAATGTGGTGGCAGCAAGATGGTGCACCTCCACCTTTTTATGGTAGAGTGATACATTACTTGTCTTAATCGTCGTGGGACACCCTGTATACATAAAAAACATAGCTTTAACACCTGCTTAATTTCAACTTTTGTAATAAGGTAAGCGGACCCAATACGATCCTACGAGAAATCGTGCTATGTGTAATACATGAGAACAGTATACAGTAGAAATTTTCATCTAAACTCAGGCTAAAGTATTACATTACATATTACAAAGGCTAAAATCCTATACTCCCGTTTCTTTTAATGGCACAAACCAGTGTCGATGTCGATCTTATGGGTATTGGGTTTTTCCGGATCTTATATTTTGCAACGCATAATAATAGCTTCTCCAAAATGACATAGTTAATGCGTGATAAAAGTACATCGACAATGCAATTTTTTTTTATTTAAAATAAACCGCATAAACGATGAAGGTTATGAGCGGCGAAAATACAGTATGTACAAAAAAGGTTATAACAAATAATTAAACATCCATATTAAGTTATACATAGAGATTAGGTTGAGGAACTTTATAACGCTGCCTGTATTACTTGTTAGAATATTCTTAATGTCGCCAGCAATGTTTGCGATTTTTCTTTCTTCAGTGAAGAACTATGTGCTTGATGGAGAATGGCTGTTCACAGTATTCGCATTGGGGATGAAGTTTTTTCTTCATTAAGTATTTATGTGCTAAGGCTGTATGACCAGTCTAAATCTAATAATTATAATTTGATTTTTTATTCTTGAAGGTAGTTCCAAACTATTTGATAATAATATACTTCAAACAGGTTGGAGATTTGTTGCCTCTATTTGTATTCCATGTTGGACCCCTTTCTCATTTCCATTTATTCCAATGTGCGATGGTACCCACAGAAATTCAATCTTCTTATTGCGATTATTTAAGTAGTGTTAATAAACTAAAAACTAATAAAGAGAAAGATGATGATGCTGAAGAAGCCTCGGCCTCGGAACTAATGACATCGAGTAATTCAATAAAAGGCAGATATTTTTATATAGAAAATTAAACCATTCATCACGTTTTCCCCGAAACGACTTTTATTTAAACTTGCGATAAAACGAGAAATTATAGTTGGATTTTAAGTTTTTAACAAAAATTCCTATAGATGCAGTAACAATGTCTGTACGTAGCCATTTTTTTAAATTTTGAAAATTACTATTTTTTGAACTTACTTGAACTAATAAAAATGATAATAATCAATTGAAAAAAGCAGCTATGCATAACGGTAGCCACCTGTATGCAGGTTAAAAATAGTAAATTATTCAAAGAGCATTTAATAATAGCTACTATTCACAGGAGTAAAATCATCTGTGTGAATAATAGCCACTAACAATATGCGAGTGAAATATTATACTTTGTCCACTACTAACAGCGATTTATGAAAAGCACATATTTATGGAACATTACAATTCAACATTAATTATTTATATTAATAGTAAATATACAACAACATAACACATTCTCCAAAATCGTTTTTCCTTTGTTCCATTTAAAAAAAACACACGGGCAATTTTCTTGATTGGGGCAAGGGCCCAGCTCTTTAGTGGATACGACTGTGATGCGATAACTATAGTTAAGCAGTGTCCAGCGCGGTTAGTAGTTGGATGGGTGACCTCCAGCGAACACCGTCGTAATATGCCCGTACAGCCTGTAGCGACTAGTAGCATATCATAGCTCGCAGGCACTATGCCAATGAGCACGAGGTATAGTGAAAGGCACTATACCAATGAGCACGAGGTATAGTGGAGATATGCCGTCTTTCGGAGGAGACGTTAAGCTGTCGGTCCCGAGTCCAAGGATGTTGGGCTCGTTAAAGATCCCTACCTCGGGTTGGAATACCTGAGGATTCGGCAAAATTTCCGGTTAGGGGTAGCGTGCTCCCGGCGTCGGTGTTTAGCCTCGGTAGCAGAAATAGGCCGACGTTAAATAAATAAAAAAAAAAATTTCTTGATTTTTCTGGCAATATATTGAGGTAATTTTACCACCTTCTTTCACTTCTGGCGAAGATAAACACATATCATTTTCTCAACCCATTTTTTCTAGTTTTTAGTAAAATTATTCATAAATTATTTTGCAGTAAAAATTTGACCTTCCAATTTGAGTAATTAATTTGACTTTTAGATGACGGCTGCGACCTATTAATAAAAATTGAATTCGTTATATCAATGCTTAACATATTGGAAGAGTAGTGATAAAAAGTCGTGAATAATGATTATTCATTGCCATTGTAGATTAGGTACCCAATTATAATTGAGGAAATAATATATTAGGTATAATACAGTCCTGGACAAAAAATATTTAGAATTTTTCTTAATAAAATTAATCCTAGATCATACATATATAAATAAAAACACTACATATTATGTACATTTTTATATTCACATATATTGTTTCTAAATAATAGTTCTAATACAAATTATTAATCAAAACGTGTACGCTACTGATTAGACCTAAAGAAATATTTTCAGTTATAATTTAAGTCGACCAATAAAGTATTTAACGCATAATACCAATCGACCGATATTCTCGTGGCATTCGACGCTGCTATGCGCACTGGCAAATCGTAAGCGTCTCAATAATACAGTCAGAAAATGCGACGCTGAAGTACATTCAGTGCAATAAATTTTCCGAATTATTTCTTCGCCCTTCATTATGTTGTGTACCACTGAATCGTTCTAATTAATTGTCATTTTAACATTTTTAAAAATCTGTTGTTTTGAGAACTGACAATTGAGTATTCAAAAATGGAATTTAAAAGTAAGTTGAAAGGACGTGCAATAAACAGTAAATCACGAGAAATTGTGGCCAATGTTCTAGAGTTTATGACGAAAGAAA
Source organism: Hermaeophaga mercurialis (assembly GCA_951812935.1). Lineage (NCBI taxonomy): Eukaryota > Metazoa > Arthropoda > Insecta > Coleoptera > Chrysomelidae > Hermaeophaga > Hermaeophaga mercurialis. The sequence continues at coordinate 18,922,637 of OX638360.1, forward strand.
AGGAAATTAGTGTACTGTTAATACCACTTTCAGATAGAGGACATGTTGAGCAGCCACCGGCGTTTCCTAAAGAACTGTTTCCAGAATAGTTGAGGAGAAAATAAATGCCACTCAATTTTCTTCATAAATCACAGGAGGAATCACAATATTACGTATGCAAATCGATTTGCTAAAACTGCAGTTGTATGAACAGTTGCACAAACCAAGGTTTAAGAGATACATTCTAGATGAAATTGTAAAAGGCAAAGGTTTTACGTGTTTTACGATTGCCACATTATCATCCAGATTTGAACACTATTGAATTAGTGTAAGCTTCATTAAAAAAATATGTGCCGACTTTTTCAATACTTTTTCCCAAGAAGAATGGCAGTCACGTTGTAAGAATGTTTTAGAATGGGAAAACATTTTTTTAATAGTTATGATAGTGATAGTGTAGTAGACAAAATTGTAATAAATATAAACGAAGATAGTAATAGTGACTCGGAAGTGGACGACATGGATAATGAAGATACTGAAGACGAAACCAATTTATGGGGGGTGGAGGATATTTGTTTTTTTTTTATTTAAAAATATGTTATAAGTGAAAAGACCTTGTTTGGTATAAGTTATCTGTGGGTTCAGTTTTCCATGCGTCAGCTGGGACTCGTTGAGTTAAACAGATTGCCCGGTGTCAGTGGAAGTGATCATATATGAGGAGGATAACTAGAGTAAGTAATATTATCTATTTATATATTATTTTTAATGATTCTGTTTTTAGTGTTTTTATTTTTTGGTTCTGATATTACTTGATTTATTTATGCTAATTTATTTATTTGACTCGCATTTTATTTACTTATGTATTGGCCTTTTTTGATTTCTTTAATTGACTTACATTTTATTTATTTATCTGCCTCTATTTAATTTATTCAATTTCGTTACATGATTTTTTTATTTATATGTTTATTTAATTGATCTCTTTGATTTTAATCTATTTATTTATTTTATATCTGATTGACTTATTTAGAAAATAAACTTAAATACCATTTGTTTAATATTACTTTACTATTATGACCTGATTCATGTATTGAAGTCGTAAAATTATAAATGTTTTTATAAGTAGGTATTTCTTGGTATTTTTCGAATAACGTGTATTAAAATAATACCTATAAGACATTTAGTATCATATTTGTAAGAGGTGGTGCCGACAATAGTAAAATAAAAAACCATTAATTCTTAATAACTAGCATTTAAATTTGGTATTATCCATTACAACGAAACTTGTTTCGCGTAGTGTGGTCTCTGTCTGCGCCAGTTCAGAGCGTCGTTGGCCACGACAAAATCTGTCCACTGTAATTTAGCCAAATAATGTTGGTTTGTTATATTTGCCTGGCCTACCGGGGTAGACCTTCAAAGTTACGATTTGTGAATTGTACAGTTTATCGTTCGTAAAATATACATTTGGCCGTTGCCTCGTATAATGCGTTTTCTACGAGGATTTATTACCTTTTTCAGTAATTTTTCATAGTATATTATGACTCGGAGGAAGACGTAATTCAACCCGTCGAACATACTCTGAGAGGTGGAGGTTATCCGATGGGCGTAATCGGTAGTAACGCCAATGGTTTATACAAGATTTAGCATCCAATGATCCAATGTACGAGGGTTATTTTTTAAGTAAGAATCAATTTAGAAAGATACTTGAAAAATTTTATTTATTAACATATTTTTCAGTGATGGTAACTGTTTCTTTAGATATGTCATTATTACTCATCTTGAGATCTTGCAACTTGAGGAAATTTTTGATAAAGCTCATCAAGAGTGAAACACTTGTTTTCGAGAATTTCCTTATCCAAATTTTGTGTCAACTCTTCATGATAGTAGGCCGCCCAGATCATTCTTCATCATGAATATTTATCCTTCCTTCGTAAAACATTCTGCACCACTTTCGTATATTACACCTTCCTCACAAAAAATTTAGTTACCAAAATTAGAGCGAAAGGAGAACGCTTACTAATCATTCACTTTCGCTCTAATTTTGAATTTTGTTAGTTCGACTCCTTTATTTCCATCGTTTTGATGTTAATTTGGCCTTTCCCACTGTTTGTGGATATTTACTTGTGGCCCCTCTTTTGAGGTTCTTACGTTTGTCCCCACGTGTTGGTGGACTCTTTCTATTCCACTCCTGTAAGGAGTCCCTTATCCTGTTCCTTAGTCATCCGCAACAATGCTTACTTGGATAAAGTCATTTTGCCCCCTTTTACATTCTTTTTGATATGGGGTCATTTTACCAGTTTGTTTTTGAAGGGTTAGTTAATCGACCTCCACTTGGCTCCTCCTTTATTATCGGGGGTTAGGCGAGTCGAACTCGTTAGTTTATTGACATTATTGATCCTCTCCGTTTTACCTTGTTTCCGCATTTATTCCTTTTCCAGTTCTTGGTGGGGTCTTTTCCCACAATGACAGTTGACAGTTTTGACAGTTTATCACACATAGTTTATACCAAAAGTAAGTTTCATTAATTTGTAATTGTTCTTAAAATGTTCAATGTTTTTTTAGTTGGTACCTACATTTAGTAAATTTCAATTTTAATTTTATATCAATATTTTTCATTACTACTTAACCTTTTTTTAAGTTAATTTAGTTAATTATAATGTTTATCTCACTTTTACTGTTCCTACGTCCTGATTATTAGGTAAGTTTAATCTGAATGCCTACTTTTAACTGATTGTTTTTTGATCTATTGTAACGTTATTATTATTTCTAACATTACAGACCTGATGATGACTTTTGTGAGAAGTCGAAACTAGTAGTCTTTTAGAAAACTTTGGACTGTCAATAAAATTTTTTGTGGTATGATTTTTTTTTTATAGTAATTTATTTAGCAATCAGAATGTTACAAAATTCTATAAGCTAAAATGCTAACGGTTACTAGTTGAACTAGTAAGTAAATGACATGGTTAGGTTAATATCCATTGATATTACCTATATTAATTTAAGTTTGTGATTTAATTTAAACTAGATCAAAAGGCCACAGTTTTTTAGTCTTTTGTTATTTAGTGGTTCCAGTAGCTGTTCCATAAGTGAATTTGGTTACCACAGCTTCGTGGTGTTTGGCTGCCTTCTCATGGATGACTTCCACAACTGTCGGTACATGTAGATCTTCGTGTAGCGTGTGGTTTGTTACGTACCAAGGGGCATTAGTACCTTCGACTGGCTTCTTTGTATGATTGCTAAGTTTGACTTGGAGGCGCAGTCCCATAGTTCCAATCCATATGTCCAGATGGGTTTGATGACAAGTTTGTAGATTAGTACTTTGTTTTCTATTGACACTCTTGATTTTCTTCCTATTAACCACTGTAATTCTCTTGCTTTGATTTCTACTTGTTTTTTTTATAATGTGTTGTTTCCATCTTAGTTTACAGTCAATGTGAAGGCCCAAGTATTTTACTGTTTGTGTTTGTGTTACGTTATTTATTGAGACTGGAGGACATAATTCTTTCCGGAAGGTAAATGTAACGTGTGCTGACTTATTTTCGTTTACTTTTATTTTCCTCGTCTTTAACCATTCTTCGAGTGTGTTTAGATGGTTTTGTGTATTGTCTGTTGCGATTTGAACAGTTTCGTGGCTAGACAAAATTGCTGTGTCATCGGCGAATGTCCCAATAGTGGTGTTTTGTGTCAATGGTAAATCTAATGTGAACAGGACATATAGGAGTGGCTCTAGAACACTTCCCTGTGGATTGACGTGACGTCTAAATTGAGTAACGCTCCGTAAAATTTTGAATTCTTTCTAATTTTTTAACATTAAAAAAGAAAAAAAAACACTTAAACAAGCTTCAAGTTCAAGATCCCCTTAGAAGTAGGTGGTATTGAAAGAAACAGAAAAAGCTTGGAAAAAATAGCCCAAAGAAGACTCGAAAGAAGAATCAAGAAAAGACTGAAAGTGAACACATACAACATATTTAATATACAACCGTCTCCATCCAATATGTCAGTGGCGTACCCTAATAATTTTCAACAATTTCAAACAACAAATGATACCACTGCGACAAAACTCTCAACAAATGTTACATCCTCAACAAATGAATTTCAATAATATGATGCCCCAACAACCAGCATACGGCTTTAATCCTGAAATAAACATGCAGCCAATATATATTAACCCAATTCCACTTATGGCAAGCAGCCCAGACCAACATAGCAAGCATAACTAACAAATAGTAAGAATGTCGTCAACCAGTGAAGAAGAACAAGAAGAAACAGAACACCTCAAAAAAATACCATGGCAACAAGTGAAAAGTACAAAACGCAAGAAGTTCATGAGAACTCCTGATAAACAGCATAATAACGATACAACAACCAGTAACAAATACAGCTCAGTAGAAGTGGAAGATAACCAAGTACCAACTGAAAAATACTACTGAAAAAATCAGTTATCCTCCTCCCATATTTGTATATGGAGTAACGAACTATTCGAACATGGTAATACAAATACGAGACTGCCTAGAAGATGAACAGTACACCACTAAAAGTTTAGCTAATAATACAATTAAAATTAATTGTATTAGTATAGAAAACTACCGAAAACTAATTAGATATTTTAAAGATAAAAATATTATCCACCACACCCACCAACTGAAAGATGAAAGAGCGTACAGGGTAGTGATAAAATACCTACACCATTCCATAGAAACTACAGATATAGCAACCGAATTAACTAAGTTAGGACATAAAGTGAGGAATATTATAAATGCTAGACATCGAACTACAAAAGAACCAATAAACCTATTTTTCGTCGACCTCGAGCCAGCACCCAATAATAAGGATGTTTATCAAATAGATCGATTACAAAATGTATATATCAAGATCGAACCACCAAACAAAACCAAGAATATGGTACAATGCATGAGGTGCCAGCTATATGGTCATTCAAAGACATATTGCAATAGACCATACTTGTGCGTCAAATGTGGAGGACCCCACAGTAGTGCAAGCTGTAAGAAATCTAAAGAGACACCAACTAAATGCGCACTGTGTGGAGGGAGCCATCTAGCAAACTATAGGAGATGTGAATATTACCATAAGTTAATTAACGGGAACAAATCAACGCAGGTTAGTACAATAAATCAACTACGTACAAATTCAAGCCAAGCAAATCTTACATCGAATAATCAACAAACACGTTTTTACAGCGACAACACTAGATTTTATGCTAATGTAACTAGTAATAATCAAGCAAACAACGTCAACTCAACTGTAGAGTCAAATCATACCATGTCACAATTTCTTAATGAATTTAAAGCAATGTTCAATCAACTCATACAATAAAATAGCATGGTACTTAACATGCTAACAACGCTAATAAGCAAACTGGTTAATTAATGGCTAGGTTTGTAAGAATTGCTCTGTGGAACGCCAATGGCCTATACCAACACAAAGAGGAGATAAAAATGTTTCTAATAAATAACCAAATTGATATCCTATTGGTGAGTGAAACACGCTTTACAGAGAGAATTTACTTTAGTACACCTAATTATGTAACACATAACACTAACCACCCCGATGACACCGCGCATGGAGGTACAGCAGTCCTAATTAAAAATACAATCAATCACTATATACTACCTGAGTATAAGAAAAATCTACTACAAGTCAATGCAATAAAACCAAAAACTTCGTTATATGAACTAACTATCGCAGCAGTGTATTGTCCACCTCGCCACAATATAAAAAAAACGATTTTGATGATTATTTCCAGATATTAGGCACAAAATTCATAAGAGGTGGGGACTATAATTGTAAGCACACCAGGTGGGGTTCCTGTCTAATTACAACGAAAGGCAGAGAACTACTGAAAGCGATCGATGACAATAGATACTCATTTCTTTTAACAGGGACACCAACCTACTGGCCGACAGACCCACATAAAATCCCAGACTTACTAGACTTCTTTGTCACCAATGGCATCAACGCGACATATAAGGGCATCTTACCTAGCTACGATTTGACATCGGATCACTTTTCAATTATCTTAACTATTGGAACTTCAGTGGTATGCAAAAAAGCCAATCGAACACTGCACAGTAACTACACCAACTGGAATAGTTATCGTCATATACTAGACGAAAACATAAACTTAAATATTTGACTTAAGGAGCCGAGAGAGATAGAAACAGTCACAGAAGAACTTATAACCAAAATGCAACAATCAGCTAAAGAATCAACTCCAATAAAACAACAAAAAAAAACAAGATAGTCCACTAGAAATTAAAAGACTCATTGCAGAAAAAAGGCGCTCCAGGGCAAAATGGCAACGAAGTCACACACCAGCTGACAGACATAACTATAGGATTTTTAGTACAAATACCGTTGCACGTCAGGAGTGACGTACCTCTTTCGTCATAGTACTGCCAACTAATTAAAATTTCCCTAACTAAGATAAATCATACGAAACATCACGAAAATTCACGAGGACTCATGAACGTAGTCACAGTACTAAAAAACCGAAAAAGTAATCGTAATTATTTTGATAATTTTAGAATTATTTCAATTATATTGGCTTATATACGTCTTATTCTTTATAATATAAAGTTTATAAATCATTATTATATGTTTAGTACTCAAAAAACCATAATTTACATTAAATAATTTTGAAATTTTCTACGCCCATGAGACTCGTATTTATGATGAAGAAATGACATTGTAGCGATTGGCATGCCTTGATGCGACGTATTTAGATTGAAATATTTCAACGATTTCTGACGTCCGGCCGTCAACCAGTTGTGTGTTTTCACCACGTTTTCGGTAATTTTATAATATTGTCTTTATTTTTTGCTTTGCTAGATAGTTAACTTATAAAAAAAACTGTTTTTTTCAAAACAAACATAGTGTGAATAAGCTGATTATTGACGTTTATTTATACAAAATGCCAAAAAAACTAAATAGTCGTTGTAAAGAGCTTGTATATTCATTAATACAGTACTTTGAACGGGAGCGTGATAATAATGGGCCACTATTACCCTTAACTGCCGTCAGAAAGGTAAGTTAAAGATTATACAAATGTCTAGAAATATGAAATTGTTTTCTTGTCTATTTTAGCGTGTTGCAGCAGCCCTAAACTTAAATATTTCTACTGTTAGTACTATTTCGCAAACAGTCAAGAAGAATGATTTATTAAAATCGCCACCAAAAAAGCGTTCATACAAAAAAACAATTACTAATACAATAACATTGGATACGAGTGGAATCCGAAATGTTATTTATAACATGTATGAAAGAAGTAAGTTCATTATCAAATCATATTATCCAATAAAAGTTTATATTTGTATATATACTAATAGAGATACATATTTATTTACAGGGCAGCATATAACTTTGGCATCTTTAAGAGAAACTTTGATTGAGAAACAAATGTTTAATGGTTGTATTACATCATTGTGGACCTTATTAAAAGAATTAGGTTTCAAATGGAAGAAAGATGAACCAAGACGTGGACTTATGGAACTTCCTGATATTGCTATAAAAAGAGTTCAATTTTTAAGACGTTATAGAGAGGAACAAGAAGCATGTTTATATCAGTTCGTTTTCATTGATGAAACATGGATCTTTCAAAATGGAACTATAAACCGTTCCTGGCAAAACGATGATAAAAGAAGTGTTAGAACTACAAAAATTGATGGCAAGAGGTGAGTCATTAAACTGAAGTAAATAAAGGTTTCAGCATTCTGGTTGTGTATTTAAATTTTATTACACTTTTGAAATTTCAGTGGAAGTAAAAATTTATTTACATTAAAACTACATGTTACATTCTATAATGTAAAACTTTAATTATTACATAAATAAACATTATTATTATGTAAATAAACATTATTATTATGTAAATAAACATTATTATTATGTAAATAAACATTATTATTATGTAAATAAACATTATTATTATGTAAATAAACATTATTATTATGTAAATAAACATTATTATTATGTAAATAAACATTATTATTATTCATTTGTTATAGATATATTATACTTAATGCTGGTAATGAAAATGGATTTATTGAAGGTGCCCAAACAATATATTCCTCGAAAACTAAATTAAATGATTACCATGGAGAAATGAATAAAGACAATTTTTTACATTGGTTTGAAAACCAATTACTGAAGAACCTTAACGAACCTTCTCTAATTGTTATGGATAATGCTTCATACCATAGCATGTTATTGCACAAAACACCCAATACAGGCTCAACCAAAGCTGAAATACAAGAGTGGCTAGCAAATAGAAATATTTTAAATATGAACTTCTGCAAAAAGTTGAACAGTAAGTATAAAAATCTATCGATGTTACAGTTTTGAATTTAGCGATGTTGGCATATTATAAAAAACCGCAAGTAAAATATATTCTTTTTCAGATACAAGCCACCAAAAGTATATCTGGTGGACAATTTAGCAGAACAATATGGACATAAAGTGTTACGTCTTCCTCCCTATCATTGTGTTTTCAACCCCATCGAACTTATTTGGGGCCTTTCTAAGCAATATTATAATAAACATATTGGCAGAGACGGTAATAAAGAACAAGATTCTTTAAATATGTGGTCTGAAGCTCTTAGAACAATTACTCCTGAAGTATGGAAAAATTCTATTAAACATACAGAAAAAGAAATACAAAAATGGTATGAAAGAGAGAGAGTTTTTGATAGACTAGAAATTAATCCCATTATTATTAATCCTAACAGCGATGACAGTGATTCAAGTGATTCAGATTTGAATTAGGAGAAAGGATTTACCTTTTGTAGGAATTCGAATATTGTAGTTGAATTGTTTCTTATAAGAAAAATATATTTTTTTAAACAAAACATTGTCTTATTTTAATAACAATAAATAGTTTGCTATCTTTTTTATATGTCTCTATTTTATTTATTTAATAAAAATATAGTACAAATAAACAACATAATATAACGATTTTTATAACAGACTATTGAATATTAAAAGTAGATATTGCAGCAAGAAGAAGGAGAATATCACAGTTGTAGATTGCTAATGAATCAACTGAGAAAAACATTTTTCAAATGTACTTTAAAACTGGCATAATGAAGTGTCTTGAGTGTGAGGATCATATATTGTTCATATACGCTTCAATAAATTAATTTTTCATAATAATAAAGCTAAACAACATCACCTAACCTTACATTTTTGAAACTTCCTACATTCCTCGAACAATTTAGACAAGCCGACAACAATGCAGGGTCGTGATCTCATAATTGATAAATGACGTGCAACGGGATTTGTATTAAATTGACTAGAACCGATAACTCTACTTGGAAACCAATCAGAAACTCAAAAAAACCTAAGTTCCCTTCACCACCAATAAGGAAAAACCAAAACGAACCATGGGCGAAAAGTGACTCTGAAAAAGCCAGATTATTTGCAGAACACCTGGCTTCCGGTTGCAACCACTAGACAATGAAATAGACCGAGAAATAGAATACGATATACTCAATCCCCCAATAATTGATACACCTCTTAAACAACTAACGCCAAAAGAAATCACTGAAGAAATAAAATTGCTTAATCCTAAGAAGTCACCTGGAATTGACCTTATAACGGCAAAAATGATGAAAGAACTACCAAGAAAAGGAATAGTACCATTAACTTATATCTATAATGCTATTCTAAGAACTGGATACTGGCCAAAGTGTCTCAAAGTTGCATAAATTATGATTCATAAACTGGGTAAAGAACCAACAGAAGTTTCTTCTTATCGACCAATAAGTTTACTTCCTATTCTCTCGAAATTGTTTGAATGACTGGTATTACATAGAAAAATGAAGACCTACCACCAGAATATTGGATCCCAGATCACCAGTTTGGATTCCGCCAGAAGCACTCCACAGTTCAGCAAGTCCACCGTATCACGCGAACCATAAATAAAGCACTAGAAAACAAACAGTACTATAGTGGAGTCTTCCTTGACATCAGCCAAGCGTTTGACAAGTAGTGGCACCCTGGATTAGTTCATAAAATAAAACGCACCCTACATCCATCTTACTTCCAGCTATTAAAATCGTACTTGAGTGAAAGAACGTTCCGATCAAAGGTAAATGAAGAGAAATCAGACTGTATCCTAATCAATTCAGGAGTATGATTTTAAATTTTTTTTGGATTATTCTACTTTACCACATAGGAGTAACATGGAGAACTTTTGTATCTTACTATATCTAGATATAGATTTTTCATAAAATTTAATAACCAAGTTTAATTTTTATTAATTGTAACCAAAATTACTATAAAAAAGTAAAAATAAGAAAATTCTAAGAACTTTTCTGGGCAAATCTGTTTGCCTTTTCCATAAAATTATTATTATTATTATTGTTAATAAGATGTAATGCATTTGATATCACGTATGCGTCCGAATGAAAGAGCTTAATAAATTTATAATGCCCTCTTATTACGCTCTGGTTATTATGGATATGTTTACAGTTCTCGTATCCCAGGTAATATATGTAAATAAAAACGAAGTGAAAAATTAATATCACAAATTTAGTTTTAATAGCTTAATGGTTATAGTAGTTAAACATGAAACAAAATACTAGGCATGAAGACAAAGTTTATATTCGGCAGAAATTATATGACAGGAGGAAGATATAGTACTCATAAAAGAGCTATCAAGAGATAATTTAATTTACGTGTAAATGTTTAAATTTTCAAAATCCATCAAGAAGGCATGAATAAATTAGAAAAAGAGGAACGTTCGAAGAAAGGTTATTTAATATTTAATCCCTCCAAAAGAAATTGGAATGCAAATCTACTATTAATTAGTATTCCCAATTTGTATGTGGAACTTAGACACACAGAATATCTGAAATTAAGTCATGCAGAAAAATCATAGAATTTATTATTGATCAAAAAAGGAAAAGGTTGCCATTAACCTTATATTTTCAAAACAACTTACAAAGCTATTATACATATAGGAAATAAAATATCAAAAATTATATATCGAGCAACATCTTCTTCTTCTTGAAAAATAATATAAGTTCATTTTTAACAAATATAAGAACCAAAATTCCTAAATAAAAAAAAATGGGTATTTATAAATTAAATTGTCCTGATTGTTGTGCCATTTACATTGGTTAGAAATTTTAGATTTAAACAAACACATAAGCCACATTACGCAAAACACCTTATTGACACTTAACATGAACCTACACTGAATAAAATAATAGGAACAACAATGGAAATTCTTCATATAAGCGATAAGAAGCAAGAACTTGATTTTTTGAAAAAATTTGAAATGCAGAGATCTACGATATCCTCAATATACAAAACAAAACGATCAAATAAACCTGGGAAGTTCTCTTTTTTAGATTATCGTCTGTACTAAATATAATAACAAAATGGTTTAAAAAATTAAGAATATTTTCGATTAGAACATTTATGTATAATACAAAATCAAGTATTTGTGAAATACCTGTTAATGTCTTATAATCGTATGTGACGATGCCAAAGGCTGAAACAATTGTCTTAAGAATGTTGAAAAAGTAGAAACAATCATCATGAATAGAAGTAAATTTTATTAAGAAATGCGTTTCTATTTAGGTTCAATTCATCCCAAAAGAGACATAATTGTGCTTAAGCAGAGTTGAAAAAGAAATTCTATCATCCCTATGACGTTCTGGTTTGATATTTTACTATTTTGGTATCTCAAGGATTTTGGACGCCACTTCTGATTATGTTTCCATATTTATTTTTTTAATTGTGGTAAATTATTAGCTACGCTGTTAAGCCATCTAGAGATAGGATTAATACTAAATTTTGTTACGGTAATATATTAATAATAATAGATAACAAATTGTAGGCTATGACAGCAAACCTCACCGACCAATAAATATCAGCCATGTATTATTTTTTCCATAAAATTTAGTGTGATCACCAATTTTTTTTTTGTAATTTCTTGAACTTATTCTAAGGTGTGACAACGGTGCCGACGTTGAACCGCGACGCCGATCGGTGTTTCTCGCCTCGTTTCGGACTATTTCGCCCTCATTGGACATCTCCTTATTAAAATATTAGAATAAAAAGAAATGAAATTTAGTATCACTCCGCGTAATTAAAATATGGTTAGTTACCTTGGCCAGGATATTAAAAGTAGTATGGGTTATGCCATTATTTTGAAATGGGGTGTTAAGTTGCGAGAGATACAGAAAATTTAATGTTTAATACCTACCTAATACCTAATGTGTTTAACATATGCACATAGTGCAGAATTTACAGTAAATTAATTAGTGTATTTCATTTCTAAATGGTAATTATGACCTTGTTAATTTCATAACAAGCGATAGTACCCAATATAGTTTTTAGTTTAAGAAATTTGGTTCAATAGTACCAGGAAAGAGATCATTTCATTTTTTTTTCTGAACAAACAGTTGACCTATAAAATTTTAATTATTGAAATTTTCGTTTTCTGTTTAAATTTCTTAAATATTATTTGGTTATGTGCTGCTATTTATATGTAACGCAAACCACTTTTATTATATTGAAAGACTGACAAAAAATAGATTAATTAGTGCATTCTACTTTAATCTGATAAAATTCTAAAAATGTTTATAATTTTTCACAATATATAAGTTTGTGTGAAATACCCAAATTTAATACATTAATTATTTCAGTTAGGGTGGGTATTTGTAAAAAACCCAGAAACATGTCAATTTTAGATTGTTAAATGACACTCTTCAACGAAAAAAATTCGACAGTTTGTTATAATCCCCAAACTTTTAAATGGGAAGTATGGATACATCATTTGGAAGGTATCTTCATTTCTCTATTCAAAAATGTTAACGTTTCCAAATTTATAGGAAAAATTAAGAAAGAAAAATAAAATTTGATTGACGAAATCAGCTAGAACACACTAAAAACTTGATAATACCTTCAAAAAAAAAAAATTTATTGTAAGATATGTTGAAAATGCCCGCCTCGGATGTAACATCCTAACGCTATTCAATATCTGAGACATGACGGACTCGATCACAAGCGTTATTCTTCCTCTTAAGTCAGTTAAATCGAAAGATTTAAGTATACTATAGTTTTCACATATTTCTATAAAAAGAAGTCTAATAGCGTATGATCAGATGATCAAGTTGCCCATTCTACAGATTTTCGCCTCTCTATCCACCAATTTGGAAATATTTAGGCGAGGTAATGCCGGACATTGATTTGGTAATGTAGCCTTGCTCCATCTTACAAGAACCATACCACATTCGATAAAATTTGTGGATTTTCTTATGTGGTTTGCCAAAGTTGGCCCATTATTTTGGAGCAGTGCGAAATAATTATCTTATTCCAATTGTCATCATCTATCCATGCACAAATATTAATTAACCTTTTCAGGGTAATGTCTATATTCTTTTATCCAATGAGGATTTTCTGCATACCAGCAGCGGCAATTTTAACCGTCTTAATCGTCTTCCAGTTGGTATCATTTTTGTAGGGATGCATTCTTTTAATATTCTGAAGAATCAATGCTTCGGCTGCTTGTCCTTTAGAAGAGTTTTCCTAAAACTGAAGCATAACATCCAATTTGGTAAAAAAATATGTTTTCCGAAATCTTCCATATCAGCAATTCTTTGTAATATCTAACAAAACTCGATTCTCCTTTCCTCATCCCTTGGATAAACGCATATACTTCTTGAATGTGGTAAGGATGAAATCCTTGTTCTTTTAGAGTTCGTGAAACAAAATGGGATACTTCATTTTCAAAACCAAATCTTGCTTCAAGTCAATTTTTAATCGTAACCAGTATTTGTAGAAAGACACTTACTGTTTTATATGCTGAATAGCAATTACAAATGTAGGGGAGTTTAGAACTTTTCAATTGAGGAATCGTTCCTGATATAAATTACGTGTTCAAAGTTAAACAATAAAATTACACCTCAAAAATACCATAGAAGCAATAATCTCATAATAAGGCTAAAAATGAGCATGGATTAATCACCGATTTTTCAACTTATATGTAAAAATGTATCGTAAATATCCACATTGATAAGAAATTAGCATCACAATATTTTCATACACTTTTTTTTTCAAAAATTCATAATTCCATTAAGACGAAATATAATATAAACTTGTTGAAGCTCGAGTTATTTTCTAATAAATAAAATCATAAACTCAAAAAATTGTAAAAATTCTAATTTATAGTTTTAGTCAAAAAAAAAGGCCGAAAAACAGCCTTCATCCTTTCCGGCTTCGCATAGGTCCAAAGGACCCACCTCTTTTTTGATCCACTTTTTCCCATTCGTTGAGCTTATACACTGTTTGGAACGATACAAAAAAACTTTCAACAATAAACAACTTTGCACCATGTTTATACCTACCTACCTATAAGATAACGACAAAAACAGCTATTGGTCATTTATTCTTTATGTCAAACATCATTTAATATTCATTAGATCCATTTATTATTATTAAAAAAAATCGAGTCTATATAGAGTGAGTCATAAGTAATGGGCCAAATTGTAAGTGTATGTTCATAAAGAAAAGATAATATTTTTCTTAACAATAATGGGTCTAAAATCGCTTCTTTGTGAGATGTTACAGGGTGTTAGGATAATTTTTTGTAACGACAAACAAGAATATGGTATTAGATTTCAGTTAATTCGAAGATGTCACCACATACGTCATATTGAACAGAAAAAATTAGCCATACATTTTTATCACTCATTTATTTCTAACTTACATATTTAATTTGAAAAGGTTTATTATTTTTGAATACAAAAGTTATACTCTGTGGTCTTCCAAATTTCAACCGTTTTCGAGATAATTGAAAGTTTCTAATTCACCAAACGGTCGCGCGTCGTTGCACCCACAAATTCATAAAAAAATTATTAAAAGCTTACCATCATATCTATAGGCAAGTTAAAAATAGTATACGCAGTGTTTGAAAGCATTGTTTGTCTATATTTTGAGATAAAGTGTATTTAGTTGACGCAATTATTAGAATTAAATGAAACAAATATTATAAAACAATAATGCAACATTTGTTTATTTTAAGAAATGAATGCTATTTAATATAACATAAATAAAAGTTACGTTTCAGGTATGTTAATTCAAAAAGAAAGACAAAATTAGAAAATACTTGAACTAGAACCTCTGCGATAACATTATTTAACTCTAAATCGATTTTACATAAATCACACAATCTTAAAAATCTCTTAATAAGGTGATTACTGCAAAAAATCTTCAACATGTCCACGACCAGTTATTATCTGTGTAACCATTTGCTTAAGAATCGTTCGATTTGAAAAAAAGCGTTAACATTTTCAATTGAATTAGCTGCTACCTGAATTCCACATTTTATTATTAACTCGTTTCATTTTAATATTTATATTAAATACACTTTAACCCAAAATAAAATTAATTTTATGGACGATCAACACTTTAAAACATTCCGTATACTATTTCTAACTTGCCTAGAGATAAGAGAACCGCTATTAATTATTTAAACGTTTTTTTTAATGAATTTGTTTTAATTATGAGAATGTTAAACTTTGTGGTTACAACGGAGCGCGGCTGTTGTGATTTAGAAACTTTCGAATATCTCGTAAATAGTTGCAGATTTTTTAATTTTAATAACAAAAACTAAAATTTTGAAAAATTCCGTATTTATATATTTATAGAATTAGTTATGAATCCTCAGTGCTTTATTTTAAAACTTACAAGTCGTCAACTTCAAGAAAACAACTTAGAGTTGGCCTTAGATTACGAAACATTCGCTACATATAAAAATAATATTAAAATCAATAATCTCTGCACAATGTTTATGCGCTTATTTAGCATATTTCAAGGCAATGGAGATATCTAAGTCGGCAATAGGTTTATCACCTTGTATATTAAGCCTTTTACACAGGTCGCCAAAATAATACATGCAAAAATAGGAACTACATGGTCGTTTAAAGGCGTTTTCCTCGTAATGTAATTAGTATTTAAAAGAAAAAAACTTCTAGCTAGTATATGAAACAATCTTAACCACCAATTATACGAACAATAATTATTTGCCTGCTATTTAAATTATACTGAAATAATTACATAAATTTTATACTCAAACGCTAAACAGTATATTTTTATGAAAGTGTAAGGTCTAGCAAAATACCAGGTGCCTAACTCTGTGCCTAGTCGGTAGGTATTTTTTAATAAGCTAGTAAGTAAATATGAAGGATTTAAATGTATAAAATACAATTTCAAAATATTTTATACTCAATTCAAGTTTTCTTGAACCTTAAAACCATATAGTTTCTATCAATAACGTGTATCCATATAGATATAAAAAAACGCTGTCTACCCTTAGTAAAATTGCAATTTGTTTAGATCTAAAAATGACGGATTTCAAATATTTTTTAAATGTTCAGAAAAAACATAAATGGATGTGTTTGTGTATGGTTCTGTGTTGTGGTATCTATGGAATTTTTTTTTGATGTTAAGCTCTCCCGGTTTGTAATACATAAATGGTTTTATGTCTAAAATTCATACACGTATTTAAATTTCAAATATTTTTATATTATCATTTTGTCACTATATTTAGTTCTTACTTTCGCACAAACTTCAAGAATATATTGATAAAGTTTAAGACTGCGGAGTAGTTGTATAAACTTAGAATTTGTGATTACCCCATACAAAATAATCTAAGGGGAAGAGATCCGGTGATCGTAACGGTCACTTCATATGACTTCGCCAGCCCGAATAATTTGTAGTCTCTCTAAAGGATTAAATTGAATATGTTTCATTTATAAGGCTACTACACAATATTTAAGCTAAAGGTCTTACATTCGAACATTTCGATATTTTGAGGACCACCGTTTTTTATGAAGTTGAGTTTCTGCTAGTTTTAGGCTAAAAAATCAATGAGAAGAATAATTATATTTTGCTAATACGAGGTACACGGGGCCATTTAAACTTGCTTTTAAAAATATGGGTATACGATGGCACCAGCTAGAAAGGCCT
This sequence comes from Hermaeophaga mercurialis, assembly GCA_951812935.1. NCBI lineage: Eukaryota > Metazoa > Arthropoda > Insecta > Coleoptera > Chrysomelidae > Hermaeophaga > Hermaeophaga mercurialis. The sequence continues at coordinate 18,939,605 of OX638360.1, forward strand.
GCATTTCCTTTTTGAAGAAATCAACAAATTTTATTTTATTCTCTCATTGTACCACTTCTTCGGAGTTCCAACCATTTAAAGTTTTGTCGTTTCTAAAGTAAATGCATTTAACTAATGATAAATAGGAGCAGATTTCAAAGCCAATCCATAGCTGATTTTCCGAGACTTTCGCCATTAAACTTCTCAATGCTTATACTCCAATCTGCTATTAACTGAAAATCTTCTATTTGTGTAATTCAGTAGTTTTAAGAATCTATCTTCAGAAACCATTCTATTCTTTTCTATTGTCAACATCATTTCCATAAAACTTTCCATTGTCGCTAATTGACAAGCGCGCACGAACGGCAAAAATAATGAATCCCTGATTTCCTTTCTTAATTACCCTAATTTAATCCTTTGCGAGAATTGCAAAAACCGATTCTTTCGTTTTTCTGAAGTCAAATTTTCTTTAATTTATAATTAAATTCTTAACGTGCTTATCTGACTGCAAAAATTTGGAGGAGTAAATGAAATGCTTAGTATTAAATGTAGACTCTTGTATCAATTTCTATCTACAATATTGGGTGTTTCTAAATTAACGCGAAGAAAATCAGTAGGAGGTTCCTCGTTAAAAATTATGAGGGGTCTTTCCTATAAAAAAATGTTATCTGCGCATCCCCTAAAAATATATCAACCCCCGAAAAGACGAAATTACAATTAAGTTTTTAAGGAGTACGGGAATTCATATAGGAGTTAGTACCACCACCAACAGTAATGACTCGTATGTCATTGTAAAGTTCTGATTATATAGATTAAATTTTACCATTGCGCCACAACTTAAAAATGAATCGCTTAGAAGTTATAGACTCTTGTTGGTGTTAATTACTAATAATAACCATTTAAAGTAATGCAGGCGTTGATACTTGAAAGTGACTAAACTGTAAACTAATTGATCAAAAACAATTGGCCAGTTACAGCCATATTTATTTCAACCTCTTAAAAAAATTCTGATATACAATAAACTAATGGTTGTTAATTTTACACCCTTATAACAATAGTAATTTTGAAAAAAAAAACTTAATTACCCCTTCATGAGCGTATTTAATACCCAAAATTTCAACTTTCTACATTAACTTGAACTTAAAAATTTTAACTCTGTCCTTTCAGGGATGATATTTCTTTAAGTATTGGGCTAAGATTTTTTTTTATAAGAGACGACTCATAATTTTCGAGGGGGAATCACCTCCTAAATTTTTTCGCCTGTATATTAATATTATTATATGATTTTTCTTTAAAATATGGACTTACTCGGTTTCAATTCAATAAACCAAGTTAGGATCAGAAAGGGTGGCATCAAATCAAAGGTCTATAGCAGTGTTTTTTTATATAACTCATACAAATATGTATGTAAGTTAATCGACGTCCTTTACTAATCTTTTCCTTTAATCATTAAGGCATTTGGGTAATTTCTTCAATTCATATGATGAGGGCTTAATCAGTTTTGGAAGCTCAAGTACGACTTATCCCCAAGAATATAATTTTTGCAGTTTGAGTATTCTTAATTGATTACTGTTTCCTTTTGAACGAGTGTATCAACTGCTTCGTCCATGTACTATTTTTCCGCAAATAGAACCAGTACCAAAAATAACAGTTTTCGAGTATTTACTTCACGAAATGTATGTGTATTTTTATCATTCCAATACCTACAATTTTTAGTGTTTACGTTTCCTTCAGATGAAAGGTGCTCTGGTCCCTAAAACAAACATTTTCATGTCAAAAAATAATAATTTGTTAAATGTGCCGAAATTCTTAATAGCTCTTATTAATAAAATTGGTGAAACTGTTTAGATCGATTTAATTACTACATATCTCTCAATTTTTCTGACAATGAGAATATTCCTTCGTAAAAAAACTATTCCTGCAAAAAAAACCAAAGTGAAAAAGAATATACCGTGTGTTCCTAAATGATTACCACAAATTTTACTCTAATATAAACACATCTAATTATGCGGCAAAGCTTTAATTATTTAAATGTTAAAGGGGAGGGGGGTAAGGGATTTTTGGTTTTCACGGTAAGTATATGGTTATTAATGATAAATAGTCCCTTAACGTATTATTCCAGGTATGAAGAACATGTGTAATACAAATCATCAAATACACAATAGCGTACAGAAGTAAACAGGTATTAGAAAAATATTTTTTGAGATTCATATTAATTAGCGTTTGTGAAGTTCAAATTTTTCTGATTTTAAATATATACAGAGTGTTTCGTTGGAAAAGGGCCTAACTTTAACTGTAGATGGACGTCACTTTTACATTCAAAATATAATTTATGAACGTTTTGAGGGTTACGAAATGGTAAGGCAGAGATTTTCGTTTATTTTTTGGTTGAAATAAAATTACTTAACTTATCTAGAGAAGCAAACTCAAAAATTGAATTGAGATTGTATTTTTAAAAATACAGATCACTGAAAAATGTGGCTACATGGTTGTAATTAGGACATAATCATTTAATATGTTTCAAATGTATATTATCAGAGTACCTGAATAATATATGCACGATTTGGTAAAATAATGGTTAATAAACTTTTGATAAAATAATTACAATGAATGATATTTTTCACTGACTCTTTTTCCTTTTTTTTTATCCATCGAATTTAAATTTTTTAATAAAAAAGTACATCTTCCAATATATTCATAAGAATATTATCTTATATTTTTTTTATTTTGTTTTCAGTAGTAGATACATACTCCTCACCCTGTAGATTTAAAAATAAATTTCTTTTTTGTCATCATAAAACTTTTGTCGAATTAATTACTGGATCAAATTTTCCATCAGCTAATTCCTGCGTGACATTTCCAAAAATATTGACCGTTAGGTTTATAAATACCGGCACTCAATAAAATGTCGCATATTATGGATCACATACAGAAAGACAAATATTATTCCAACGCCTAAAAATAATCAAAAGTGCTTGAAGTGCACTAGATTAATTTTCCATGTATCAAAAGCGACCCACATTTGTCAAAGCAATCAATATTTTCTTATTCCTGATATAAAAAGGCATCCGCCTTCTATTTTTGCTGGATTTTTTTTCGGAGATGTTAGAAATGGTTAAAACTTGTTTCACTAGATTTTTTGCATTATTCTAATCCATATTAAAAAAAATGTTTTTAAATATTTATTAGTATTAAAACGTACCTATACTGATTCTTCCAAAACACTTAACATTAATTACACTTTCTCACTTAAACTTATAGAAATAAAAAATCGTCAATACTGAATACTTCTTTTGGTTTGTATATCATCCAATATAACTTGAAGTTCTTCATCTTCAAACCGTCCTTCCAAGGATGGAATTAGAGATTTCGCCTCTTCGGTAGTTTCGGGACACAGATTCGCAATTGCTGCCAATTCAAATTTGTGTAGCTTTTTTGTTTGCATTAATAAACTGAAAAAAAAAACCCAGTTGATCATAGAGGCAGTTACAGCTCACCTATTAGTTGTACATCTGTGTGTACTTCGGAATTTCGGGAAATCGATACTTATACGAGTAAATTAAATATTTACAGAATCTTTTAGTGGTTTCATTTATCAATACAGCACAAAAAAATGTCATCAGATATTTATACATGTGAAATTTGCAATTCATGATAATGCGCAAATATACCAGGCATTCCTTAGGTTTCTGGTCAGTAAATAGCTCATTTATATGATAAAAAACATTTTTAAGAAATATGAGATTATTAATGGTCACAATTATTTAAAAAATGAACTTCTTATACTCTACAAAAATTACCGTGTTACTGAATGCAAAAAGCTCTTTCCTTCAAGATATTTTTTGATGTAACAAGCTGTATCATCTGAATGTAGGACAGAGTTACAAGAGTTCAAGAGCTACAGGTACTTAAACGATTGTAAGTTAAAAAATTCATAATTGAATCCCTTGTAATTTTCGGCAATCTTACATTCGTACGTAATGATTAAGACAAACCAATATTATAATTTTTAATAAAAATTCAAATTAACTGTCACAAAAAAAACTTACAATATTAAAGGAGATGTTCAAATTGATGCCCATCTTCGTAAATGCATTTCTCAAATCTTGAATTAATCACTTTAGACCCCAAGTGTGCTAGTTTGTTGGAATTGTTTTATCGGGAGGAATACAGAAAGGCACAAATATACAGGTTGTCCCATTAATAATTTTGAATGCGACGTCACGTGACCAAAAACAAATACCTCATTGGGTAACACAATAACAAGAAAAGATGCAACATTTGCTCTAATTTACACCCCCAAAATTATAATTCTCTACTACTGCCCAATTCTGATAATTACTTGTCTTAATCGTCGTGGGACACCCTGTATTATCAATTCTGTTGATCTAGACATCTTTATTATTTTGTAGGTCATATATACCTTTGTTAATTTGAAAAAATAAGTGTATTTAGCTTTCGCTTTTGGTTCTCGTCCGATCAAAATTTTACAGGGGATAGAGAAGAATTACAAATAATCAAATGAAAAACATATATTAAGGATAAAAAGAGAACGAAACGGTTTCCAAGCAAAGACGATTGCACTAAGCTCGTTCATCTTCAAAAAATTCACATAAATTCAAAATGAATGACGTCCTTCTTTCTTAATTAATCAACAAAAACAAAAACTAAGCGATCACTAACAACTTGCCTCTTACTTAAAGCAAATAAAAACAAAACTTATTCTCTCAACTTTGTAAATAAATGTTCCAGAATAAATAAGGCACATCTTAGGTAGTTACTTATGCATCAATGTCTAAAGCAGTAAATCTCAACTACTGTGCCAAGATATTCAAGAAGCCTCTTCCAGGCGTTGACTCTTCTTAAAATTAAAAGTGTTCCGTGACGAAAAAAGATTAAGAATCACTGGTCTAAAGCTAGAAATATGTATACCAATAAAACACATTCTTTCCGAGATATAAGCCATAGTACGAGTAGGTAAAGTTATTTTCATTTTTACTTACAACAACTTGAAATGAGATTACGAGAGCATTCCAAAGTTGTTACAGAGACTTTGTAACTAACTTTAGAAAAATTACCAACGTTCAAATATAATGGTTTCTGAAGTGTTTACAAAGACAATATGAGAATATAGATTTTCACGGATTTCGAACTTACTTTCAATTGGAATAATAAAGGTTTTTGTTACATATATGAAAATAAAACTTCACCATTGAGTCAATCGTAATATACCTATTTACCTATTTTATTAAACGAAAAATATTGTTTTAATAGAATAAAAAATGTCTAATGTATCTACAGGTGTAGGTGTATTATGACCAAATTGTGGGCAATTAAAAAAAAACATGTTACATACATTATTTTATCAAGGGTGTTCAAATTGTTAGTCCTTTTTTTATACAAAAATTAAATCTATTATTAAAAATGACATAAGTGTGATTTTCCACATGTATTTTGTAAAATCAACTATTTATTAGTAGTAGTTTGTACTAATTTCAGGCACTTGGAAATAGGAAATAAAATCCAATCCAGAACTTCTTCCTCAATGTTGATATATTATGTAGTAAAAATGATGAATTCTGTTACACTTAAAAAAATATGGTAAGATAAATAACACTTATCTTGAATTTCCACAGTCTTCCAAAGCATTTACTTAAATTAATATTAAAACGCTTTGGAAGGCTGTGGGAATTTAAGATAAGTATTATTTATCTTTCCATATTTATTATGAATTATTTCCATAAACAATTAATTTAATTCTGTTACAACAATTGGTGAATGTTACGCAATGTAGCACAAATTATGTTTTTAAGAAGATTTCACATTTCTTCACTTATTATATCTTTGAAATCTAGCGATCACGATAGAAAATTATATTTATTAGAATTAGAATATGATTACACAGAAATATTAAGATGTTTTCTACTGGAAATATCACAGGGCCTGTACCTGATGCATTTAACCAGCAACTGCTACCAGTCTTCAATGTTTCCAATCAGTTACCCCAATTACAACAAGCAATGCCAAACCAGCCGCAAGTACAGATACCACAAAATTACTTCATTGAATTAAATCAATCAACATACAATACTGAATTTCCTCCATTTTTCTTCAATACAACCTAATACATCCTAAGATATCTTAAGTTCAACATTTTCTAGTGAAAATAACCTACACACATGATAAAAAGCCAATCGAATAATAATTCGCGGATTGCATCATTTCATTCCAACAACCCCTAGAATAGAATTAAACAATAAAGGACACTGTGGGCCTGGAACTTCAAATCAATATTAAACACCTTCAGGCTGCAACTAATTCAACATTGTAAAATAAAGGTCGAGTCACCAAGACTCAAAATCTTATTGTGTAGTGTTTTCCATGACGCATCAACACAAAAAATACAAACCTAAGAAAAAATAAGAATATAAGACCAATTAACAACACAATTCAGCAACCCACAAACTACAGGCAACATTCGCATAAGCTGCTGGAAGATTAATAAGTTAACAAAACCCTACAATGCAGATACAACAAATAAAATATGTGTCTTTCTTAACGAATTTAAAAATATATTTAATCACTTATATACCAAAATAGCTTGATTATATCTATGCTGACCACAGTCGTTTACAAAATAGCGTAGTAATAGCGACGTCCCTAAGGTTTGCAGAATGGGAATCCAACGGGTTAAATAATTATATATTCAAGAAATCGGTTTGTTTTTAGATATAACTGAAATTGATATACTATTAATATCAGAAATATATACTACTGAGCAGACTATGAGTAAAAGGCCGTAATATATAATTAACCTAACCATCCTAATAATAATAATTATTAGAACTACTCTAAAACAGTACGTACTAGAACCATACCTCACGAATAAAATTCAATATACAACCTAAAACTATAACTAGAACTGGTATAATGGCTGCTAACTCCAGCCCAGCAAGGCATATAATCTCTTCAGATGAATATGAACAATTGAATTGAAATAAATACAGACTTAAATTCGGATCACAGTCCAATCATAAATTACTGTAAGTACAAACCCAACTTAGAAAACGTTATCACAAGACTCTAGTAAAAATACCAACAGGGACCTAGTTCACAACCACATCATTAAAAAAAATGATCCTAAATAAAAGAAATACATGAATTGGAATTTACAAGTCAATGCCTAACCAATCTGATTCAAGAAGCCGCTTAGTTATCCGCCCCAGAAAGAAACGTGGCAATGCAAGAAGTTCATAAGATTCCATTATATGTATATTAAGGAAGTGGTTTATGAAAAACGTAAAGCAAGGCGCAGATGGAAACGTACTAGAAATCCTTTAGATAAAACAAAATTGAATAGGCCAATCTATAATCTACAATTATAATATGATCATATATTACAAACTTAACAACTGATAACTCTCTTAGGTAAAACAACAAAAAAAGCAAAAGATCAACGATATCCATACCCCTAATCATAAAAACTGACATAATTTGGCCACACTCTATTAAAGAAAAAACAAATGTGTTTTCAGAATACTTAGTAAACATATGTTTTTACACCTTATCCTAGAAATAACAATGATAATGTAATCGAATCATAACTTGACACCCCTTATAAATGATAACCGCCACCAAGATTTTTTCACCAACAGAAGTGCAAGGCATTATAAACCAACTCAACGCATTTAGCTCCTGGATATTAAATAGAACAGTACTGAAAAATTTCTCACGAAAAGCTACCGTTTTATTAATATCAATATTTAACAGCATGCTCCATCTAAGCTATTTTTTTGTTAAGTGGAAATATGTACAAGTTATAATGATTGCAAAGCAAGAAAAATGTTCACCCGAAGTTAGTTCTTAAAGGCTCATTAGTCTGCTGCCTATAACATCTAAAATATTTGAACGACTATTACTTATTATATTAGAAGAAACAATACTCATAGATAAGAATATACCATATACCAATAATTTAGGTTCAAAGAAAACCAATCTACAATCCAACAGGGCTATAGGATTGTCAATAAAATTAAAGAACCATCGAAGCAAACAAAATGTGCGCTTCGGTATTCTGAGGTATGCAGAAAGCTTTCTACAAAGTTTGGCAACAAAAATTGTTATATAAACAAAAACTGCAACTACATGATGAACTATCCTTAATTATGAAATCATATATCAGCGCACGTAACTTTCAAGTGAAAATTGTTAAGGAACTGTTAATCTATGTTTATTATACACAACTTACAGCAACGTTGGCAGCTCATACAGCAATACTCTTAGCAGATTTAAACCCAAAAACACTGAAAATTATAACACATTACACAAAGGTGGCTAGAGCAGTAGATTATAAAAGTAAATCCAACAAAATCCGCACAAATAACCTTCACAACAAGAAGAGATGTATACCCGCCAGTAAACATCAGCAATATGCCTATATATGTCAAATATTTTGTGAAATATCTCGGGTTTCACCTAGATGAAAAGCTTACGAGAAAAGGACACTTGAAAACCAAAAGGCTCCGACTAAAACTTAAAACAAGAAACATGGGCTGGTTAATGAATAAAAGATCAAACTTTTCCACGTAAAATAAAATAATTATAAACAATGGTATATTAAAGCTAGTCAGGACGTACGGAACCGAACTATGAGGTTGCAGCAAGCCATCCAACACGAAGAGTCTTTCTTCTAAGATTCCAATCAAAAATAGCCAGAACAGTAGATAATGCCTCATGGTTCGCCTTAAATCAAACATTATACACATATCTACATATTAATTAAAAAAGTGAAGTAATCAAAGCCAACGCAAACAAATGTAAAAATCGAAGCACTGAATATAACCAAATGGTAAGAGACCTCTTCAAGCAAAGCATTGCTAGATATTAAGAAGATCTTGACCAGAAGACCTAATTGATCGCAGTCAACCATCCATAGATAGTGCCTGTCTCACGTCACTTTTCTGACATCTTATTTAATAATGGCTTTGTTAAGTAGATTGTAAAGTTCGATTAATAAATAAATAAATTATAATTTACACGTGTTGGTATATCATTTTTATTTATTAATAATCTGCTTTTAATACCTTTTTGTAAGTTATTTTTGACACATAATTAACAAGTTGTTCATGTGTTGAAAATATGATATAAAAACTTGTTAAAAACAACTGAAGGTTATGGAGCTTAGATACGGTGTATCTAATTATATCTAGATACATTATTAAAAATATGTTTTGTTACCTGAATCCTACTAAATGCTAGTCTCTATTCCTATCTTAAATATTTTCTAGTATTGCAGGTACTTACTTGTAAACAAAATTTATAAAATAATCATACGAAAGTCTACTTTTACCAAATGTAAAAATCTACCTTACAGGTCAAACCCTATTCATCTAACGACATATTTCACCAGATTATATGTTTCGTTAGCTAAATAACGAGCTCCAGCTCCATCATGCCGGTGTTCAAAATTAGCTACATTTCGATTTAGTAATTCAGGTATACAGATTGTGTTTTTAAAACTCCCTGTAACAATTCTTTATGTTTAATACAATACAGGTAAATTTAGGATTTCATAGGGTATGGCATTTTATATATTTAACAAGAACGGATATGAATAGATAATGAAATATAATGTAACTGATTGGAAATCTATTTCTCCATAATGCCACAAATTTATAGTCCCATATAAAAAAAAATAACAAAAAATATAACTGGATATATTTGAATTTTTGCTGAAACAAACTGAAGAATTACATTTTTGAATATTTCAACTTGATAATTTTCTTTTTAAAATAAACGTTATGGCAACTTTAACATGTGTAGAAGGACGACCCAAGTTTGGAGTGTTTTTAACAAAAAAACTATCATGTAAAAATGAATATTTTAGAGATTAATAGAAAGTAGCTGTATAAATTGCGAAAAAGTTTCATTGATTCAATTTTTTTGGACCATATTATTTCTCATACAGGAACAGAGTAATTGGACTGACTACAACGAGCTTAGGCGAGCCTTTTGTGTAATAAAATAATCTTCCAATATGAATCATTTCTGGACCCACATTTGAAGAAAGCTTATGAAAAAACAAAATCATAGTTTAATGTGACAAATAAAATGTAAATTAACAATAAACTTACTTTCTTACAGCTGATATAGTTTCTTTGTTTTTAAATTTTCGAAATCGATCTGTGTAAGTTAAAGTCTTCATAAATACATCCGAAAATTCTTGTTCGTCTTCTGCGGATTCGTTTTGGTCTTTTCTGTGTTCCAACAACATATGCACTTCGGATATAAGCAACGTTTCAGCATTTTCAAATTCTAAAATTCCATCATTATTGTGTGAATATAGAAGTTTTTTTATTATTATGATGACCCCTCGGTACTCTATTTTTTTAAATTAATATTTTATAAAAAGTGTAAACTCGATTCCACAAATTAATAATACTAGATAAGATAGTTATAATAATATTGACACGATTAATTTTGTTTGTGAGAAATGTGAAAAGATTAGAACAATCAATTGTTTAGTTTATCGTCGTTTCAAAAATATGTTGGCAAAATTGGTTTGTTTTTCAAAAATTCTTTACCATTCTCCAATAATTAATATCCAATAATTAATCGAGTAAATAAATTTGATATCGATATGTAAAATCATTAAAATATTTGCACAGGATTGGCAATAAAACAATCCCATTGCTAAAATATTTATTTAGGTACATATGTTTTTATATAATGCAAAAACTATTAATATAAAAAACGTTAAAACATGCATTTAAAGCCGATTTCATAATTACAAATGTGTTTGTTTAACGTTTCGATTTTGAAAAAATCAATTATGTAACTAACTACCCATATTACATGAAAAAAAAAAAATAGTATGTTATTTAAATTTTTAATTTTTACTTTCCTAATTTTACATCACAATTATCGTAAAACTAAACTATTATTTAAATAAAAAAAATCTCATAACAATAAATAAAATCATAAATACTATTCAGACACTTTTCCCATTAAATCAAGTATTACTTTTATTAATAAATCCTTCTTGCAACAAAAAATCATACAATTTTCTAGTTTTATTCACATCGATCTTCAAAAGTCTTCTTGCAGTTTGCAGTGATACAGAACCGTTTTTTCTATATTCACCTACCAATGTATCCCTTAATTGAAAATAACTAACTGGTACCAACCGTGCTGTACTACAAAGTTCCACTTCCTTTTGAGACAACTTGGAATATCCCGGCATGCCGCTAACTTCTATGGGGGCAAAGCTTCTTCGCTTATTGTATTTTGTTAGCAATTCCATGTTATTATCTTTATTGGCCTTCCAGTTCAAAGCAGGTGTCGTTCTGAATGCTTTTAGGGATTTTTTATTGGTTTCGTGGATCTGGTTTAGTTTTAGGTATAGACGACCTTCAGCTAAAGTGGTAATACCTAATCTTCTTAAATTTATTAACCTTAAAATAATAATTATTTTTAATATATTATATTAATAAACATTAAAGTAAATTATGTAACAACTAAAAAAATATAAATCGAAAATGAACAATTCTGGGTTTTAACAGGACATGAAGGTATTCATTCCCCTTGCTCTGTATTCTCTTTGTTATCAAAAAACCTAGTGACCAAATAGCAAAAATCATACGAAATGGGGTAACACAAAATGAAAAACGTGAAGTTAATAGAACTTAGCTATGCTTATAACATACTAATCATAGTGAAGGTTGAAACAACTTATAAAAGATTATAAAAATTTAACCTAAATCTTAGAAAAAATTAACATATAACCGCATTTTAATGGCATTAAACATATTTACATCTGTCTAGGAAAAAGAGGTAGGGAAAATATTGAATACAAGTAGTTAAAAAAGTGTTAACGCCCATCCTTTAGTATGAATCATTATTGAAAATATTTGACATCAATGAACGGGACACATCAAACCCAATTCTTATTCTGCAGACAACATAATAAATAATATAAAAATAGACTAATAATCTACTAAGCATGATGTCCATTAATATCAGAAAAGCGAAAGTTTACAAAAGAAACTCAATAGCGAAAAAAATATATGGAGCCAAACATACAATAAGGGTAGAGTAAGACCAAAGAAAATATGGAAAATTGCAGGAAATTAAAAAAAATGGTAATATAAGGGAAACGATGGAAATTTAAATGAAACAGATAATCAGCTCAAACAAAAATGTTGGAAAATATTTTAATTATTTTGTGTACAGTTTGTTGCTAGGGTTTTTTTATAAAATATACCTGACTGCAATACTTATTCATAAATTTTTATTGAAAATTTCAAAAAACGATCATTTTAAAAAAGAGGAAATGATTATTGATGTCATGATATCTTTTCTATTTCTAAAGGTATAATCAATTTGAAAAATAAGAAGAGACATCACAAGTCATTTTAAAAAACTTTTAAAAGACCTAGTTATTGGAAAAACAGGTTATATAAATGACGATCAACTATATTAGAATGAAAAACGAACATTCAAAAATATTTAAAACTATTCAAGACATAAGACTTGAAACAATGCCAATGACTAAGAAATTATGAAATATGCTGTTTAGTGAAATTTTCAGCGAAAATAAATCAATGATAATACACAACTATATTATATGTGTTAAACAAATCTAGTAGCTAGTCAATGCATGATAGAAACTCTGACATGTTAACAGTCATGGAATTAATTGTCAACAAAACATATCAAGCTGTTTAGATTCTAAAATAAATGTTATTTTAATATTTGTGTCAATTAAAATTAATTAAAATGCTGCAACAACCTAAGAAGAAGAAAAAAAGATTCAATATATTATTATACAGAAGGCGGTTGCCGATAGCCGTATTGGTTGTTTCAACAATAATTTACCATATCATTCTACCTGTATGGAGTGATAAACTTTTAAAGCCCACTGAAGAAGAAAGGATTGATTTTAAAAGAAAAGTAGGACTCATTGATTAATAATTATTGTTTATGCTGTAATATTTTGTCATGTTGTTCTTGAAATTATTTTCTTAAATTAAAATGGCACCTTAATTTGAAATATTTGGTTATTATAAAACTGCTATTAATATTAACTAACCTTGATATTTGAAGCCTTAGTTCGCCAGTCCTATGTAAGCCTTCCATCAACATATCAAATTTAGCAGGGTTACACACCTGCATAAACCTAATCATTTTTTCATAAACACTTTTATGAATTGTAAAATCAAATCTTCTTAACCAGGAGGTTGTTTTTCTAACCAACAACAAACCATGAGCCCTAATTATATTCTTCCATCTTTGTCTTTTTCTTAATCTTCGGTTATAACTCTCGATCAAAGAACATTGGATATCAGTCAGAAGTTCATAGTGTTGGTCGTCTTCATCAATTACTTCCAAGTTTGCTAGAATATCTTCTGCGTTTTTGTCGAATTCAATCTCAAAATCGGATCTAGCTGGGTTATAACCCGCTAAAGATTTATAACCAATTGTATTAGAAAGGTATCTAGGAGGTTCATCATTATCTGAAAGCCTAAATCGGTAAGGTACTACTAGCTCGGGAAAGAGAGCAGCATTTTGTTGCTCTATCTTAGGAAAATTGTCACAGCCATGTCTTTGTAAATAAAAGTAGTCATAATGTTGTATTATTTCATCTAGGCTTCTGTAAGGCAATTTTTCAGCTACTGTATCCCAATTTCCATATGTATTAATCCCTTCTAAAAGCTTTAATTCCTCTTCTGCAGTCCAGTCTGAGTTTTCAAACAAACAAAAATTCATAGACAAAACTCTATAATCATGATCGTTTCTGTGGTCCGAAAACTCAACGCCGTTTGAAAAACATGTTAAACAAATAATCACTTTACACTTTTCACACAAGATGTACTTACTTTGGACTTCACTGAAACAGTTTACACAATAAGTTGAATCGATGTTTTCGAAAATTTTACAGCTAGAAAATGCTGAGGGGTCATCCTCTGAAATTTCAATATAATGTCCACACTCTGCGAAGTTTATTAGTTTGATAATCTTACCTTTTGGAAATTGGAGATCTGCTGCATCTTCTTCAGTTAGATCTGTATTTGTGTTTGCCATTTTAAAATGTTTAATCAATTTAAAAATTGGAAAATGATGATTGACTGTCTCAGAACATCGGCTTCGTTTTTAGGTTAGGTATCACTAATTATGAGGCTTTGAAGCAACATGGCGACTAACAGTTACTTGATATAACCACTCGGTTCATAGAGAGCGCTGTTAAAACATCGAAAATCCAATTATGATATCATAATAGTATTATTAAGGATATATTAGGTACGTTAATAAGAATCGCTTTTAGTTCATTTTAATGAGCGTTTATAAGTTTTATTTTATTTTTTCTGCGTGCCATCTACTGGTGATTGTTTCTACGATATAAAATCGCAATCAAAACGTAGATGGCAGCAAACTAGTACTCATCATATTTGATCTAAAAAACATCATTTTAAAATAAAACGATTGGGAGTTAATTTAGAACATTCCGATAGAGGGCGGTAAAGACAAGAAAATGAAAATGTGGTCCAATAATTCGTGCGTTTTTTGAAGTGTTTATTATTCAGAGCTGTTCCGAATATGGAGAGAAAGTACAGGTTACAATTACTTTTTATAGGAAGTACTCGAATGCAAGTACAAGTACAAATAATCAAGTACTGGAGTACTTTTACAATTAAATACGAAAGGGGTTCTACAATTTTGAAAACCCACTAATTTAATCAAATTCTATATTCTGGATGTGGGAAAAATTCCAAGGTTGTTTATTCCTGACCACCGTTGAGCGAGTTTTAGAGAACATTAAAAAAGTAGAAGTTCCCCCACAGATTCCACATATACAGGATGCGCCAACGAAAACTAGATAAAGCTATGTTTTCGGTTCATCAAGAAGTTGTGTAAGAATGCTAGGATAATTTAACTTTAGTATAGAAAGGGAATGTTTTGTGTTTTAAATATATCGTGACTTCCTTGACACCGTGGGCAGGGCTAAAACCACCCCCCAACATTTCAAATGGCAAGAGGGTCGAGTGATACATCAAATTAAAGGTTTCTGAAAGGGCACTATGATGATACATTGAAGCAACCGTTGACGTCGAAATCGATTTTTTCAGTATAAATTTTATTTTGGAGTGTCAATTTAACATCAAAAATGTTTTATTTGACTCCAGAGAAAATTGAATTCAATAAATTGATTTTCGTAAATCGAAAATGTGGAAACTAAGCAGTTAATGTATTCAACCAACGTCATGTGGACAAGCATGTGAGCAGAAAGTATATGTTGAAATTAGTGGCGAAGTTTAGAGAAACTAGTTCGGTTACTAATTAAGATTCCTGTACGCCCGGTTAGAAATAAAGCGATGGAGGTGATGGTTATATGGAACAAATGGTTTTAGGACTAAGAACTAATACCAGAAAATTATCGATTTTAAAATGGAGCAAGTGCAACCGGCATTCGTTGTATGTAAAAAGGTCACAAAGTTAATACTGCTCAAGAATTGAACGAGGACCGATTTTGATCGTCGAATACAATTTTGTAAAGCCATGAGTCATAAGTATTGAAAATCTCCAATATAATTTTCAATATTTGTTTTTTTTAATGAAGACATTTTTGGTTTTAAATAACATTGTTAATCGTCACAATTGTAGATATTTGTCAGATCCATACATCTACCATCGAGTACATACACAACATCCTTTGAAACTAAATGTTTGGGCGGGTACTTTTGGAGATTGTATTATAGGACCATATGTTATTCTTCAAAATTTTGTTTAGAAAATCATTTAGTTTTCCTGCAAGGTGGTTCACCACCACACTCTGAATTGGCGTTCGTCGATTTTTGGATCAAAATTTTTAGGTCATTGGAAGATGGGTGCAATTTTAATGGACCGCAGTGTCTTCAGATTTTATCCCGTTCGATTATTTTTGATGGGATCATTTCAAGTCCAAGGTTTATGCCATTCCTCAAAGTAATCTGGTAGTATAGCGAGAATATATTGTTCATGAATGTTACCAAATAAGCCCCGAAATACTCCAGAATGTACGACGATGTTTTGAAGCAAACCTATTTTACTGTCCATTAAAGGTGTTATGTTTAATTAATAATCAATTGTGGAAGCCAAGAGACTCATTTTACATTGGTTCAGAAAGTTACATCACAAAAAATACTGCGAAATGTAGAGCTTATTTTATGTTAATTTAACGCTTTCAACTTTCTAGAGATAGCGCTCTAACGTCGGTTTAATTCAAATAACTTCAAAACGGCTTTCTTTTAAGTGACAACATTTGACAAATTTATTTTTTGTATTATGCCCAATTTAAAGATGTAAATGCATTTTTAAAATGTAGCTATAACGGCTCATATGGGTGGGCTATTGGATAATTTTATTTATAATTTTTTCTCTCGCAACATTTCGTCATTTTAACATGATATTTAAGAAATCTTGAAATTTTTTTCCAAAAAATTTATATTCTTATTTGAACCGTTTTTGAGAAAAATAGTTTTTAATTTTTCTCTATACATACGTTACTATTGATTAACTAATTAATTTTTAAATTATTATGTATGGCTGTTGAAAATCGTTTATTGTAAAAATGTCCAAATTTTTTAATCATTAAATAATATTATTTTGTACATTTATTTCTTGAAATATTCCCAATCAAATTGTCTGAATAAGATTTTTTTAATTGTAAATAATAACCGGCTCATTTGGTTGGGCTATTGGATTCTTTTATTCATAATTTTTTTGTCTCTTAAAATGTCACCATTTCGAAATAATAATTAAAAAATTTGGACATTTTTACAGAAAACGATTTTCAACAGCCATATACAATAGTTTAAAAAATAATTAGTCAATTAAAACGTATGCATATAGAGACAAGAAAAATTAAAAACGATTTTGCCCTTGGCTTCTAGTAGCTTTAAATTATATTTTTTTCTGTCTTTTTAAGTATCTTTTTCCACTCCTCTCAGTTCTCTGCTTTGGTTTTCCACTTTTATTAAATCTCCTGTTACAGCTTCTAACCATTTCCTCTTGGGTCTCCCTTTTTTTTTCTTTCCTTCTCTTTCCCCCAGTAATTGTTTTTGAATTCTATTTGGGTTCATACGAAAAACATGTCTCAACCAACTGACTTTTTGGGTAATTAAGAGTTTTCCATAAATATCTTTTAATTCGTTATTTGTTCGTCTTCTCCAAACTCCCTCATTGTTTTTTTTTGCCAAATATCCTTCTTAATATCCTCTTCTCCCCATTTTCTTCTTGTTGGTTTAATATCCATAATTCACAGCCATTCTGCTGGACATATGACTGTATTGTACAGTATTACCTTAGCTGTTAAGGATACATTCGTCGATTTCAACATATCCTTCATAGACCTGCTGCTCTACATCCTTTTCCGATTCTTTTATCTATTTTTTGATATTCCTCGTTCCTGTTTGTGATTGTTACTCTCAAATACTCGAACAGATTCACTTGGTTTTTCGTTTCCGTTGATCACCATATTTTATTTCTTGTTTTCCCCATCACCATATATTTAATATTTCTTTCATTTATTTTTAATCCGTACTTTCTTGTTGCCTGTTCAATATTACTGAATGTTTTCTTTAATTCTGTTTCTGACCTTTGTATGCCACTTTTACGTAAAATATCTTCTAGTACCATGCTGAATAATATTGTCGACAGAGGATCTCCTTGCTGTAAATCTACCTTCACTGCGAAATTCCTTGTTAGTTTCCTCTCCACTCCCAATTTGCTTCTAGTATTTTGCATGGTTAGGCTCACTAATTTTACTATTTTTTCAGGGACAACGAGGTCTCTCATTGCCTCATATAATAACTAAATTCTTAGGAAAAAAAATACATTAACCAAATTTCAGTCAATGAAATTATAAACCTATTTAATTTATGTATCAATCAAAATTAGTTTGTTTTTGATGATAAATTTTATTTAGAACAAAAAATTTTTTATTCAAATATCTTCAAGAATGTATTGTTTTGGTACAGTCATGTTGATGAGGTTTTGGCTGGTTTTTCAGGTGGTGATAGACAATTGGATGTTTTCTTTAATTTTATTAACAATTTACATCCAGAAAAAAATTTACTGTTGAAGTTGAAGCTAACAGTTCTATAAATTTCTTAGATATAAATATCAAAAGAGCAAACTGTAATCTTCAATATTCAATTTATCGTAAACCAACTCATACAAATATGACTATCCCTTATAAATCAAATCACCCTGTGTCACATAAATTAACAGCTTATAATTCAATGAGCCATTTCAATACCAATGAGTACGGATGATTTTAAAAGGGAAATTAATATAATACAACAAACTGCTACCTCTAATAATTCCATTATATGTAATTAATTGGTTTGATTAATAAAAAGGAAGAAAAAGATGCCGTTAACCTGTTCTTTCCGAAACAATCTAAAGATGATGGGTCATACAGAACAATTGCATATTTTGGAGATATTTCAAACAAAATATCAAAAATTATATCTCGTACATCTTCTATAATATCTTTTAAAATAAGAAATAATCTAGGTTCATTTTTATTAAATGTAAAACCTAAAATTAATAAATTTTTAAAATCAGGTATTTACAAACTAAATTGTCCGGATTTTAACGCCATCTATATTGGCCAGACATTAAGAAATTTTAACGTACACTACTTGCTTAATTTCTTTTTTGGCACGTTTTCTTACATTATTTGTTATGCTATTCGCCTTCTGGGATCTTTTTTGGTTACTTATTACTTCTTGCGCCGTTTCTATTATCATCTTCTCTATCTGATTACAGCTTCCTTCTTTATTATCTGCTATTCCTTCGTTTTCTATCCTTACCTTCTTTTATTTTCTCATCTCTTAACTTTTTTATGTCAAATCTTTTTATGCATCTATGCTTTTCCTTTGGTTTTCTAGACAGCTCCCGTTTCATTTTCATTATCACTAAGAAATGGTCACTATTAATGCCAGGCTCCCCTGTAGCTTCTTAATTCTTTTATGTCCCCTACATGCTTTCTTTCTATCAATATATGATCTATCTGATTTTTGCTATTTTGGAAAGTTTGGTGCGAGGTCGCGATCTTATAAAAAATATACATTTTTATTAGAGTTATCAAAATTAATAAGCATTGGGATCTTGGTTTGAAAACAAAAAGAGACTGGAAGTCAAGTTTGGGCTCTCGAATAATCGAGGCATGATAATAAATAAACTAGAACATTTAAGAAGTCTATATGTTTAATAAAATTGCTCTTATATTCGTAGTCTTATTTATAGTTCCTATATTTACATAGTAATATTTTTAACGGTCTGTTGTATAATTTAAACATCACCTATAAATACTTAGGTACATATTACATACCGTTTACTTACTCCATTCTACTATCTAGTCAAGAAATTTATTAACCAGTTGTCGAATAAGTATTAATAGAAATTAGAGTTCGATTCTATATTTGGTCATAAAAATATTATTATTGCTACTAGATAGATTATAGCTAGTCAATAATTTTAGTGTTTAAAAATATTAGAATCGGGTTTGTGCTAAGTGGAAATCTACCAGTAAAAATGAAATTAGGTATAAGAAGATATTGATGGTGCGCCTTAAGTAATTTTTATGCAACGTTTTGTCAAATCCCTATAGTGTGCACCGATTGATTTGCATATATCTTAGCAATTCCATATTGGTACAACCAGCGTCATGTCGACAAGAAAGAAGGAAAGAATACATTTTCCCACATACGTCTTGTCAATTTCAAATTACTTCCTAAGCGGCCGCTAAGTTTATGCAACCGCTCTTGATGCAACAGCAGAGCGACTCGATGGATTCTTGAAATATTCTAACAAAATGATCTAGTAACAGAAATAGCGAATGGTTTTCATACTGTAGTAATTTTTTCAAAACTTCTATACATTTTTTTGGAGAAAAATTAAAATTTGGTTATTGTTAAAAGCGTTTTTTAAATAGAATGGGTCGTTCGTTTAAATCCGAAAAATGTAAGTACAGCTTGTCAAGGCTAGGAAAAAGTGTGAGATTTGCTGGCGATGCGCAGAAGAAAAAGTGAAGCAGCATTCGGAGAGAAAAGGATGCACTTTACGCGCGGCCAGATCGAGCTCTGTGTACATTCTCGTTGAAAAGTTGTTTAGGTTGATATAGCGTACATTTCTACTTATTATATAGGTTGGCAGTTTATACCAAAACAAAAATATGATATTGTTTATTATTTATTTCATTATAATACGTTGGAATTTTAGAAAGAAATATCAAGAGTGTGATTATATAAATATACAGGTAAGATTTTAAGGGATAATGTAGGTAATTACAATATAATTGAGATAATAGCAGCAGAATAGTATAATGGTTGCTAAATGAGAGAATTAACGTGAATTTGTTGAGTTCGGGCACATAATACAATGACAGGTCACTATGAGAATCGGAATCATATGCTTCAAAATCACTTTCACTCTCTTCTTGTAAATTTATTATAAACTCGTCTATTACTAAATCTAATGCTGGTTCCTTTTCCATGAGAGACCATTCAAAGTCTTTAGCGTGTTCACATCGTTTTTTCAGTTTTCAGTTTCAACAGTTTTTAATTTAAAATCTATGTTTTTTTGAGCAACATATTGTTTTAAGGACGCCCACACTAATTCAATGGGGTTCAAGTCGGGATGATATGGGAAGAGCCTTAGAACTGTATGTCCGTGAGCAGCCATTATTCTGTCGATTTCATATATTTTGTACTGTGGTTTATGAACTTTTATTACACTGTGCAAGTCTATTTTTAACATGTCATCTGTAAATGGTATATTTCGTGTTCTTAACCACTCTCTCATTTCATCTTTTCGGTAACCCATATTAGGATATTTTTCAACTTGTACATTATGATAGGGGGCATTGTCTACAACTAACACACTTTTTGGTGGCAAATTAGGAATAAGCATTTCCTCAGGCCATTTTTTATAATTTGTATAATTCATCTCATTACGATAATCACCCGACTTTGTGTTTGATCTAAATTTTAGATAAGCATTTTATATAAAACCGTTTTCGCCTCCTGCATTCACTATATTTATTCTTTGTCCTTTTGAAATCGGTACATGGAAACCTTCATTAGTGTTGTTATTCCAACTTTTGACATGGGTGTGAGAGGAATGGACATACGTTTTGTCCATATAGATTATAGGTTTCTTTTCTGCCCGGAATTGCTTTATGCTTCTTAAGAAGTTTCTTCTCAGTTGTTGTATTTCTGGTTTTTCCATCAGCAATTTTCTGTTATTTTTTGTTTTTCTCCAACAAAATCCCATGTCGTGCATTATTTTGCTAAAGGTTTCACGCGATCAATTATAGCCTGTCTCTTGGCTAAATTTCCGGTGTATTCTTCGCAAAGTTGGAACTTGTTTTTCGACTGTGTAATAATTTATTTACGGTTACTATGACAGCGGTAACAATTTGCATGATTGATTTTAGTGGTATATTACTCTTGTTCGAATTAATTTTATTATTTACATTCTTGTACGTTTACATTTTACATTTACATGTTTCTCTTCATTTTCTCCTACGGGTTGCGATAACTGACCAGAAAAGCTTGGGACCTACCTTGGTAATAATCGCTGGTCGCAGGAGCATGTATATACGAACAGAGCAATTCTGTAAGATACATTTGCAGTACGCCACGTAATAGTAATATAATTAAAAAAGAGTAACACGACGTGACATGCTCCAATTCTAAACAAACAAATCCAATAAGTTATAGAGGTTATATTATAGCCAGAAAACTGCAAAAAAGTCATACCAGTAAGACCAAGAAACAAGAGCTTTTCAAAAAGTTGCAGGTAGAGCCAATGTACACAACTTAAAAAGCCAAAAATAATTATATGTAGCACAAATAGTTGGGCCAACAATAGCTGATAATTAATTAGTTGGGTAATTTTGTATTGGGCACATTACTGCAGGCCCAAGGCTTCCCTAGTTGGACCAACGGAGATTTCTACCTATGTATAATGTCGTAAATATGCGAATGTGTCGTAAAATTTGGCACATGTGAAAGTGAAGCGTCACTGGTCAAGTTAAGCGCCATTATCGTGTCTCTAATCTCGATAACATAAATAAGGACGATTTTTAAGTGATAGTGAAAGAAAGAATAATTATTAAAATGCAATTAAGTGAGAAAGGTATGTTGTTTAATACTGCAATTGTACCAATTAAAAGGTGTCTATAATGACTATTTTTCAGAAAACATAATATGTACAATGTAATTAAATTTACAACAGAGAGTGTGATCAGGGAAACCTGACAAACACTAAGAAAAAGAGAATGTCACTAGCCACCCTACAAAATATAAGAAAACATTAAAGTCCTGATGAAAAGTAACCTATCTATATCATTCCTAATTAGGAATACAATAAAGGTTATTTATTAAACAAATTAAGAAAAACTAAGATAAATAACATTATAACTTTAATCGTAATTAAAGTAAATGTTCGATATGTCCACCATTTTATTCTATGCATTTGTCTATACTTTCCATAAAAGATCGTCTCATATTAAATAATATCATTGGGTCAAAAAAACCACTGCTCTATTTATTTCTTCTTAAAGTTGGTAGTGGGTATTTATGATATCCTTATAAACAAGTTGTTTTATTGTACCCCATACACTGAAATTGAGAGGATTAAATTCTGGGCTACGTGGTGCCCAAAGGAAAGGGATACCGCGACCAATCCAGCCTTCAGGAAAGTTAGTATTTAACCTGCAAATTGGTATCTTAATAGTAGATCTGCTGACAATACATTTTGCACCGGAGTAAAATGGTGTTGGTGACACTTCTCAAGGTGCAGTTTTTTAAAATTAAATTTTACTGATACCTAAATCATAAGATAAACGTCGTGTGCTAACCTGAGGATCATCCTCAACGCAAACTAAGTTATCATGTTTAGGACGAAATGAACCACTTTCGCCTAAATTCCCAAATAAATTTTTAAACGTTTGATGGTTAAGTTGCTGCCTGTTTGTATATTTTCTCAAAAATTATCGTTTCCCAGCACGCCCGTTGAAATTTTGCTGACAGTAAATTGTAATCATATCTGTCAAATCTGTATTAGAATAATTATTATGTCTCGGCATTTCCCTTTTTTTCTTAGTTCACCAAAAGAAATACAAAAAATATTGAAACAATAATATTTCTCGGACGCACATCTACTACGTTAACATTTTCGAAATTAATAATTAAATAAGAATCATGCAGCTGATCACTAAAATGCGATTATTTCTAAAACCGTTAAGTTTTGGAGTTATTAAATAGTATACTTTTTTTTTGTTAAAGTGATGTGATTTTAATAATCTTTTCCAAAAGGAGCGCTAACTTAAACGGCAAAAAAGTTTTGCTCACATTTATGCCACAATTGTGGCCTATGTAGCGCCCTTAACAAAATACATTGAAATAGGTACAAAATTATGATTTTTCATACCCAAAAACACCCACTATTAAATATTTATGTATTTATGTCAAAAAACGTTAAAATTAAAATTTCACTTTTAACACCCTGTATCTTTCTTATTATCAACATTTTATTAAAGCAAGTTAGTTCAAATTGTAATATTTTAAAGTGAGGATTCTACTATATTTTTATATACAATTACTTAAATTATTAATATTAAATTATCTAAATAGGCCAAGATAAATCTGTCGAGCAACGCGAAAGATTTATTTATTTACAAAACGCAATCTTAATTTTTTTCAAAAACGGTTTACCGTTAGACGTATATGTATTGATAAACTTTTATATACATATATAAACATTACGTCTCTATATTACACACAAGAATCCAGCTGCTGATTATAGTTGATCCTTAAATATGCGTACAATTATCGATGACATTCTGTATATATATTTCAATGTAAGATTTCTAAAATTTGCAATTTCGCCAACAATTGGCTAATAATAAGGTAGACATAGTTATTCCAATGTTGGGCCAACCGATTATTAGGACACGATTGGTTGGTGATTAGAAGACAAAGTGGTCATACTGATGTTGAACCAACCTTTGTTTTAGGAAGTAAGCCAACCGTTGACCGACTATTTTGTGCTGCATGGGATGGGAATTACCATTCCATATACAAGGTGGTTGATTAGTGGCTAATATCTTCTGAAGCTTTGAAGGTGTACAAACAAATTTTTTTAAAAAAGTCACCAAAGGGTTAGATTTTAAAATTAGTTGCAATGGTACATTGTGTTCCAGAATGCTGTGCCAGATGAAAGATACCCACCCTATATTTTGTTGCATTTTTTGATTCTGCTTAAAGAGCTGAATTCATTAATCGGATACTTGGGGTCTAACATCAATGGCTATAGAGATATATGGCGATAAAAATGGATATTTTTTGTGTCGAAAATATTCATTATTGGTCAAACCGACTTACAGGTCCTTATCCTAATTTTTATCTACTATCTAACGAGATATAATTACAACGAATACAGGGTGGTCAAAAAATTACTACTGTTTTGAATTTTTGATCACACTGTATTTGTGTTAAATACATGTTACTAAATAGAGAGGGCCATGTAAGCTGTTTTGTCCAATAAAGAATATTTTCGATACAAAAAAATCGTAAAATTGAAAATTCTCGATTTTTAACCTGTAACCATTAATATTAGACACAAGTTTGCTAGATCAATGAAATCAGTTCCTTAGAAAGAATCAAAAATACAGTATTTTAAAAAAGGTATCTTTCATTTGGCAGGGCCTTCTGGAACACATTGTACAATTGCAGCTAATTTTAAAATCTGATCCTTAAGAGTGGCTACAATCTTTAAAAACTTTGTTTGTATACCTTCAAAGATTTAGAAGATATTAAACATTATCCCACTAGTCAATCGCCCTGTATAGATAAATCTATTTATTATCCGAAAGATAAAATAAGATTTTGGATCTTCTAGATTTATGTATTTCAAAAAAAGTGTCACCAAACTTTATTAAAACAGAAGAAAATTTCGACTTGAATTAGTGGGTAATATTAAATCCAATTAAAAAAAAAAAGGTAGAAAAAAGTAGTTTTAGAATAGACGTATAAGAAAAAGTAAGAAATTATAAACTAATAGGAAAAAATTACAGGACTCTTACAAAATACTACTTATAGATATGTAAAAAAGTACATAAATTATAAAGTAATTATGCTACAATAACAATATCAGTGACTTAAATAAAAATGGAAAGGTCTGAAGGTGGCAGCAGAATCCAAAAGTAAGTTTTAAAAAGGTAAGAAACATAAGAAAAAACATTTATTATACCTAATTTAGAGCAGCTAATGGCATATAAGGCGACATAATACTTCTTGTGGAAGATAACAAAAAATAACAAAAGTTATGTAACCATATAGTTGTCCTGTACATTTCTCAGTTAATGGAATTGTAAATTATAATTTTTTGGTGATTCGTTTTTTCTATGATAAAAAACGTACCATTGAATACCAGGTGAATAATATTTTTTATGCATGAAGGAGTCACATCTTATTTTAACAGACCACCAAGACAATGGCTAAGTAACAAGGCAAAAATAAAAACATTGTTCAAGGTGCCCAATTATCAATCGATTAGCTAGCTCGATCAATGGATATCATTCGCAGAGATTCTACCATTTGGGTGATTTCAAATTTAAAGACCGTAATAACAAAAAAAAGTTATTCTATTGTGAATACCACAAAAACAAAGATATTTTGAAGAGTCTTTGTAATATTTATTTCAAATGTGTCTTATTTATTTATTATAAAGTTAGTTAATTTGTATTTTTACTTCTTTTTACCGTCTACTAGGCGTTTTGATTTGTCCTTTGCTTTCTTAGAAGTCGAATACGCCCATTTTAGTTTCAAAACTGTAATTTTTCAATAAAGTTGTTAACAAAAAAATTCTTTAAAAGCAAGCTTTAATTAATAAAGAAACAATAATCAGTTTACAGTATTTTAGGCAGATTTAAACAATAATAGTCATTGACCTGGCACGATTTTTTTATTATCCTTCATCTTACCATGAAATTAAATTGGGCAGCTCTATTGCACTAACTAGTTTGCAGTAATTTTATGTAGTTTTGAATAGTACATTTATTAGCCGGCACTAATTTTTTATTGCGCCTCATATTACCTAAAAGTTAAATTGGGCATAAACAGTTCTGTAGCACAAGCTAGTTTGCAGTATTTTTATATAGATTTCAACTGTACCGTTATTGCTCTCGCACTAATTTTCGATTACCCCTCATATTACCTATAAGTTGATAATCGACAACGCATTATGATGTAACTCTAACTCGCCATTCAATTAATTAAAATTTATAGCCTTATTTCTGAAATCCGATTGAATTCGAAGTGGCACAATAATATATCTGTCCACGTATACATCATTGATGTTATATTACGCCGGTGATTTTTTCCATAAAGAAAAAAGGGAAAGCGGTTCATTTGGGATGCAGACCAATTATTTTCAAAACAAAAAACAGAAAAAACCTATTAAATTCTAAAACTAGATCGATGATTTTGCTCCGTTTACCTAACGATTTCCATCTTGGACTTCCTTATTTTAGTTTTAATGATTTTTTGCCGATTTTGGTCACTTTAATCATGGGAAGGGTATTTGATAATGTGAAATTGATCTGTAAACAAGTTCTTATTTTATTTCTTTACTATCATGAATACCGCAAATCAGAAAAATAAAAGAAAATTTGAGAAAACGTTTCATTTTTTAATAATACGTGGGATGATTTAAAATTTTTTGTTGTCAAACGCATTCGGAATTGTGGTACAGTTACTTAATTTTATAGTATTGCTAAATATTCCTCTCCCGAATTGTAGCTACTCACAAAGAATCAACAATGACAGGTTTCTGGTGTGGCCCAGATTTTTTGGATTATATTTTATCTTGTGAACCGATTACCTGAACTTCACTTGTTTTTGGTTTACCTTGGCCTAAAGGTTTTCATATTTTTTCGTTCTCATTACTGGGCTTTTATTGTTTCATTTGTTTAGATGTCCATACAATCTGAATCTTTTTTCCTTTTATCATATTTGTTTAGTTGAAGATCAGGTAAGGTTCCTCTTATTCCATTGCAGTCATTATGATTATCTTTATGAGAGACCTAACTAATACTTTTTAAATAATAATATCATCATTTATTCGAATGTTGTTCAACAAAAATGAAAGAGGAGAATAACTTTCAAGTGACTGGCAAGAACAATTTAGATTCCGGAAAGCCAGATTATGTTAGGATAATATATTTATCATGAGACAAGTCATTGAACCACATATAGCCTTCATTGATTTAGAAAAAATGTATGATTGTGCGCCTAAGAACAACTATGGGAAGCAACGAGAACGATGAACGTTGGAGAAAAATTAGTTAATATAACACAAAGAATATACATATAAGGATACAAAAGCACAAGTAAAGATAGGTAATGAATTAACAAAAACTATCGCCGGAACAAAAGGTCTCAAATAAGGATATAGTTGATCACCCACACTTTTGAATATACATATATAGCAGGCTTTAAGAAGGTGGTATAGAAAATGTGTAACAATAGGTAGACAATACAAGGAAATGTATTGCATTCATTACTTTTCGAGGATGATTAGGTTATATTTCCACAAGGGATACATATGCTAAGAACATTAAAGAAGAGCACGCATTATGTGGACTTAAGATAAATATGTGTAAGACTCAATAACAGTGTTTCGGATCGTAGGTAGCAGATTTAAATTTAAAAGAAAAAACTATTAACAGTTGCCAGACTTTTAAGTATTCGGGATCGATGATACATCGAGATTTTACTTCTTTACGAGATATAGAAATTAAAATAGCACGAGCAAAACAAGCTACAAAAGCATTTCATGAATTGATATGGAACAAGACCCTCACCAAAGGCAACAAAAAATATTCTTCCAAAGCATAATACTAAATATTACGTTATACAGAGTGGAAATATGACCGGAGAAAATAATAATACGAAATAAAATAAGAACAGTCGAATTAGATTTAATGAGATGTCTACAAATAACCAGAAATGACAGAATAAGAATTGAGGAAATATGAAATCAGATGGGAGTAGAATGCTCAAAAAGAAAAAAAATTGGAAAACAGCACTACAATGTCCAAAGTATGCCAGAACACACGTGACCAAAAAATATATTGGATAGGAACCCCAGGAAGATGGCGGAAAGTAAGACTGGCTTTACGATTGAAAACATAACATATATAGGGAATGCGATGATAAAGAGCGACCTCAGAATAGGTGACAGGGAAGAAAGACAGTCGTGGAAGGCTAAAACGGCGATTTCATAATAGCAATGTGCCGAAGAAGAAAAATAATATTCTTCAATATTTTGTTTTTAATGCATGATTGGGTCATCGATTTTCTTATCATATTACTTTCAAAAATCTACAACCCTTATCGGAAGTGTAATTTATTCCAGTTTTGAAATAGAAATAGAGTTAATTTATTTTTAGTCATTACGTAATTTTTTTCTTGGTTAATTCTTATTTCACTATTTCTAGCTTCTCATTTGGCATATATATATCAACGAAAATTGTACTTATGAAGCCTATTTAGAATATACCACAAAGAAAAGTATGGAAAACCCTACCACAAAGTCCCTTTTCGAAGTAATATATGGTAAATAATCGGATCTAGAACCAAAGTAGTTTCTAGAGCAGGATATGCATCTAGTCTGATAAGGAAAATAATCTTCTTATTAGGTTGAAACCTATGTTGTCACTTAGTGTTAATATCATCTTAGAATAAGTTAGAAAGAAAATAATTTATCAATGCATAGTAACATCCATTCTTATCAAGGAATGCCCGGCAAAAATACAGGGTACTCACATATCATGGCAGCTTGAGGTTGAGGTACTATATAATATTCGTTGTAATGAAAAAGTTGCAGAACCAAAGAATCACACCTACAGAATATCTTGAACTAGAACTAGGTCATACAAAACCACCGGGATGAATTAAAAAATCAATGAGGTATCAACATAGCAAATGCTACAGAGAAACAGTGCAAGAAGTGCCGAATTATTAAGAAGGCTTCATATAAAAAGTTTCCTTATTACAAGACAATTTATAATTAGGTGTTGCTAGATAGGTTCTAAATTAAAAAAAGTTCACATACCATATTTAAAAAATATAAATCTAAGTTACAATGTATATGTCGATGGTATGTGACGATTAAATAATAATACTTACTATTACGTTATGGTAATCTATATTAACAGGCCAACTTACAAGAAACACCCATGGGTGATTTATCAGGTAATATTGGTGGGATAGAGCAACCCGGGTTTGTATAAAAACCGATTTTGATTTCACCTAATGCCAGTATCAATTTCAGTTTTCATACAAGCTATCGACAAAATGCAGGTACACATACATTATATGTTTGCAAAATAGTGTTTTTATGTGCGATTACTTGTTTTCAGTTTACAGTGAAAGTTAATTTGACGAGAGTGGAAATAAGGAAGATGATTTGTTAAAATAATGCCTCATTATTGTGATAAAAATGTTTATGACCTAATATATTCTAAATTTATTTTCTTAATTTTTATTAACAGATTTTTCAATTCAGATATATTCAATTGTATTAAATTTTCTGTGAAACTGTGAAGAAGTGAAATTTATTATTATGGTATCTTTATTTTTTTAAAGAATTAATTGACATAATATTTCTATTATGAAACTATCCTTATATAAATTTTTATTAAAAATATTAGCTATTTTGACTGTTATATTCGTGTCCTACTTTATTTAATTCTTAGAGAAATTTGTTAAATATATATTTCTTTGAAAAAATAAGTCTAAAAAAAGAAAGAAATTTAATTTCATATTTTATAAAATGTTTGTTACGATTTGGAAAAATTCTATGACTTAAATAAAGAACGTATAGTATTTTCGAATATTTCTTTAATAATGCGTTATTTTTCATAGTAATGTTGACAGCTTTTTTTTCAATATAACACCTGCGTATTTTTTTCTTACATTATTTATATATATTGTAATAAAATAATAGTGATTTTATTAACTTCAATAAATCTTTTTAATTGACTTTTTCTAAAATTGACATACCATGACAAGCTCTCTTTTGAAACTAAAACAATCTATCCTAATTATAATAAAACAAAAAATGTCTAGTAGAACTTATAACATAAATAATTTTCACATTTATATAAACTTAATTGTTATTAAAAAAATTATATTACAATTCCCCAAAATTTTAATTTTCTAAATAATATTCAAATACAGCGTGTCATTAAAAGAAAGTGGGTGGTGATAGTCCTCTTAAAATTGATAAAAAAGCTCCTATAAGTATGGGTTGCTAAATGCTTGTTAAGGGAGTTAGGGGCGTTAAAAGGGTATTTTTAAAAAACGGTTTTCTTGAAATTGTAAGATTAAAACACGATATCAAAAATCCAGACTGGCACAAAATTTACCCCTAAATCAAATGGTGATACCAAAAAATTATTTGGAATTGGTATGGGGTTGATTAATGAAAAACTTTTTTGGGTTTACTTTTTACAACGTCGGTTCATTTTTTAAAAACTCGCTTATGGTAACGGTTTTCGAGAAAATTGAAGTTTGGTGAACCCGTATTTGAAAATCATAAAAGTATTCAATGTAGCTACCATTTATTTCAAAACAGACACCTGCTCTTCTTCTCCAGGATTTTGGTACCCTGAGGAAAATCCCTGTTGTTGTAGAAATTTGATTGAAGCAGTCAATTATGAGTTGTCGTAGCTGCTCTTCAGTATTATCAAAACTTTTAAATGGCTCCACAAGTAGAAATTTAGTAGATTAAGATCTGGTGATTTTGCTGGCCAACTTTATGGACCACCACGTCCATTCAAATCCAAGTATTCATTGAACAAACGATATACTTTTTGGTAACTAGTTTACTTATTTCATTTTTTGTAGCAATAAAATTTATTTAATAAATTAATGAAATTTTAATTTTTTAATTAATTATTAAATTAAATAACTATTTAATAAGTTTAACACGCTACAATCTTTATAAATTTATACTGATTATCTTGTGAGCAACTCATCAAAAAATAAATAATTGAACTTTTATGGAAATGAACAAATATTGTAAAAAACAACCCTAAAAAAGTTATTCATAAATTAACCCTTACCCTTTCAAGAACTACCCTTTTCGATTAAAGAAATAATTTTTCGATACAACCATTGCAGTTAGGGGCAAATTTTATGCCAGCCTGGATTTTTTTCTAACTATATCTTGTTTTTTAAGCTTAATATTTCAAAACAAACATTTTTTTCATTTTCCAGTACTATCACCGCTCGAATTTTTTTACACCATCTCAGTGATATATAATATAATATAAATAAGTATATTATTATTTAAAAATTAAATAAAATAGAAATTAGGAAAAAAACTAAAAATAATGAAATAATTCCAAATACAAAAATTTGATTTGAGGATACTTGCATCTAAATATAAAGAAAATTTCTTTTTTGTTTATTCCAATTCCATATAGTTTGTCTCTTTTGTATATTATTAAAATTTAAAATTTTTATCTTCAGAAATAACTTAAAACTTCTTTAGAAATTGTTTATAATTATAATGTCAAATACAGTATTATTATATCGTAATAATACCTGTCCACTTAAATTAGTATGAATCACTGCCCGGAGTTCATTCATGTTTTGTATGGATTCAATCTATTATTTAATATATGTAAAAATATTTTTGGATTTAGCTTATTACTCTTATATGTCGTTTCTATTCTTTTTCCAGTAATTTTATTTTCTAATTCTTGTTTGCATATTACCTCCTTGATTTTGAAATTTTACAATTGGTTTCCATATTCATTCTTTTTTCTTGAATGTGAAAACCTTCTTAATGTTCTTCTAGGACATTCAAATGGATATAATTTTTTGTATTCATACAGGGTGTCCCACGACGATTAAGACAAGTAATATATCAGAATTGGGCATTAATAGAGAATCATAATTTTGGGGGTGTAAATTAGAGCAAATGTTGCATCTTTTCTTGTTATTGTGTTACCCAATGAGGTATTTGTTTTTGGTCACGTGACGTCGCATTCAAAATTATTAATGGGACAACCTGTATATTTGTGCCTTTCTGTATTCCTCCCGATAAAACAATTCCAACAAACTAGCACACTTGGGGTCTAAAGTGATTAATTCAAGAGCTTAATCGTCGTGGGACACCCTGTATCTTCTTGTATAAGCTTTGTCTTTTTTTTTCTTTTTAGATTTTAATTTTCTTCTTTAGCGATATTCATATTCTCTTGTACTATTTCTTCGATACGCCTTATACGTTTATATTCTTATTATTGCTTATCTCATTTTTTTCTATTCCTTACTTACTTACTTAGTTTTCTATTTTTGTATCTTGGGATACTATTTTTTGGTTGTTTGTTTTTTATCCGTTCCTTCAAATTTCTATTTTCGGCACCTATTCTATTGATATGTTCGTTTTTTATTTCTGTTTCCATTTTATTGACCTCAGTTCTCATTTTTTCATTTGAATTTAATTTGCACAAGCATTATATTTTTCAATTTAATTTTATTTTTATTTATACGAAAGAAATAATTTAAAGAAAAAAATACAATGAAAATAAATTTTGCAAACATTGTGTCCACTTGATTTGTCTTTCCGACTCACTCAGTTATTGCCACACCATAAATCTATGCAGAGGCCATCTTGTTAGTATCAAATTTCATCTATTTTAATTATCATTAGGAAAAATATAAATATAGGACGACATATAAATGAACTAAAAAGTGGAATTAAAGACTACATGAAATATGCAAATACTTTAATAATAGATCATTTTTTAGGTTAGCCCAAAATAAATCGGATCCTCTATATATTTCTTATTTTAATTTTTTGCAGGTGTTATTAATTGCATTATTTATAAGTGCAGTGACCAGTTATCCCATCGAATATGACGAACGTGGTCTCACTTTATTACATCACGCTCCAATTGCTCACTCTGTAGCTATCAAAGCCGAGCCAGTGGTACGTATTTTGTGAAAATGTTCACCATGTATAAACGTTCTCTGTGATCATGTAATTTTGTTCTTCATTTTTAACGATTATCGCGTAAAATGCGGATGAATAACTGATATGGTAAAGAATTTTTTTACCATAAAAATCTTTTAACTTTCCACAATACCTTGTTTGTTTAAAAAAGTAGTTCCATCTTCAATTTTACGACATTAACCCTATTTGGAGAAGCTGTTAAATAAAGTGTCGTTTGATGACAGTTAGAAAGCATAGAAAATAAGAACAAATATTCTTTAGAAACATAATTTTATTAGATAAAAATTACAATTACAATTTATTTAAAGTTCATATTTGACAGGTAAAAAATATACTCTTTTAAATTTTGACTAATATTATTTGGTTAATTCAAAGTAATAACTTCATCCTAATCAGAAAACCTCCATACAGATAAAAATTATTGTGCAATTCTCGTAACTCCAAGTTTTGTCAAACCTCGTAAATTCTTTGTTACTCTCTTGTAACCTAAACAGAAAAGTTCGTAACTCCTTTATCTATTGTCTATTTTTCAAACACAATATAGGACCAAAATATAAATCTGTTTGTGCGAAAAAAGGACAAATGCGAACATTGTGTAATGTACCAAGTGAAGAACGTGAGACAAGAAAAGGTTGAAGCTCATAGAAAAGAGTTTCTAAAGCAAGGCGAGAAAATGAGAAAGAAAAGATTATTTCAATAAAATATTTACAATGAATTTGTAGAGTGTACTGTTGAGCATGAAGTTCATCATATCAACCCAATCTATAAAACTAAATTAATCGTTAATAATTTAAGACTCCAGCATTCACTGTTGGCTATAAGTTAACAGTGCTGTTCTTAAAGTGGCGCCGGGAAACAGTAACAAAGCCTACACAGAACACGACGGCTAATAACCCTGATGCCACACATTAATTAAGAATATTTGACTTATACGCTAATGAGGGATTTTGCTTCGTGTGGAACTAATGCGAAGGAAAATTAACGGCACGAGAGTTTTCGATTATTCTCGGAAATTGTGTTTCTCCGCTTACTAAAAATGGTCACAAAGAAATTGTTCTTAACGAGACGGCTGCGGTTACCAAAACCAAAATACATGGGGCATACTCAAAGAGAGGTGGATTATATGTTCTCGTGAATTGAAAGGGATGTAAAAAATCAAAAAATAAAAGTTTAATTATTTTGAAATTATGAAACATTAATTATATTTAGAATGATGCTGTTATATGTAATTATGACTTTAAGCATTATGCCCAAACATATTTGGACGGCATTGCTTACACTGATACTTTATAAAAAAATAATTAGGTAACTAGAACCTACTGTTATACACAAAGAATTGTACCGAATGCCAAGAAAATCTTCGATTGTCCGAATATTTTTTCGAAATATATATGTGATTTAATACTTACACACCCTTGGAACAATTCGATTTCTATAATTTCATAATATTACACAGCAGTATGAGACTCCGAAGTTTGATATCTCCATTATTGGATATTCTAACAATGTCATAAAGTTTTTTTCACTTATAATACCACTAGTGCCTAAAAAATTTCCTGATAATAATTTAGGCACGTGTGGTATTCGGTAAGAAAATTTTACACCATAAAATTTCAAAACTTGACAGACATGAATTAAAAATAACACCGTCAAGTCGTTATGTCATGCGCATATAAGCGCTTCTATAGGACAAAAAAATTTCCAGTGTAATTTCGTCTAGGGTACCCACCAAGAGAAAAATTTCCGGAAATTTTGGTGGTTGCCATAGAAACAATTTAAAATAAAAGCATTTGATTGGTTATAAAATAGAGGTGTAAAATTTTCATTGTAATTTGACTAGTCACGATTTTGCAATTTGAAAATTTTACATTAAAAATACGTTTTAATGGAATATTAATTCGTTTTTTTATTGTAATGGTAGGTTTTTTGTGTAGATTCATAAAACATTAGTTTTACAGGATTATA
This sequence comes from Hermaeophaga mercurialis, assembly GCA_951812935.1. Taxonomy (NCBI): domain Eukaryota; kingdom Metazoa; phylum Arthropoda; class Insecta; order Coleoptera; family Chrysomelidae; genus Hermaeophaga; species Hermaeophaga mercurialis. The sequence continues at coordinate 18,974,630 of OX638360.1, forward strand.
TTTTTCGATTGTTTAATATATTATAGTGCAGCTAACAACACAAAATATTAAACTCTTACTTTCTGGAGTTTATACATAATAAATATAAAAAGATAAATTATACTTATCTAAATTTCACAGTATTCCAAAGCTTTTTAAGTTATATCCGAGTTAGGTCTCACTATTATTGGTATTTTTTCAATAAATTATTATTTTTTTTATTAACGAGAGTGTTACGGTGCCAATAATTGATATAATGTTGTTGCTGAGAATTCCAAAAGTGTTAAAACTGTTTCACGATTTAATATATTGGTGATATGGCCCAGATATATTGATTTCAGGAACAGATAATTTATTAGGAGTCTTCAAATTTAAGCCAATAAGATTTTTTACTACAAAAAGTGCAAGTCATAGATCACCTAATTAAATTCTCTACGTCACAATCACACAGTGTTGTCCAAATAGGAAATCGAGAGAATAATAGAAAAATGTATGGTTACGTTTCATTGTCAATTTTAAATTTATGTAAATAGGCATTGTTTATTTAAATTTATTCTACACTTTTCATTCCGTTTGAGCACAGCATAATAAATATTATGATTATACTGTGATTTTCGGTTCACTAATGTAAAAAATGTCGATACTGTAAATTAAATGAACAATTTAGCCTCCTTTAATATATACTCACTTATGTGTCAATTTGTATTACCAATATTAAGTACTAAAACAAACAAACAAAAATAAACACAAGTCTAACTAACAACATTTATTTATTGATAAATATTTTTAGCATAAACCCAATTAAGTTAACGATACTATAAATTTTGTTGTAACCGTGACAACATCCTAATCGGCTTGACCAACAGTTCAATTTCTCTTAAATACGGGTTTCAAGGGTCAACATGTTTTCAAAGTTATTTAAAATAAAGTATGGATTAGTGAATAGCAACTTTACAATATTGGTTTACAATTTTTGCCACTTTAATTTATGAATTGCTATTTTAATTATAGGTATTTTCTAAAGCACATTTCGTTAATAAATATTTTTAAATTACCTAAAAATGCGCCATTTCCCTTTAAAGTGTGTCAATTCAATGTGACACACTCTGCTAATTTTAATTAGTTATTTTTGTTTCATTGGTTTAAATTTAGTTTTGGTTTCTTTTAGGCTTATCCAAAGTACAAATTTGAGTATGGAGTAAAAGACAGTCACACAGGCGACATAAAAGAACAATCTGAAGAACGAGATGGCCACGTAGTAAAAGGGGAGTACTCTCTGGTGGAACCTGATGGTACTGTTCGGAAGGTGCAGTACGAAGATGATGGCCACAGCGGTTTCAATGCAATAGTCACCAGGACCGGACACGCGGTACATCCGCCCACACCTATAAAATTGGCGTTACCTCTGCACCATTACCATTGATTCGATTTTTGCGTTAACTTATAAGTTCACAATTAAAAAGGTTATGAGTTAGTTGTTAAAATCAATTACTACTGAATTACAAACAAACATAGGATAAGAATTGGCTATGATTACACTTAAAAATAATATGTGAAATACAACTTAATAAAGGTGACTGGAAAAATAAATTGCCATATTTATAATAGGAAAATCAGGGTGCTGGTTCGAAATTTAGTCAATGGATTTCCATACAAGAAGCATTTATTAAAAAGTTTAAATTTTCACTTTATAGTTCAAAAAGGGTTCTGTATATTTGTAGAATGACATGATTTAATGTATATAATGATGAAGTTATTGTTTTTACTGTTTAAAGTGTAATCAAGATTTATAATTTTTAAATTAAATAAATCATCGACGAACCGTTTTGTGAAAATTAATATTGTCCCATTAAATAAGAATGTTTGTTTAAATTGATATTTTCTTCTAGAGAAGTTGTTTAAGTTAGACACATTTTTCCAGCATTAATATTTTTGGTTTTAATGTTTTTAGATTTAGCTATTAAATATCGTAGTAGTGTGTAAAAAAGTACATTTATCCTTTAAAACTTAATATGTTTTCAAAAATGTATCTTTTCATTCGGTAAATAATATACTTTCTCTATAATTTAACCAAAATAAATAATAAATTTTGTCTATACTTCGTATGAACTATATATATCATAAAAAATGTACCTATATCTAGACTGAAACACTGAAATTTTTTTTATCTGTGATTTCTTTAATATTTCCAATAATTTTATTTCTTCATTTTTTTTATTTCATTTTGTCATTTATTTTGTAGATAGTATTCATTTTAATATGTTAAACATCATTTTTAATTACTTTAAATAAATTTTGTACCTTATAATATTATCGTGTTATATTGTTCTTGTAATCATTATATGCCAGTAAATATATATTATTTTTGAATAGATCCCAGTTTAATATTTTATATTATTAAGAGTCACTTCAAGACAGTTTAAAAGATAAAAATTGAATAATATTACTGACCAGCAAGGGTAAACATGCCCCCGATCTCAAGATGCGTTGGACAAATCGGGTTGATAATAGGCTGGAGTTCATTTTCTGTCTGCGAATTGCAGCGTGCATTTCGTAAAGTACATTTTGCAACTTTAAGGAAGTAGCTTTCACCTGTTATCTTGTTCTATTCGGGTTTCAAGCATTGTGTATATATCGGAGGCGTTCCTACTCAACCAAGGGGGTCGCAATGTCTTCATCGGAGGATCGCGGTTGTAACCAAAGTTAAAGTAAATCCGTCGCTCCAATAAAAATACAAAAATTTTAAAGAGAAAATATTATTAATATTAATATTTCAAATCGTAGTTATATTTTTTAGATACAAGTAACCAAGTGATTTTCTAAATAGAGCTTATTTCACTTCTTCGTTTTTATATTTACCATTGAAGAAAATTTAGGAAGTGGCGAATGATACTAATAATTTTTTAACTTTTCTTGCTAGTTCTAGATATTCTTCTTTTTTGTTGATCTACAAGAAATTAATCTGTAATGTGATTTAAATTCCATTTTTAAGGATTACATTAGTAGCAAAATCGATTAGATTTTCTTTGATCTTCGTGGTCAGATGAGCTGGTTGTACTGACATATCCAAAAAAGGATTTATAGTATCCATGTATGCCTATTGTCAGAGTCGAATTTTGGAAAGTAACTTAATAGTTTCTCTATCAAATTATGCAAGCTCTGTATCATGCAAAGTTTATGAGAGCTTGCTATAGGATTTTTAGTACAAATACCGTTGCACGTCAGGAGTGACGTACCTCTTTCGTCATAGTACTGCCAACTAATTAAAATTTCCCTAACTAAGATAAATCATACGAAACATCACGAAAATTCACGAGGACTCATGAACGTAGTCACAGTACTAAAAAACCGAAAAAGTAATCGTAATTATTTTGATAATTTTAGAATTATTTCAATTATATTGGCTTATATACGTCTTATTCTTTATAATATAAAGTTTATAAATCATTATTATATGTTTAGTACTCAAAAAACCATAATTTGCATTAAATAATTTTGAAATTTTCTACGCCCATGAGACTCGTATTTATGATGAAGAAATGACATTGTAGCGATTGGCATGCCTTGATGCGACGTTGTCGAGTATTTAGATTTAGAGTGTTTTTGATAGAGTAGAAATTAATCCCATTATTATTAATCCTAACAGCGATGACAGTGATTCAAGTGATTCAGATTTGAATTAGGAGAAAGGATTTACCTTTTGTAGGAATTCGAATATTGTAGTTGAATTGTTTCTTATAAGAAAAATATATATTTTTTTAAACAAAACATTGTCTTATTTTAATAACAATAAATAGTTTGCTATCTTTTTTATATGTCTCTATTTTATTTATTTAATAAAAATATAGTACAAATAAACAACATAATATAACGATTTTTATAACAGATTATTGAATATTAAAAGTAGATTATACAGCAAGAAGAAGAAGAATATCACAGTTGTAGATTGCTAATGAATCAACTGAGAAAAACATTTTTCAAATGAACTTTAAAACTGGCAGGATGAAGTGTCTTGAGTGTGAGGATCATATATTGTTCATATACGCTTCAATAAATTAATTTTTCATAATAATAAAGCTAAACAACATAACCTAACCTTACATTTTTGAAACTTCCTACATTCCTCGACAATTTAGACAAGCCGACAACACTGCAGGGTCGTGAACTCATAATTGATATATGACGTGCAACGGGATTTGTATTAAAAATCCTATACTAATGATTAGTCTATTGTAATTTTTTCTTCTAAACACCATGGAAAAACTCATACATTAGTTTCAGTAAAAACGTTAACCACAAAGAGAATTTTGCGAGGAATCATTTGATATTATCCTTGGTGGTTAAATGTTTTCTTTTCTCTATTGGATGTCATTGTTTAAATTATTTAAGATCACAAAATATTTAGATTAAGCGTCTGTAAATACATTAAAAATTTAACTTTTAGTTCCAAAATTCGTGTCAATATTTTTATGGATAGCCACTTGTCTTCTATGTGATAAAGGAGATATTGATGCAATGAAATCATGCAATCATAAATTATTTTAAAGAGTTTGCAGGGCTTTAACTTATCTCTTTTTAAAAATAATAATAAATACGTTATTTTTAAAAACTTAGGGGGTTGCCTTATTTTTTTACTTGTGTCACGTTTTCAAAAAGATTGAAAAATACTGATCTAACTTTTCCAAATAAGGGATTATATTTTAAAATTAGAAAATATTTTGAAGGCATATCATACTGAATACTCTTTTAAGTACATTGAGTTGCCTATATATTGTAAAATCTTAACTTGGGTTTATTTAAAATAATAAAATTATAAAAGTTATTGATATTATATTTATAGGATATCTAAAAACTAATAAGCAAATTAATGGTAGGTAGATCTTTTAGATTATAATGAAAGTCATTTTTCTTCTGCCCACAAAATACATTGGTAATATTTTGAATTCAACATCAGCACCTAGTTTAGAATGAATTATTATATCAAATTTATGCAGATTTTTTCTGTAAACGAATTCCTATTTTTAATAGCATTAAAATACAGTTTTAATCGACGATTTGCTACATAAGGTTCGTTAAAAATTATTACAAACAGTGGCAGCACAATATTTTAATTTTCAAAATTTGTTTTAGTACGAGTGTCATTTTTTTAAGTGAGAATCATTTGACAGTAAAATAAGAAAAACTTTATTTATAAACAACTTTATTGGAAAAGAAAATATGAATTTTTTGTTATTTTTCAACTTAATCTCCAATAATATTTAAGCACTTGTTAAGTTGTGGTACATGCTTTTGAATATCACTCAGTAATAGTTTAAAAAATCGGTAAGTTTTAGAAAAAGATTAAATTTGTTGGTGCTAATTCAGGGCTGTATGGCTGATGGATCAGTAATTACCATCCAAAGTTCGCCAATTGCATTTTTGTCCTTGGCATAATGTGGGATTGAGCATTATCATGAATATAATGATACAATTCACTGGATTGTTTAGTTTCTGGAGTGTAGTAAGCAGTGTTTTTGTTATGTGCTTCTCTGCCTTTTTTGGCACCTATCTCGAGCAATTCTTTTTATGTTGGAGCCGTTCAGATTGTTCTTCTTCATGAAGATTTGTCTGCACCACTTTCGCACATTACCATTATTCATTACATCTTTCCCACAATCTTGAATAAATTGCCGCTGCATTTCAGCAGGACTAATATTTCTTGTGCTTAAAAACAGTATTACATCTCGCACTTCACAATCTGTGGGATTCATTATCAACATCATGACCAATAAAACGGTATTACATAACAACCAACAAAAGTAGATACTCAAAAGGTTCTGTCGAAACAGTAGGGGACTGACCGAGAGTGGCTAATCTTGAACAGACGTCACGTTACAACCTGCGTGGACATAAGCTAAAAAATTACTCTCGTATACCTGATTAATTACCAATAACTAGTATAAATACATAACAGTACAATGTATTACATATTAAAAGGTGGCGGTAACTTCATGGCTATTAATGTGTAGAATACAATTTTGGGGTAATTGGAAAGAGAATTTTTAATTTTTCTAATTTATTATGAATATTAAAAAATTAAAATAATATCATTTAAAACTTAGGGACTTATTTTAAAAGACTGCCCAAGGGACAGTGACGCCCAGCACGCCTCTCCGGTCCAAGACAGCCTCACCTACCGTTTCTGCAAACGAGGCTCTGTCGTCACAAACATAAGTAACAACGATATCCGCACAGTGAATGTAAGTGCTTCGTTTGTTTTTTTTCAAGCGAAGACAGTGTGAATGTAAAAGAAGGATAACAAAGTCTAAATTAGAGACAGGAGATGACAAAACAAAAATAACGAAGAGAACAACAAAATGGAGTTAAACTAGATCCCGCCAAAACGACATCCCACTGTCCCCGAAGGAGAAACGACGAGCCAAAACTGAGCCGACAGCGAGACGAACCATGGTGGCGAACTAGTACTTGAGTTAGTAAGCGAGGTACTAATCTAGCCAACTAGCCAGCCACCCCAACCCGGCATTAGCGATGACAAACCCGAGGTGGTGAGTGGCTAGCCGAAAGTAAGACGAACCCCTAACTACGAAGTAGTACTTGAGTTAGTAAGTGAGATAGTAAGCAAACTGTGACTCTGGGAGGCAAACAGGGGGACAAAGGTGCATGACGTTGACTCACACAAAACTGAACGCGAACAGACGACGAAAAATGCCTCGCATTACCTCTGGGGCGACAATGACAGGTATCTTCACTTTAAAAACTCGGCCCGTTTTGGAGTGAAGTCTCGAGTGGACCAACAGGCTGGAGGAACTGGACCCCCAGAAACCAGGCCTATGGAACCTCCAGAGAGCCCTCCGAAGGGACAGACAACCCACACCGACGATCCATGGACCTAACGGGCTGGCTTACACCCCCGAGGACAAGGCGGAAGCTTTCAGGCAAACCATGGAACGGCAGTTCAGCCTAAACCAACACGAAGACGAGGACTCGGACTTTGAAGAAGAAGTAGAAGACGAGATGGAAGAGCTAAACGAGGAAGACGACCAGGACACAATAGGTATCACAACACCAGAAGAGGTAAGTCAACTAATAAAATTTGTTTCAGCTAGGAAAGCACCAGGACACGATGGAATCACTAACAGAGCGCTGAAGAACCTACCAAGGAAAGCCAAGGTACTCCTAACGACCCTGATCAACGGAATAATGAGGCACCAACACTTCCCCGGAACCTGGAAGTTGGCACACCTAGTGATGATCCGGAAACCCGGTAAGGACCCGCAGTTCCCACAAAACTACAGGCCTATTAGTCTTCTCCCCGCTATGAGCAAAATAGCCGAGAAGGTAATCCAGAGGATGCTACAGGAGCAGACCGAAACCTTGATTGTTCTGCCAGCAGAACAGTTCGGATTTCGAAGTCAGCACTGTGCGGAGCTTCAGGTACTGAGGATGACCGAATACATCACCCAAGGATTCAACAGAAACCAGTCGACAGGGGCAGTGTTCCTAGACGTCGCCAAAGCATTCGACAGGGCCTGGCACGGTGGACTGATCCATAAGATGAGGGAGCAGGGATACTCTGAAGGTATGTTAAAATTAATTAACAGTTATCTGCGGGACAGATGTTTCAGAGTCAAACTGGACGGAACCCTATCACAAGAAGGACACCAAGAAGCAGGAGTACCGCAAGGACCAGTTCTATCCCCACTGCTGTACAACATTTTTCGATATTCTCAAATTTAAAGGTACTTTACTCTTGAGTAAAACTCATATTTTTTGACAAACCTCGTATACCACTGAAAAAATTTGATATTTGATGATTGTATTCTAGATTTTAGATAACGCAGAACTTTTTATGAAGAATAACTTTTTTCCCTAAAATTAATAATAAAAAAGTTTTCCATATGATTCCAACTTAGTGGGACATATTGTATATAAGGTTAAATACAATTAGAAACACACAAATAAGAGTAAACCAATCCGCAATTTATAGAACACAGAAGACATAGTTGGAGGGGACAATAAAACATTTAAATAAAAATAGGTGATTAAAACAAATAGATGAAGTGAGAATCCAAATAAAAAGAAAAATAAGATGATCAAATCAAACTTGGAATGAAGCTATTGGTAGCATATTAAAAACGAGAGGCAAATCATTGGAAGAAGACGTAACCTTAACAAAATACAAAATCATTCAAACATTTTTTGTACGAATAATGAAAGAAAATCTAAACACAATACCTAACCTGAGAATTTAAATTTTTAGTTCTAGTCTCTAGGATTTTGTAATTGAAATGAAAATTCACATTAAAATTAATATTTAAATATTTAAAAAATATATGGCTCAATTGGTAAATAATAAGCATCATTTTTTGAAATGTTGGTAAAGCTGGATTTAGTATTTACGAAAAATAAAAATAATTTGTATGAAATATATGGAAACATTTAACATTTTGGACATTTACAAGAAGGTTGTTATATTAATCATCTTAATTTTTGTTACAACAGTAAACTGAAAGAATCAGAACAAGTCTGCACTGATTTGAAAAAAATAGAACATGCAGTTTTTTTCTAATAAATAATAATCGTTAATTTTATCGAAAATTCATTATAAAAACGCAGAAAACAATATATAAAAATAATCAAACTTTTAAGATTACTATATAATCCACCTTAATTAGTTGTAATACTCTAAAAACTTTTTAAAGGATATTTAAAATATTTATATCTAATAAATAATTTATTAGAATTTTCCGTGTATTTTGTACAAATTATTTTTTTCTTCGTAAATAATAAATCTAGGTTTACCAAAATTTAAAAAATGATGTTAATAATTTAACAATTTATCCATAATTTTTTCAAAATATTTTAACGTCAATTTTTTTTGTGGTAGTAGGGTTAGATAAACCTCAAATAAAATAAATCTTTTTAAATAAACAAAACATAATTAAACTCGAAACAAAAAAAATTAAAGAAATAAGTAAATATAGGCGTAAATAATAGGTAAACTAAATCAATTAGCATTTGCCTTATAAAATACTTACATCTTATTATAAAGATTGATTTGAAAATTATTGATAAACTCATTCGAAATTTAAATTTGGCAAAATTAAACTTGATATAATTGTTATTAAACTGTCTATAACAAACTTTCAGTTTAGTAAACAATAATCATTTGTTTAAGTTTAAGTTTTGGTCTAATTAGTGGTTAATCCTTTTAGACATGGATAATTCACTTTCTACAGGTTCTGTTAAGTGATGCTAAGCAGAAATAGTGTTCTGCTTTGAAAAATGCAAATTTGTTGCTTTCCAGATCTAAGTCGAAGAATTAACTTTAGTAAAAGAAATCCAAAAGTAAACAACCAAAGTTATAAAACAAGTTACTGGTCGATGAAAATTTTAGGTTAAGATTTTTTTATTAAACAAATTAAACTATGAATTCGAAACATATATGTAGTGTGAACTCTGTGCAATCTAAAATGGAAGAGAGCATGTCAAACTTCTGACATCTTTTTATTATTTTTCAAAAGCCAACGCCCTTTTGTGACTATTTTATGATTTAACATTTATTAAACTCGAGATTCATATAAATTTAATTTTCAAACAACCTAACTTATTTAATAAAACATGCTTTCACGTTAAATAATTACATAATATGAAACTCTTCTCTATTTGTTAATCTGAAATGTATAGTTATCATTGATAATTTAAATTTAAAATTATTACGTTTTATAGAGACATTTTTATAAAATTGACTATAAATTATAATTAAAATTTTATTGTATAAACTGATGAATTCATGTTTTCAAAATATATTTTGTATCAAAAACATAATTTACATTAAAATTAATGTACAATTTTTAATTAATAACTTCATATAATGCTATTTAAAATTTGAACTTTAATTTATACTAAATTCTAAATTTATACTATATGCTAAAAATTAACATGTCATATGAACTTATTAATTATGATTTACAAATTAACAAAGAAATAGCTTTTACTTTCATGTATCTTGACTTACAGTTCCTTCGAAAACACTCGACACAAAAAAGACTTTTTGCTCTAAAATATTTTGTAATTTAAGTAAGTCTGAATTGTTATTAATAATCTTTTTATTAATTTAGAAACCTTGCCATATTCGTTGATTTAATAGTGCGGAATATTCACATAATTTATGAAAGATATTCAGATCTGATTCATAACGAAATTACCAATAGTCTTAAATAAAATTATCTTCTATCCGTCACTGTGTCTATTTTTGTGTCTTTCTTTTTAGCATTGTACATAACTCAAGAAGACGTTAATCCGCAGAATGAAAGATAAGAATAATTATTAGCGACGTATTTTATAAATATCTACAGCTATTTACTTTTTATTACCTTTAAATTGTAGCTATCTGTGTTACTAAAATAAGAAATAAAATATAATCAGTTCAACTGAAATTTTCCTCCACAGAAGTATACCAGGTTAATCTAAATACCCTAAATATAACTAACTAGAATATTGAATTCTATTTGATAATAATATAATTTGGAAAACAATAAATATTTAGACTCACTATATCGTATGATATTTTACGATCTAGTGGATGTTAACAGGCTAGGCTACTATATCTACTTTGCATCTAGTTTTAAATTTAAATTTAAATTTATGGTCGATCTTTAATTTTATCGCGATATAACATCCCACATGTATTCTTGATATACTGTTTTAAAGTACCTGTTCGGTTTTATAACCTCAATAAGAAATATACAAGGCGAGTGCATGATTACCTTATAGTTATAAAATAATTTTGGAGATTAAATAACTTTCATCTGATTGTCACCAGAGAGGACTTCGCATATTTTTTCTTTACCTATTAACTTGCCTAAAATAACATGAAATAGACATGTCCTATCTCAGAGGCACAACCAGAAAAAAGAGAACTATGTTAATGTTTCGGTCAATTATGTAACAAACCACCCTATTTGGAGCTCATTTCCTATCCACAAATAAAGGAAAAAATACAAGTTGCACACCTACTTGGATGTTACTATCAATTAACTGGAATTCCCGTTTTGCTGGACTTGCTAAAAAGGTATCTTCGAGCTACATGGCGATTGAATAGAATTTTAATATGGATTCTACCAATATTATTAGTAAGTAAGCCTAATACTATTTTTATAAAAAACCTAATTGAGATAGATTCTAAGGAGAATTGTCACGAACTAAACAATTGAGAAAATTGAAGATCAAATAAGAAATAAAAGATTAGACTAAGTAGGAAAAAATTTTGCAGTCAGGAAACAAAAGGTTACATGGGAAAGTAGCTGAGGTAATCATTGTTTGCAAATACCATAAACCTCCGAATGATGCCACAGCGTACAGATATACTCGTATTTCGCTAATGACAATTAGATCTCAACTATTCGAGAAACTATTACTGAAATGAGTAAAACCTAGTATTTAGAAGTAAAAAATACAGACTTAATCTTATATTATAGATGTTCTAGTCAATAATCTCTTATATCACTGTTTTTAATATTATCTGACGATGCCAAAAGGTGAAACAATTGTCATAACAATATTTAAAAAGAGAAGGTTCTCTATTAGGTTCAAAATGTGGTATAGAGGATTAACCAACCGTTCTTTTTGCCGACAACCTGGCCAGTGACATTTTTAAGTTCCTCTGAACTGAAGTGTGGTCTAACCGCTAGCCCTTTTCTACATCCAATATTTTAATTTGACTATTTGGCTTGGTATTCGTTTTTCGGGAGTTTATGATAGCTCCAACCTTCTCACTTATAGTGGGCTTCCTTTGTTTGCTCTTATTGGGGAAGCGTTTCTCTTATTTCCCAAGCCATTGGGGGTTGGCCCTATTAAATGGCTATATCATTATTCTTGAACACGTCTCTTCCTTTGATATTGTTATGAGTATATATTATATGTTATGATTATACAAGTCTCATCCATGCTTATTGGTTGTCAGACTTGTGTAGCATCCCATTTGTTTTTGTTTTCTACCCTGTTTTGGGCATCCTTATTACACCTACCCACGCTAGTTTTATTTTTGAGTCTTTGGCTCTTTATCTCTTCCTCTCACGAGGACTGTTACCTTATAATTATTTTTAACTTTTTCAACAGTATTCGGTGGTTTCTGAGTTGCATAAGTGCACTAAAAGTGTGAACCACTTTTTGTTCTTTTTAATTGAATCATATATATTAACTATTAACATACTGGTTGTTTAAACTTGAGTTACCACATACTCTTGTTAAATTTACTTATTTTCCACTTATATTTATCGTTATCTATCATGTAGGTATACCTTAAGATAGTATGTTCAGTACGAAATACCACTAAAAATAATCCTATACCCGAGAAATGAAAAACGATTTAGCAAAATTCTTGATAATTAATTTGAATGTTACTCTAAGGTAAAAGAAAATTAAATGCAAAAAAAGGAAAGAACTATACAAAAATAAAAAAAAACTTGTAAGGTACTATTGAACAAACAAATTTTAAAGCTAAAGAGCAACAATTGCAACAACCAATTTTTTCAGATATTGACAGTGATCCAAAAGTAAAATTAACTTAAAATCAAAACAGTCAGAAAAGAGTTAAGTGGGAAAAATACGAAAACTTCGAGGTCCTGCAGATCCTGCAAAAAATTATTAATTAATTAATTATTTCTAAGTAAAACTATAGGTTAGTCCCTATCGACTAACTATAATAAACTGTCAAAAGTAAACAAAATGAATATAAAATGAGCCTGATATTTACTACAGCTCTTTAAATACGTAAAATATCAATTCAGTTTTTGTGTAAATATAGGAATTTACATGTTTTATATATGTACAATTTATAACAAGAACTCTAAAAATGCACTTTCTTGTTATCGTACAATTATTTTATTAGTTTTGTGCGTGCATTCAAAATTTATGTCTAGACAAAAAATGAAAGTACATTCTACGAAACCACTAAATAATTTTTAAAATATTCAGCTCATATGCACAACTGATGCGTAGGCAAGTTTTAGAACTAATTAAGTAACTGTATAATCAAAAATAAATGAATTGAAATAATTAAACTTCCAGTGAAATTGTTACGCGAAGCAAAAAAGCTAGAATATTTGAACTAAGCAGATGTTAGATAATACCAGAACATTTTCAAACAATTTATTTTTTTAATTATAATGAAAAAATATTTATTTTAATACAAATTACCTGTCTTGTTGGATATAGTTGATATTTGCTGAGATAAATGTACCTTATTCTATAACAAACTAAAAATGATGAAAATTAAATATCATTTTTTTTAACAAAGAACTATGTAAGTTGTTTTAAAAAATTCTAAATTATTCCTGTTTTCTGTCTATCCCGGTATTCGTGAACTGGTAGGAGAATAAAATATAAAAGCAGATGTAGAGCCTTCTTGCAAAATTCTCTTATGTCAACGGTCAATGTTCCGATATTTCAGTTAACGTTTTTCAGTGGGTGATTTAAAAACGATAAAATTAAAAATTAAAATGAGGGTCAAAGTAAGTTAATAATTAGTTCTATTACTAAATTTCTATGTTTGCTCTCAAAAAATTATTGCATTGTAGAAAACAATTTCATTAAAAATTTAATTTTGGCACTAGATATTAATGCCCATTTTTATTGATAGGAAAAATTATAGTAATTTAGTAATAATATTAATAATTTTAATGATATTTACTGAAATATAATATAATCTAACAATTGTGTAGATAGTAATCGAAAATAAAACGGTTTCGATTTTAAAATGTAAGAGAAAGTGTACCCTGTAGACGCCTTATTGTCAAAGCTTTTAAAATATTTTGACAACTTACTCGCAAAATGCCGATTTTATTTTGTAGTTTAATGTGATTTCATTTTATTGATGCTAAGTTTTCCAATTTATTTTCAATTATAATGATTGATTTTAACTACCTTTATTTTGTGGAATATATCAATTATAAATGTAAACGATAAACTATGCTTATCTTAAAATTCCACGATATTCCAAAAATGTTTTATATATTCTTGTGTCAATTGTTTGGTACTATCGTTAAGATTATAATTTTATCATTTTCATTTATTTATTATGTATGTATCTTAGACCATATACAGAGTGGACCAAAAGTCTGGAAATGGTCAATTATCTCGTAAATTGCTAGTCCAAATCTAGCAACATCGTAAATATCACATCTGGAATCTCCGTATCCCAAAATAGGCTTATCCCAAATTTTGTAGAAGTCGGGATAGCTATTTACGAGATAATTGGCCAGACTTTTGGTCCACTCTGTATAATCCCAGTGTGTGCGCGAGAGAATAATCATGAACATAACTAGAGAGAGAGGGAGTAGAAATAATTGTTATTAGTGTGAACATTGTGGTTATGTGCTTTGTTTTCTTTATGTTTCCAACTCTATCTCTCTCTTAGAGCATATATTTTCTAAGATTTCTCTTGTGTCTTCTCACTCTATGATTGTTCCTAACAATGAAAAATGTAAGAGTGACGTCAACTCCGTCCAATAATTGTATGTGGTCTAAGGTATATATGATAATTAATAATATAATAAAATGAAATGCACATATCGGAAAACCTAAATCAACCTTTAATAATTAGTCTTACCAATAACGAGAATGATCGTAATAATGATAGTAATAAAGGGAGAGTGTCCAAGTTATTAAAACATTGAACTTATATAAGAAGAGATTGTATGTTCGTGTTGCAACAAACAAAACAAAATTTTTAATTGGCTCTGCGTTCCTCAACACACTGTATATTTGGTACTAATTTTAAAATGTGAATCTCAAGGCTGCCTACACTTTTTGTAAAAACTTTTTCGTAACATTAATAATAACGGATATATCGTACTTCAACGCACTAATGCCGCACCCTGTATATTAAATTATTATCGATTATTTTTAAAACGAGAGAAGTAAAATGAAATTATGAAGCTCATACTATTGTGAAATTATTATATTACTTTATTTCTGCAGGCATACCATATTCTATGGAGCATTGACCTTCATAGAAATTTAGGTATTTTTTTTAATCCTTAGACATCAAATTCTAATTAATTTCATCAGTAGCGCAATAACTTTAAATTTGACTTTTATATTAGTTATACGAACTCAAATATTAAATATTTATTTGTTATAAGATTATTACAGCACTAGCCAATTACTTAGATATACTAGAAAGTAATTTCCACTAGCCGTCTATTGGTCAAGCAAATGTCAATTATAAAAATCATTGGCTATTAGCTAATTACTAGCTTAGCATCAAACAATTGTTTTTTCGCCAGGGAATGATTATTAAAATGCCTTGTCAAATATTAACATTAAGTAAATTTCTTGAGTACTTGTATTTAATTAGTAACTACTTCAGGAGGAATTGTTTGCAAGTATTTTAAAAATATTTAAAATATATACATTTGACAAAGTAATTTAACCTCAAATACAACTTTTCCACTAATCCCCAGGGTTTAATTTGTTAGACAAAATTTAATGAAAACAACAAACTGTAAAAATATTTGTTTTTAAATAATCACAAATTAAAAAAATCATAGAACAACTATTTTCAATTTGAGTGTGAAATATTATTCGTATTTTTAATGACTTTATTTTTTACTTTTTAGGTCTACTTTTTCTTTCTTACTATTTGTTGTTATTCTACATTTACGCATTCTTATCCTGCTTCAAACCAATTAAGGGATAGTATAGTGTTGGATTATTCAAATTATAACTCTTTTCAACCTCATGGTGTTGGATCTTATTCTTTTGGTTATGAAATAGAAGATTCAGAGAATCAGAATATACAATATCGAGATGAAGAAAGGAACTCCAATGGTACAGTAACTGGAAGTTATGGTTGGGTCAAACCAGATGGGAATGTCATCATGGTTAAGTATATAGCTGATGAAAAGGGATACAGGTAAGTATATTTAAATTAGTCTTCTATTATTAAAAACCAAACAAATAATAAAAATATAAAATTAATTTCGAGCATCAATTAGAACCGATACCAAAAATTCAAGGTATTACAAAGTGTTACGCCTACATTTTGATTTTATTAGTCAACTGATTAATTTGAAACTTTTTTTATTTTTAGGGCTAGTGTTGAGAACTCTGATGGTAAGTTGAAATATTTCGGTGAGCCCATACCACAATTTTTGAAAAAATCATTAATATCTTCAGCAATATTAAAAACTGTCCACAGTAAAAATACAGTTCATGATCAACACTACAGACCAATAGACCTGTTAAATAATTCTGAAAAACAAGTATTTAAAAATAAAGAAATAAGTGGAGACAAAGACGATATTGAAAATAAAGAAAATTCAGTTGATTCAAGTAACTTTTATGGTGTGGAACCAAAAAGAAGATATATTTATTCGGATTCTAATGTGTTTAAATAATTAATTTATTAATTAAAAATAGAAAATAAAACAGTTTTTAAATGGAAATAATCGTTTATTTATAAGTCTAAAATGATTATGTGAAAAAAAAATAAAAATTTTAAGTTACAAATCGTTATTTCAAAATATGAAAATCGATATAGAAGACAGAGTTTAGAAGTTTCGAGTTACTGTTCCATATTCTGAATTACATTATTATTGAGTTACATTCATCTATTTTGATATATAGAGGGTGGTCCTTAAGTAACTGCACATAGAAGTAAGTAGAATGAATCCTCACTTTAAAATATTACGATTTAAACTAACCTGTTTTAATAAAATGTTGATAATAAGAGAGATACATGGTGTTAAAAGTGAAATTTTAATTTTGGTTTTTCATAATAACGTTATAGACGGATTATGGATTTTCTGGATGCGAATTTTCCAAATCGATGGATTGGACGTAGAGGATTCATAGAGTGGCCTCCTCGTTCTTCGGAACTAAGCACATTAGATTTTTTTCTTTGGGGTTATCTAAAATCACGTGTTTACGTTAAATGACCAACATGCTTGCAGGAATTGAACGTTTGAATTAATTTTGTTTAAATAATTATTCTCATTAGTCTAAAGTAAATAAATTTACTAATTCTACAACTAAAAGTGGGTTATTTCTCATTTTTACAAATTATTTCCGTTAAACCCAGTATGTACAAATTCGAGAAATAACAAGATCTTTCAAAATCTGCAAAAATATATGGTGTGTCCCGTTTAAATTAAAAAAATTGAGGGTATTTCCAGTTAAACCGGAAGTATATAATTAACAAAAAAATATACATCAGAGATGCATTTTGGCCCATTGCATTTACTTACAAACAAAATAAATATCGTCCGTTTCGTTTTAAAGATATTTACTTGGTTCCAACCTTGTATAGTCGAAACATCAACAATTATTAATACTAAGACAATTTTTAAAATATATTTTCTATTCTATCGAATAAGTAGTTCCTTAATAAATAATGGACATAATACTTTAAAAAGTCCTAATGTATAGTGGAAAGGGCTCGTAATACATTTTACAAGTTACTCGATAAACAAGTAGACATAATATTTAAGTTGAATTTTCAATATACAAGTTGGAAATTTTAGTTATAATATATATAAAAGATTCAATTTTGAGTTACAATTATAAATTTCTACTACAAGTGGACAATTTGTCTTAGAATAATTTAAGATACATTTATTTGCATTACATTTCAAGTTCTCCAAACCACTGTTAAACTCACAATTTTAGTTACAATTCCAATTTTCAAATTAACATTCAGATTTCTATACATAAGTCAAAATCTCAAAATGATTGCGTTTATACCTTTCATATATGATATTCCAATCAATTCAACTTGTCTTTCGCTAACGAAATCACATTTGAAAACCGGCTACATGCAGAAAATTACCTAATTTCTATTCATGTAACATAATTAAATTAATTGCGTTGAAATTCTAATGAAGTTCAATACCATGACTGTGCCAAGAGCGGATTCTATTTATCTGCTATTTCAAAAACGTGAGACACATAAAAACTTGAAGGAAATGGTTGACGGATCTTGTAGGAAGTAAAATGTTTTGTAATTTTATTCGAGTACGTTTTATGCGTAAAAGTAACATTCTTGTTATACAATGGTTAGGAATTTATTAAATTTCCATTATTATCATCTTTATTCAGATTATAATTATAAGTTTAAGTATAAAATTGTTGTAATGGTAAACTAGAAGTATAGAGAGCAATTAACGTTTATTCTAAAATTTTAAATTGCATATGGCATGTGTACAATATATTTTAATGGGATAAACAATTTTTTGGGTACCCAATTATTGTGATATTTAATTTTAATTTTATTGAGTTTCCATATTTCAATCAGGTTAGGAGCTAAGTTTTCATATTATCTATATTAATATATTTAACTAAATTAAGACTTTTTACAAACATAGAGTTAATACCGCTATAAAAGTCATGGTTGATTAGCCCATATCAACACTTTTCTAACGATTTGACACACACGGTATATTCCCTATTTAAAATTAAGGGGTTCTTGACGGGGAAGAGAGGGGGTTGACATATGACAGATTTGTATCGTGAAAATGTGTCCCCTTTGGAATAAAAATCGAAGTGTTTCAGAATTTTCTTAAAATCTAATGAATACTGCCAAATATCAAGGGGGGGGGCTGTTTTAAATGATCCACTCTGTATTTAATTTTCAATTGCCGGTGTGATAAATAATAGCTTGTCTGTCTTGCCTCTTTAAATATTCAACATTAGCTAATTTAGATAAGCTATTCACTCATTTTACGTAAGAAATCAAATCATACAAAGCTGCGATTATTATATACAGGGTGCGGCATTAGTGCGTCGAAGTACGATATATCCGTTATTATTGAAGTTACGAAAAAAAAGTTTTTACAAAAAGTGTAGGCAGTCTTGAGATTCAAATTATAAAATTAGTCCCAAATATACAGTGTGTTCAAGAACGCAGTGCCAGACCAAAGCTATGTTTTTTAAATGGAATACCCCGTATGTTTTTACATTTTTATACTTGCTGAGCTAATTTCAACGATGTATTTGAATTTAGAAAATCAATAAAAACGGCTTGCATGTCCCTATCCTAACTTTTGAAGTTCTATGCTACGGCATTAAACAATATTTGATACACAGAGTGATTAAAAAGCAGATGGGAGAAAACAACATTGAGAAGAAAATTTCTGTCACCATCACATTTTTCACGCATTATTTCGCAGAATTCCAACCTTCTATCGAAGTCATCTTCGTTCAATTTCTGAACTAGGTGAAAATATTTTTTTTTTGCAAAATTCTATGAACAGAGCTTTTACTGATTTCATGTACCTGACACGCTTTTAATAAGGATCTTGAAGGTTCGTCAACAAAAGAAAGTAACACTTCTTCAGTTTTTTCTGGAGTTGTTGGAGGTTTTGGTCTTTCAGTTCTCGGAAGATCTTTCACAGTTCCCTCTTCTTGAAATTTTCGAACAGTTCTTTCGACTGTTGATTTGGAAATCGGTGATCATTCATGAAAAAAATAATTGAAGACTCGCCGCGTTTCATCGTAAGATCTTGTTCTGTCCCTAAAGCCACGAATCAATAAAAGAGTAATGCTTTCTTTTTCGATCAGTTTTTGGACATTTTTAAACAGATTATTTTTACTAATTTAAAAAAAGGAAATAAATAGACTTAAATGTAACAGAACAATTCAACAATCAATAAATTGTTATTGTGACAAACTGTTTATTAAATTTACACCTACTATCTTTGTTTTTGTTTTTATTGCAAAAAAGCTAAGCTAAACTTATAGCATACTACGGCCAGAACGAAACTATTTGTGTTACAAAATGATACAGGGCGGCGTACTGGACCCAACAAGTGTAT
Organism: Hermaeophaga mercurialis; assembly: GCA_951812935.1. Lineage (NCBI taxonomy): Eukaryota > Metazoa > Arthropoda > Insecta > Coleoptera > Chrysomelidae > Hermaeophaga > Hermaeophaga mercurialis. The sequence continues at coordinate 18,994,426 of OX638360.1, forward strand.
ATATGTTTTGATACACATGGCAGTCAACGTGTGAAAATATCGGGTTTTGGTTTTGGAGATTTTTTTTTGGTATTTATTTTTTCATCACCTTTAAAATAAGGTGAAACTTGATAGGGGTTGCAATTTAAAAATGTTGGGGGTTATGACCCCCTAAAAAGACTCCCCAGTATATGAAACTTGTAAACCATCTAAAAATGTAGTGTTTATGGCCCATTAGCGATCTCCAAATTTTCATATTTTTTTCTTCACTCGTTAGAAACTTATGGCTCCGTCCCGGGACTTTTGGGAAACCCTGTATATAGAATATTAACCAAATTTATTAAAAAATGAAAAATATTTTTGGTTAGAACATTTATAATATAAAATCAAGTCTGTATGCGTAATCCCTGTCAATTTCTTATAATCTTAATCAATTCAAACCTATTTAACTTGAATTTATATAAAATCGGTATTGATTAGATTTTAATCCTTTCAGAAAGCAGGATTTATCGTACTCACAGAAAAATAAATTTGTTAAATAACCCATCGACAACCTTAAAATGCACCGTCTCTCAAAGACAAATTCGATTCTTCTTTATCTTCCGATTCAAAATTTCCTTCAAATTGATTTAAATGGCAAGTTTCTACTCCTGTGACTAATAAAACCATTATTGCTTTGGAATTTGTCTGAACGTTATCTTTGCTACATTGACTTAAAAAAGCGATAATTGTAAAAATTATTATTGCTGAGTTAAGAGAAAGTATTTAGTTTCCATATATTAGTATTCGTTTTAGCTCTTGATCCCTCATATTATAATTAGAGAAATATCAGACTTCCTTAGTTATATTCCGGGTATATTTGACCGTATACAAGGTGATTCATAAGGAATAGGCCAAATTGTAACTATACTTTCAGGAGATAAAAATATTAATATTTTGCTTAAGAATAAAGATTCTACGTGATTTCTTACATAAATTCTGAGCATTTACGAAAAATAGGAACATTTTATTAGAGTTGAGTAAACTTGTTCGTGGATATTTCAGTTATTTGTAGTTATATGTTTTCACCAATATTAAACTTTTCCATACGAAGCGAAGAGTAAACGACTGGTATTTTAGAGATCAAAGAAACACCTGTACCTTTTTTTATTCAAAAATTTATTCAAAATTAAAAACAAAATTTCTTTTAATTGACTTCAACAACGCGTATTTCAGTAAAGTATGATTGCTAAATAAACATTTTATAATTTATAAAACTGCAGTTATAATTCCCTAGTTAACTTCTTAAGAATCATCCGATTTATGGTTTAAGAATACTCTGGTATCTTACTAGAATTCAGCAATTACAATGAAAACATGGTTTTTTCAACGAAAAAACGTGAATTTTTTAATATAACTAGAAAATGTTTTTGTTTGCAAAAATTAATTAGGAAAAAAATAGGGATTTCCTTTTTGAAAATTATGAGAATAATGAGCAGTTCTTTCTATAAAAAAATTTCTCATCAGAACCCCAAAGAGATATCACCCCCGAAAGGCTGGAACTAAATTAAATCTGAGTTTTTAATTTTTTTTCTCAACTACTCGTTAATGTAAAATTTTAAAATTACGATTACGATTATTAATTAAAAAGTAATTATGGATTTTTTTTTATTTGTTACCTTTGTGTAATAGTGGAATTAAATTAATAACGATTATTTTCTTTTACTTCCGAACTTTATAAATTAAAATATTATTCAGAAATTTTATTTCTCAACTTTTTTATCCTTTGCTTTTTTTATCATAAAAGTAATAATTTTCGAACAAAGAAACAAAATATAATTACATTATTTTAAATGTTCTAACATAATTGAAAATGCGAAAAAATAACATAACAAGTTATATTAATTGTTTTGTTATAATATGTTGGTAGTACTGGAAAAAAATCCCTTTAATTACCACTTTATGAGTGCATGTAAGCCCCAAAATTTCCAAATTTTAATTTTAATTTTATTTTTTTATTTTAATTTTAATTTTCGTCCTTTCGGCCATCTATTTAGGGGTTGCTCCTAGAAATATTTATTATATAATTTTTAACAAAGAATCGTTCCTAATTCTTTCGCATGCATTTAGAAACACCCTGTTTATTCCTCACAATTATAAATATCTCTGTATAAATATATTTGTTTCTGCAATACCAACACATTTTTTTCCTCATTTTCACTATCACAATAACTATGCAAATAAGCGACTGAAATTATAGATTCGGTCGGACTTTTACTTACCTAGTTGTAGGAAAGATGTTGGAAAAATCATGGTTGATAACATTCAACAGAACAATGCATTGCGTTATGTAGTATCTGACGTCCATGGGATAGAATTCCAATGAATTGCGGGCGTTTAATTATGTGAATCTTATCGGTACTTCCTTGTGGTCGTGTTTGAAGTGCGATTCCAGGGAAAACAGGGAGATAAATTTTCCACATTCCCTTTTTGGACACTGAGGAGTCCTCAAATAATATTTCGATAAAAAATATGCGTTCAAATGGAACAATCTCTCTTATCTTAGAGATCCTTTCATATTTAGCCCAAAGCACAGCTCTATTCATAGTGTTTTTTTAACAACGGAAAAAAACTGCAAACTCTAGGGCTCATTTTATTTTAAAATGGTTACTTTTAATTCTTATTTTTTTTCTTTCAAAATGTCCCAATTTTGACGACATTTAACAAAGCTCGACATTTAAAAAAAATATATTTTCCACAGCCATTAATGCACAAAATTATTTGTTGGTCAATGGAAACCTATGATATAAAACATGAAAAGTTTAAGTCGATATTTCTCGAAAACTGTTGATGATAGAGAGCATTTTTTTTTAAAACGGCGAAACTTTGAGAGACAAATAAAAAATATGAATAAAAGTATCCAATACCTCACCCAAACGAGCAGCTTATGACTAAAATTAAAAAATGAACAAATAAGAGTGAGACAAATTATTATAAAACATTTAAAAAATATCGGTTATTAAGACAAAATTCTTATAAAATTAATTAATTTCATAATAACTATAACTTGTTATTATAGAAATTAAAAAAAAATCTATTTCTGTTATTAAATTGAAAGTCTCTCAGAAAATTAACGATTTTAACTATAGGGTGTGCTTAATAAAAATGAAAGAACATAAAGTGTATTTTCACTTTTTAAAATAAAATACAGGGTGATGCATTTTAAAAAATTGACAAAATCATGTGTTCGAGTTTTGGCTCGCTCTATATTCAATTGGTGCAATAATAAAGAAATAGCACTTTCTCGTAACACTGTACCAATGTCAAAAAGATATGCCTGGAAAAAATTACTGTTAGGTTGTTCTGTCTAGGGTATACAGGACGTTGAAATGAGAATGATTTTCATATACAATTGACCATAACTTTTGAAATACCCTGTGTAACGTAAGGAAACCCTATATTGGAACAATGGGGGTGATTTAAAAAAAAAGTATGCTTGGGTCACCCTTGTAATATATAACACCCTGTAAATACGAAAATAATTTTATAATGTGACGTTTGAAGTTGCCTATAATGTTTGTAAATAACTTTTTTTAATATCTCCTTTAATAAAGGATATATCGTACTTCGACGCACTAATGCCGAACCCTGTAGATACAGAAGATAAATTAATCCCTCCAGTACTGTGGTTTTATAACTCATTGTTCTTCCACTAAATGGGACATCATATCAGTGTCACGAGTAAAAGCTCTGTTCATATTGTTTTTAAAAATATATAACTTTTCTCATTTTACATGAAGCATTAATCCAATTAAAGTCTGGAATCCAAAAAGGCTTCACTCAGATGGTTAAAGCTTCCTGATACAAAAGGATCCAACAGAACCTGTTTCAATTCAACTGAATTCATTCCTATATGGGATTAATTTTTATTTTTTATTAATCTTAATCATATTTAATGTCATAACAATTAAAAGTGGACCAACCATTATTTTTTATATGAATATTTTACAATTAGGAATTTATTACTAAACTAGCCGAATGATGTCCTTTAAGGCGAGCGGCTACTGCGAGCGAAACGAAACTAAGCTAAGCGAAGATAACTTTCCTAATAATCAGCTACCGTACTTTTAAAGGCAGCTGCGGCCACCATAACTAAACTAAACAAAACTACATTTAAAAGTACGGCAGCTGATTTTTAGGAAAGTTATCTTCGCTTAGTTAAGTATCGATGTATTAAACAAACGGGACTCTTACATGCACGATGCTGTGCTTTGATACATAGCAGTAGACGAGTTCAAATGATTTTGTCCTCTTCAATCTTCGGAACAGATGATGGTTGTCCAGTAGTTGCCGTACTTCTGGGTTCTCTTGGAAGTAAAGACGACCTTCGAGCTTCTTAGCAAACCTTTTATTCTCTTGTTTAACCATTGGAATACTAAAGTCTCTGAACATGTCGCTGTTCCTCACTTACCATGGCACAATGATTTATCACTTAGAGACAGGCTGGAGTGTCTGAATTTTAGGTTGAGTTTGTATTTTTTCTTCTTCTTCTTTCCATTTTAACTTGGTATCTAGTGTTATTCTAAGGTATTTGTCTTTGTTTTCATAGTTGATTGTTCAGTTTTTTGTTAGTGATGTTTATACTTTCTATTAAAAACGGAGTACCCCAGGGTTCTATCTTGGGCCCTTTATTATTTATAATATATGTTAATGACTTACCTAAATCTATAGAGCATTTAGGCAGAGCCATACTTTACGCTGAGGACGCTCCTCTAATATCTAAAGAGGGACTGACTGTGAGTAAAGAGTCTAGTAATAGCCAAAATTGATTTCAAGCCAATAAACTTAAATTAAATGAGTCAAAAACTCAACAAATACGGTTTAGTGTTGACAAATTTGCACTTAAATCGGAACTTGTTAAACTGTTAGGGATAATGTTTGTGCACTTCGCTCAATTGGTTGAGCCAAATCGATGTTTTGTGTTTAAAATTATAGACACAATAATGTAATAAAAATTGCTTACTTTGCTTTAATCCATAGTCACTTGTCTTAGGGCATGTCACTATGGCGCAATTCCAGCGGGTCCCACAAGGTTTTCGTACTTCAAAAGGCAGCATTACGAATTGTGGATGGTTCAACATACTCGACTCATTGTAAAGAACTTTTTAATATAAATATAAAATACTTTTAAACATATATCGAGAACTGAATAATATTCCAAGGCATAGAGATTTTCACAATTACAACACCAGAAATGCAAATTATCTCGTAAATATATACTCACGCCTGTCAACGGCTAAATTGAATCGACTTGACTTAAGTCTGCTTAATAAATTAGACAAACTTTTCCCAGATAAAAAATAACTAAAATGAGCAATACTCAATTTTACAAATTTTCTAAAAATTATTTGATAGAAAACTCTTTCTACAGCATTGCTGAGTACATTAACTATTCCGTTGAATGTGCATCATATTTTTAATTTATAACGAATTAAAAAATGTATTCGATTACAAATTTCATTTTTGTATTTTCAAGTGCTTTTAATTTAATTCTTGGAATTATTTTGTGTCTAGTTTAATACTCCAATGTTTTTACTAATTGCGAATTTCCTTTATTCTATACTATGGCTAGATATTTTATATTGTCCAATTTTAAATTTATATTGATACTACACATCCTTGACTATTAAGGTACTCTGAATGTAAATTGGTCATTAAACGAAATTTATTTAATTTATTTATTAATTTATATGTGTCGATTCGCTTTCATTCATTTTGATCTTAAATTTTTTGATCCAATTATGTGGTATCACTTGCTGCTTGTAATTTCCGGCGGTCTCTCTCATCCTACCCTGTTGTTGGGAGAGCTGTATCATCTGCAAATCTGATTAGTTTCACCAGTTTTGAGATGTCACTTGTATAGAGTACATATAGGACTGGTCCCAGTACACATCCTCGTAGTGCTCTTGCTTGAAAGATTTTTAGATCTGAATGTGCGTCTTCTTGTTTAATTTTTAAGATCGCTACATGTTGTCTTGGCAACATTTAATTTATCCTGTAAACTAGTAGCTCTTGACAAACCTTGTCAAAGGCTTGCGTGACGTCAAGAAATAAAGTTGACCAAATTTATTTAATAAAATGGACTTTTACAGCTTCTAAAGGCGCAAATTTTAATATTATTTTCAGATTCAGAACACTATGATAAATAAATACAAGCCAAGTTTTTTTAAATGAAATATTCAGAATTTTGTTTGCATATCTTCCTTCTATTTATTTTTAATAACAAAATTCATCAGAATGTCTATATGGTCTATATAAGTAAAAATTTATCTCATAGAACAAGACTAAGTACGTTTCTAAACACATCTCTAAGCTTCTGGTTAAATAAAAAATAATAAAATTTTACTACAAAATCATGAATATATCTGTATTATTTAATCTAAGTTTGTTACAGATTAAAAACAAAAACTGGTGTATCTACATTATAAAAGTCGGAATGTATGTAAGGTAAAAAATATTAATATAATTTATATTTATAATGTATTTACATTGTTAGAAAAACCATTTTACTGAATTATTAGACATACATCAATTAAAATTGGTTTGTTCGTAGAACTTACTTAATAATTTCTAAATCATAACATTTAATATTTATTCAATATCACGTGAGCGAAAGTTTTGGAGCACAATTGGATAATAAATAAACATTTTTATTAGAGTTATCAAAATTATTAAGGATTAGGGTTCTCTTGGCTTCAAAATTAAGAGATTAAAAATTCAAGTTTGAATTCTGGGTGATCGAGATGTTGATAGTGCCTACCCCCGCGATTAAATGTATTAAATACTTAAAGTTGTACCGATATATTTTATATTAGTTGTTTCCATTAGGTAAATAAATTGTTATTGTTTTTACTCAGCCTCTTTAATTTCCAATAACCAAGGACCCACTATGTTCTCCATATTTTATTGTTTTCCTTTTTTGTTAATGGCATTTGGAGTTCTATCTATTTTAGCAAGTCACTATTTTTGTATTTTCTAATAATTTACTCATTTTATACATTCATACAGTAAATAAATACAAATTCATACCACATCCATGCCCAAGTTGGGACTCGAATCAGGGACCCCGGGGACCGAATGTCGGTTCTACCCTCACTCGACCACGGGGTCGGCATTGTTTTACTTCTAAAAAGGAACAAACGCACATTAAGTTTACCAAAAGATGTATGAACTTTACGGTGATAATACTTTACAAGATCATCAGTGCCAACGATGGATCACAAAATGCTGTGATGGTACTTTTGATCTTAAAGATCATCCTCGGTTAGGAAGGTTAAAATTATATTAACAGTGTGGTGGGATTTTAACGGAATCGTGAACTTTTCTAAGGAAGAAAACTATTTGTTTCGAATAGTTGCATATTTTGAATTAATACATTCAGAAACATCCAGAGCTCGTAAAAGGTCGGCTCCACACATTGGGACCAGTTAGAGCTAATTCTTCTTGATAGCGTCTGGGGCCAGACTCATTGTGTGCCATAACGTTTGATTACAATGAGGTTGTGAATTACCATCTTATTGAATTTTTAGATGAATGAGGAATCATAAAACTTATTCAAAGGTAGCAAAAAGTTATTAACTAAAATGGACAATATACCTATCATTGATTATATTATCTAATTTTGAGTCATGAAAGCACTGGTTTGCCTTGCAAATTAATTTCTTATATTATTACTTGGCCCTATGTCCACATTAGAATCATCTGATTTCTTTTAAATTTAAATTATCAAGAAATCAAACCCTCCAGAATCAATCTCTAGATACCAACTTTATGTTACAGATTCAAAATATATAACAAAAAAGACCATGTTAACAATGTTTTATATATGTATGATCTGAAACAAAATTAGAAGCATAATTATACAAATATTAAAATGACTGACAAAAATTATTTCCTGAAAGACCTAGGGAAATACATATATTATTTTCTTATTAATTCCTTCTATGAGAAGAGTCTGAAAGCCCATTTAAAAGAAAAATGTAAAGAAAATATCCCCATTGCTTTAAATTTTATCTTGTATATACTTGATTGTACAATATATATTGAGTAAATATCAAGGGAATTATTTAATTGAATAATTTAAATAATATCCCTAGTTCGCCCATAGCTGATGTTCACACACGATAACAATATGCAAAATATTCGATCCATATAGAAAATATTTTAAAACAATAATCGCCGGATTCAGCTAACCTACTTTCGTCTCTCTCTGCCATGCCAAACACCCATAAGGCGCGTCTTAGAAGAGGAGAGAGAAGAAAGCATATAAATAATGTTTAATTTCTCCTAAACACACTTTACAATCAGTGATTGTGTATTGTAGTGAAGTTAGAGGATGAATTTTATAAAAGTAAGCTAAACATTTTTATATAAAACACGAAAAATACTTTAAATTTTTGGTCAAATTGTAGCTTAAAAATTTCTGTTTAATGTAAATTTTTTTATGGTATTTAAAATATAACAAATGATTGAAAAACAAATTCGTTTTCTACATATAAATTGTTTTTAAAGTAATTTTAAAATACTATTCTATAAACTTGAGCCATCTAGAAGTGAAAAGCAGTTATAGAACCATGATACCAAATAGATGTCATTTTAATAGTGCAAAAAAATGATAAAAATCAAAATAGACCGGTGTGGAAAAAGTTTTTTTCGCAAAGACGAGCAGTTGAATTTAATTTTTGTTCTGATTTCCCATCTTTCAGTAAAATTAGAATATAGTGGAAGATGCGGCTTAGGAAAGATTATTATGATATTAAGTAACTGGTAATGGAGGACAAAAAAAATAATGGTCTCGCTATGAATGTCAAAGATGTAGACTTTTACTCAGGCAATCTTATTTATTTTCTTTGCCTTCGAAATGCATAAGCAATTAAGAACAAATTGCACTTACATGTATATAAGATGTCTTTTATTGTAAATTAATATTATTAATTTGGAAAAATGGAATTAATTAATTGATACCGAAATGACAAAATCAAATTGATATCAGAGTCTACAAATGTACAGGCTAAATCAAATATGTCTATTATGTGTATTACTATTATTATCCTCATTTCAACATCAAAAAGTTTAAAAGTAGTTCATCCTCTAATAACAGTTTTTTGTTGTTGGTAATCAAAAAATCTTGTAAGTACCAAAAATAATACAGTCTTATGGGAAAAATATTTTTTATCCGACACGTCAGAAAATCTTGTATAATTTTCTTCCTACAAGTGAACAAATCATATTATTTATTCCTTTTAAAGAAATTAAAATCGATGATATATTTTTTAAGCTCTGCTCCGTTAAAAATAGTGGTGAAATGATATACAGGGTGCAGCATTAGTGAGTCGAAGTAAGATTAGTCTGCTATTATTGAAGTTACGAAAAAAAAGTTTTTACAAAAAGTGTAGGCAGTCTTGAGATTCACATTCTGAAATTAGTCACAAATATACAGTGTGTTCAGGAACGCAGTACTAGACAAAAATTTTGTTTTTTTAAATGGAACACCTCGTATATTTTTACATTTTTATAAACCTCTTGGCGTGCTAATTTCAACGATCTATCACACTTTATATCTATTATATTTAATAAAGGATCTGAAAATCACATTTTTTTTAATTTAGATGTATGTAGCAGCCAAAACGTTGAAAATTAATAAAAACGGCTTACATGTTCCTATCCTAACTTTTCATGTTATGGTATTAAAAAATATTTGATACAGAGTGATCAAAAATTTGAAATCCCATCTGATTTTTTATCACAAAATAGTGTCTGCAACTCTCATATAATTAGAGATGAATATATTCACACAGAGATATTAAGGTCAATTCAAAAAGGAAGGTACGTAACTCATTTTGGAGATTATCTTGGTCTCTCTAGAGCAAAAGCCCTTCACCTTTTCGATGTAGATGATTCTTTTTCTAACCAAAGTCTTACTCAATCGTCAATAAGTATCCGACCAGATAATTAATGGGAAGTATATAGGGTGTTATTGAAATACACGTACATATTAAAACTGGGTATTGCGCAGATCCCCACTGAATGTAGAAAAATATTATTTTTTAAAAATACCCCTTATTAAGGGAGTTATTAATTTTTGAAAATTAATTCTAAAACAAACGTACTTCACTGATATGTTGAGGATGACCTATATAAATTAGGTTTATTTACCTATTTTAAACATCAACAGTAATTAATATGCAAGTTTTTGTCAGATGATAAGAAAACTAGTCTTGTAAGAAATAACCATGTTGCCAAGATTTTCGAATTAATTTCTATTTCCGAAGACTGGTTTTTACTACCCTCGTTATCAAAAAACTAGAATATTTGATAAATGATTGTTTTTAAACTATACATTTTTGAAACTATAGATTATTAAAATTTTAGTTGATTTACGAATCTGGCTAACACGAGCGCGTCATTTCCAAGTTGGTAAAAAGTGTTGTTACGATTACTTTTAAATATTTTTTTACGATGCCACTATTTACGAATATTGAACTAACCGATATAGTGCTGGTTTATGGGGCAGCTGGAGAAAATTCTCGGCAAGCACAAATCCTGTATCGCGAACGGTTTCCAAATCAGAGAATTCCGGACTGTCGTACGTTTATTTCAACTGTTCAGCATCTAAGAGACCATGGAAAATTTGAGAGTGTCAATGCAGATCGAGGGAGAACAAGAACACAAAGAACATTGGCGGCCGAAGAAGAAATATTGGAAGCTGTTGAAAACCGGCCTCAATTAAGTTGTAGAAGACTAGGTCTTGAAATTGGAGTGTCCTCATTTGTTGTGTGGCGGACACTTAAAGAACAAGGTTTACATCCTTATCACATCCAAAAAGTCCAGGCCTTATATCCAGGTGATGAAGAAAAGAGAGTGGAGTTTTGTGAATGGATGATTCAAAAATGTGTTGATATTCCTGATTTTCTAAAAATATTATTGTATACTGACGAGGCTTCATTCACTCGTGATGGCGTGTTCAATATGCACAATACGCATATTTGGAGTGATGAAAATCCTCACGCCATTAGGGAAACTGGGCATCAAAGAAAATTTTCAATAAATGTTTGGGCTGGCATAATAGATCAGTATTTAATCGGGCCTTATGTTCTCCCGAACAGATTAAATGGGCCAGGATATCTCCACTTTTTAGAAGATATTTTGCCAGTACTCCTAGAAGAGATACCGTTACAATTAAGGCAACGGATGTGGTACCTACTAGATGGCGCTCCTCCTCACTTTGATTTAAACGTACGGCAGTTTTTGAACATTAGATTTCCTCAAAAGTGGATAGGCAGAAATGGACCTACTAAGTGGCCTCCGAGATCTCCGGATTTAAATCCATGCGATTTCTTTTTGTGGGGTCACATGAAACAACTGGTTTATAATGAACCTATTAATAGTGTTGAACAATTAACCAATAAAGTTAATGCGGTAGCCGAGGAACTACGACAAAATCCAAGACTAATTTCTAATGTTCAAAGTTCTTTGGAAAGACGATTGCAAGTGTGTGTAAATAATAATGGACGGCATTTTGAACAATTACTGTAATAAACTTTATTTTGAATTAATTGGTTTTGCTACGGCAACAGTGCAATTTCTATGGGTAAGTTCAATTTCGATTTATTTTACTTCTTTAAATATGGAAACTAGTAGGTCGGAAAAGGGGACTCTTCCCCAATATTTAAATTTTAGAATTTGAAGTTGAAATTGGTGCCAATCGTTTTTGGTCATTACATACTATTCCCCATTTTAATATGTACGTGTATTTCAATAACACCCTGTATATGTGTATCATCCTAAGAATTTCAATGATGGCTATTAATGCAAATAAATGCAAGGTAATAGACAGGTACTAAGTACATCTTTGATTGATGCCGTTCTATAAATGATTTCAAGCGAAAAAATCTATACATTTTTATTTAGAAAAGTGTTCAGTCATGTAGAGATAGTTAGATATATAAAGTTGTCGAAGGAAGTAATTATTTGTTGAACTAACATTAGAGAACTATTTGCTACATGATATTTTTTATATTAATAGTTTTACAATTATTGAGATGTTATTCCTCGCTAATAAGGCAGCTACTACTATAATTTCACTTATTAAATAAACTGTAAAAAATATTATTTGGTGCAAATATATATAGGGTTAAATTGAATAATTGCTGACAAACCTTTGTTTAAAAGGAGCAAGAAAGTTATTTTCGAATAAGTTCTTGAATTATTTAAGAAAAAATAATTCAAAAACGACAATTACTTATTTCCTGTAGAGAATTATTTGTTTGTATCAAATAAATATTTAGTAGATCCCACCAAAGGTTCAAAATAATTTAAATGAAAATTTTATTTTTAACTATGACCATACCTCCTTTTTCCACCTTTCTCTTTAAATTCTTTTGACTTTCTGGGTTACCTTTTTAAATAATATTATATATTATTATATAATTTTTTAAAGGTCTTCTAGAATACATAAAAACATAAGTGTTACATATGGTTGAACTAGTATTGAAGAGAAGATTCCAATAATGACTAAATATACAGGGTGATGTATTTAAAAAACCAAAGTGACTAATAATATCAGGGAAACAGCAAATCTAGAAACATTGCAAATGTCAAATCTAGAATCTCCGTATCCCAAATTTTGTAGAATTCGTACTAGCAATTTACGAGATAATTGGCCGTTTCCAGACTTTTGGTCCACTCTGTATATCTCTCACTATAGATTGCAGCCATGAACTTCCCAGATTTCTCCCTAAAAAATATTCTAAAAATGCTTTCTCAAATTCTTCAAAATTATTTGGATGAGGGCTTTTTTGGCTTTTTATTGTTTTATCATGTCATTGGATTTTCTTTCAAATTTTCCCTTATTATTTCTGTTACGTCAAAAAATATGTAATTTCTTTCAATGTATTTTTTATAATTTTCAAAAATATCTTAGAATGCAATTTATAAATGTTACTATCGAATTTCTTCATATTGGTACACGCATAACAAGGTATTACCCTAGCATCATCACCTGTTCTATGATCACCAACATTTTTCATTTGTCAGTCTGTTGAATTCTTCTTCCACTTTTTTCACTCTTAGTATTCCCTAATCATGTTTATTAATTTGCTTTCCACAAAATTGATTCTTTGTCAATTATCCCTTTCTCCTCCATTTATGTTCAAGCTAATCACTGTACCTTATCTCAGCATTTCTTGCTGAACTCTTTGAAGTTCTTTCTTGTTCTCTTCATGAGTAATTATTGCTAATTTCTTTTTATTTTCCACTAATAATATTAATTTGTTCTCTATTCAACTCGACCTCTTTTTATATCCTGTTTTCTAAATCTGTCATGTCTTTCCAATCCGTACTAATATTTATTTGAAGTGCTTTTATATTTCCTTTTAGTTATCTTTTATTCTAATAATTCAATCTGGTTTCCTAATTCATTTCCTAATTCACTTTTTATCTCTTCATCATGTCACATCAAAACATCTTAAAAATTATACTCTCTCTACGTTGTCTATATTAATTACTCATCAATTCTGCGATTTATCTTCCATTATGCTCTTCTCTTGATTATTTTTCGTCTATTTAATTTATTCCTTTCAGATATATATTGGTTATTTCGTTTAGTTCTAAATTATTTTGTCAACCTTGTTTCAAATATTCTTTTTTATCTGCATTTCCTTGTTATTCAGTCCTGTTATACGGTTTTTTTAACAATTTTTTTCCTTTATTCTATCGGATACTTCCCTCTTCGATAATGTCATTTTCTAGAAAACAATTTTATTGAAATGCTTATTTCAAGTGCCCCACGTTGCACGCTCAATTCTAATGAAATTGTGTTATTAGGTACTTTAAAAAATTCTACTTTTTATTATAACTTTGATAATTAACATCATACAATTCCTAACAATTCTGTTACCCGATATTCAGTCCAAATCTATCTAATAAAAAGTAAACTACTATATCTAATAGATAACACAAAATATAAAATTAAACAAAAACTGAAATAAATGAAACAAATTATGAAATATCATATTTCTATGTTTGCTTATAGACAAATTAATGGGCATCATGAATTTTTGTTTCTATAATAAATACCAAACAACCTAATATATGGATGAAAAAAGAAAATTAAACAATAATTAAAACAGTTGAAAAAATGTATATTATTATAATGATTTTATTATTTCAGGCAAGTTTAGTCTCCCTGATTTTTCTGGAAATCACTATTTTAGTATCTCCAAGGATAATACACCAACATGAACAGGAAGAAGACCATGGAGGAAACGCTGTACAAATTTCACAATACTATGGTTTAGGAGAAGAATCTATAGACACTCAGAATGAAGCTGGACATATACAAGAAACGCATATACCTATTGAAGAATATAGTCCACAGTATAAAGAAGAACACATTGATTACTATGTAAGTATTAATAAAAAGAAAGTAAAAAAGTGAATAAAATAAAGATGAAAAAGAAGTGTATTGCGTGTGTAGGTGGATAAAACTTCACTATTAGTAGTGAAAGTTTAAGTAAATCATGAACTTTATCCCAAATTCTTGGTGCGTACTCTATGTTTAATGTATGCTTCCCATTGTTTGAATTTTCAGCTATAGTCAATTTTATAACAATTATTGGTAAAAGCAAATTAAATACACATGTAATATCAACAAATAAGACTTATTTTAAGTACGCGTTGTAAACATATTTATGACAAATGTGTAATCAAATTAATGAAAGAAATTAAAACAATAAAGTCTAGTGTGTTGCAAAATTTTGCAGTTAAAGAAAGTGAATCTGAAATACCGACAATAATAAATCTCAACATATGTTTGGCAGATATTACAGAGAAAATAGTTATCAACCGTTCAGCATATGTTATTGTTAAGTTGCGAAATTTTTTATTAGACTTTTACTTTTCACATATTCTCGCACCAATAATTGGTATTTACTTTTGTAATAAGATAATAATCGTAGGTGGGAATAAAGGTGCTGACGTCAATTAATTGGAAGAAAGACAAATCTTCGAATAAACAACAACTTTAGAAACTGTAAACATTTTTATTATTTTGTTTTGCAGAGGGATATTCCGATTTGAAAAGTTGAATTTAATTTTTCTTATGAAAATTTAGATTTATTCCGAATCGTATTCTCATTTGTATCTAGAGGAATTCGGTCTTAATATAACTTTCAATGAGACTCAATTTAAAATTTACATTGGAACTCAGCATTTGGACATATAAAGTTAACATTTTCAATCCAATATTTGCTAAGAAATTCTATTTAATATAAACTTGTAACCTAGAAAATTCAACTTAAAATTCTAAAATATAATTTTTCTCAACATTGCGACTCGTAGTTATGATTTTTAATGTAAGTAAGGAACCGCGACTTATTTTTAACTTTTAATGGCAACAATTAATTCATATAATAAGACTTTTGATTAAAAAATTCAACTCTCTGCAAAAATTCACCTTGCAGCTCCAAAATTCTTTTAGCTACAAATATAAATGTATTTTCAATCTCTTCATACAATTTCGAATAGCCGACTTATAAATAGAAATTTCAATTGGTAATTCGGAAAACTAAAATTGGTCTGGACTTGTAGCTAGGACTTAATTTACATTTACTGCTCAGAATTCTGCCTTGTAACTCCGAATTTGGAATTAATCAAAATTGGTATTAGATCGATATTCCACAAGTGAAATTAAAATCTAATTATATTTTTTAGGCTCCTCCCAAATACTCATTTAAATATGGCGTCCATGACCATCATACTGGTGACATTAAATCTCAGCATGAATCAAGAGATGGTGATTCAGTAAAAGGACAGTATTCTTTGGTAGAACCAGACGGTTCTATCAGAACTGTTCATTACACCGCAGATAAACATAACGGATTTAACGCTGTTGTTCACAAGTCAGGTCCTACCAAACATTTGGATGGACGTCATTTGGAGCTGCCAGCTCAAGAAGATCACCATGTGGAGGGACATGAATTGGTCGATGAACATCAGCTTGAAGGAGATGCAGAAAGTTATTCTGAAGACCAGTATTAGAAAATATTAGTAGTAGAAATAAGTATTAGAGTATATTCAAATATAAAATAGACTGCAAACTGTAAAAAATCCTAATTTGATTAAAAAACCCATGTTTAAAATAATAGATAAAATAAATCATAGTTTCAAAAATGTTGCTCTAACAGTTTGTATATCTAGTCATATATCTGTGGATTATATATTACGGATAACAATTGTAGTGTTATATTTGGAAGTTCACTTTTTTAGAAAATATGGTCAAAAAAAGTTTGCAAACTATTTGAATGAGTAGAGTTTTGATCATTTAAAACCTAATTTGTAAGCGAGTTTCTTATTTTCATAATTTCCATTTTTATTCAATATCTTGCCTTCATTATTATCTTTTATCATCACTTATCACTCATTTTACTATATTTTTCATTTTAGAAGTCTTTACATTTTTCAGGTTTTGAAAAATTAATACTGATGCAATGCTTATCAGTTACTTTTTCTTCTAAAATTATACATAAAAACTAAAAAAAAAAGAACTGAATTATTGTAACCTAGTTTATTTCTTATATAAGTAATCAGATAGTTTGTCAATATTTATTATTTATAACTTTAAACTTAAGAGATAGGTGTAAAATTAAAATTATAAAATTTTACAAATTTCTCCTAAATTTAAGGATTTCAGTTTATTAAATTGTACTATTTAGTTAAATAATCAGTATTAATAATTATAAATAAACTTGATTTTGTGGAATATAAAATTGAAATTATTGACCATTTTATATACATTCTGGTCTTTATTAAATTCTACTTTAAGTTCATATAGTGAATAATACAAAGATGAATTACCAGTATATTTAATATTCTCTACAAAATCTATACGTTTAAAAATTATTATTACGGAGTCTTAGAATATGTCATTTTACTATTTTCATTGTTTCCAATTTTGTCGTTTTTCGGATGGTATTACAAATTTTACATAAAATTCGCTATTTTCATACTTCTGAGTCATTATGCATACAATTATGGAGCTAATCAAACTAAACATTTTAATATTTTAAAATGTACAGAATCTTTCGTAAATTTAGACCATAACAAAATTTCTAATTATTTTATTACAAATAGTAAATATTTCGAAACTTGTATTTTCATTTCTTTGATGCTATAGGATATTAGGTACTGTCGATATCGTAATAAAAGTATTTCATAGAAAAAAAAAACAAAAGTGCTTTTTTTGACCCTACAAGCCCTAGATATTTCAAAATAACTTTTAATGTGGAGTTTGACTCTATAAAAATGTTAAACATTAAATAACTTCAACATAAGCCGGTAGATGGCGCAACAACATTTCTTCGGAAAAATTTACTAAACCAAATTAAACTCTAACTCATTAGCACTCTATTAAACGTTGGTACTAACAATTTAAGGATATGGGAAATGTGGAACATATGAAAGGCGCTGGTCTCAAACTTTATCCATATAAAGGAGAATTAAAGTGGGTCAAATACGTTTTAAAGATGCTGTAAAATTATATTTAAACTTATTTTATGAGCATATGAATTAAACGCACTTCTGCATAGCCTCTAAATTTAAATAAAAACCAGATTTTACTAGCAAACAACCACCTACAAAATCGACTAACTATGCATAACTTTAAAGAAATGCGTCCTAGAAAACAAATTTATAAATTTTTTATTTGTTTTTTACAACAAATTTAAGCAGTTCCCAATATTTTCGGACATCCTGTACGCTATATTAAAACTAGAAAATTAATTCTCCATAACAACATCGAAATACAGATTTCTGAAAAATACTTCTAACATTCGTGACCATCATATCGAGTTCGTAATTTTCAAGGATTTTTCAATAGTTAAATCCGGAATTCTTCATTTCATACTGAGAATAATCTTAATAATAATAAAATTCTTAATTTAATATATTATTGCATTTACATTGGTTACATAAAAAATAATAAAGATAATATCAATATAAAGCTCTTGTTTGTTGAAAATTAGTAATTTCTTATTCAGGAATTTTATTTTTAGAATTTCAAAATCTTTAATTAGTTTATTTTTAAATTTTGACCTCAATAATATAATAATATTTATCTATATGCGCGTTGAATAATGAAAAATATAAAATCTCAGAATCAATCAAAGAATAAATTTTAAGTATAACTGACTTGATTAAAAGAGGTCTAGAACAGTAGGTGCAAATGACGAATTGTATGACTTTTACTAAGAATGATCCTTGTTTATTTCGTTTGTCTGAAAAAAAATATGAGCGAATATATGCAGATAAAATCTGGCTTCAGTTCAACTTTTTTCTAGGCTAAATGCAGGAAAATACATTGAGTAGAAGTAGGTGTAAATGGAATAATCAAATTGTCGCCAACTCACTTAATTTAACTACACTAGATTTTTTCTTGTGAGGGTTTTCTCAAAACGAAGTTTCACAGTCCTAATATAGCTACAAAATTGTAATTATTCGTTCTGAAAATCATGTTGGTCATTGTCAATTAATAAATGGCAGGAGGCATTTTTTAATTTTTACTACGCAACTGAAACGAAAAGAAAATTGATTATAAAGATGTTAATAATAATATATATACAAGGTGTGTAAGTTATTACAACTTTCTTTTGAAAGGTGTATTATTCAAAATGTTCATTAGGATATTTTCTTGGGACTCTGAAATACATTTTATATCTATACTGAGGAAGTATGAAATATTAGAATAATTAGTTTCCACAAAATCGTGAGAAAAATATCAAATGATCTGTAAGGTGGACTTGAAATTACCCAAGCATAAACTGGGTAAACCTACCTACTTAAAGTAAGAAATACGTTTTGTTTGCCTTCATGTAGAAGATAATAAGGGCTTTGTAACTGAAAGCAATCTTAATTACTAGATTAATTTTAATGTGAAATTAACCAACCAAGGTTGATTTTTCTGTAATCTCTGTATTTTATGTAAATTTTTCAGTAAGGAGGTTATTTTTAATGCCAACAATAATCAATAATAATTTCGTGATCCAAAGTGTTAAAGAAACGTATAGGATATTTTAAGTAATAAAATTGTTTCGTTACCTTTCCTTAAAGCGTCGTTTTCTACTATTTTTCAATTGTTAAAGAAAACATACTTTCCCTCTATTAGTGTCTTCTTCAAACTTCAAATTAGTTTGATAAAAATGTTTCAAACAAACAAGTTTAAAAATAAAAAGAAATAAGTCTACCATTTTCGAAAACTACAATATACTTAACTTGACTTAACTTATCACCCTATGCCCTGGCTCGTTACAAACTTCTGAAAACACAGAAAAATATTGAATTAATTGTTTTAACGGTACTACAGAACAATTACATATTTTAGAGATATTTCAAGCAAAATATCAAAAATTATATCTCGTACAACATCTTCTAAAATATCTTTTAAAGTAAAAAATAATATAGGTTAATTTTTATTAAATGTAAAACCTAAAATTAATAAATTTTCAAACTCGGGTATTTAGAAACTAAATTATCCGGATTGTAACACCATCTATCTTGGCCAGACCCTTAGAAATTTTAACATAATCTATGTAAACACTCACGAGCTTATAGATTAGAACAACCAGATAAGTTAGATTACGCAAAAAAACTCATTGACACTAAACACAAACCGGCACCTATTAACACAATTGAAACAGTGGAGGTACTTCATGTAAGTGACAAGAAAGAAGAACTCGATTTCTTGGAAGAATATGAAATAAATAAATACCTAAAAGCCTCAGTATATAGTATTAAATGAACAAATAAACCTGGGAAGTTCAACTTTTTTAGATTACCTTTTTTTAGGAAAGTAGAATATTCTTGTATATATTGTTTAACAGTGGTTGGTTGAAATATTTGTTATGTGAAGTTTTTTACACTTGTCAAAATCTGTTTTCGAAAATGTCACAGTGCGTGACGAAACCTTGGTCAAACAAATAATTTAAAAAGCCTTGTAGTACGGTGGAAATTCAGATAAGTACAATTTGTATTTTCATATTTATTGCTGAAAAATATAGTTTAGTGTTATAGTAAACTAGATTATGAGTCACCCCGTAGATCAGCACGATTCAATAAGATTGCAGTGCAAAATGCGGCAGCAAAAACATACAAGTTTCAGTAATCATAGTCCGCGATTGTAAAATTTCATTGCTGAAAAAAAATCGTGGGGACCTTGAGGTCTACGGCGCTCAGCGGTGAAGGAGCAGAAAATTTCAGTAACTATAAATAGTAAGAGATGGGGCGGCGAGCTCCCCAGTTTTTAAAGAACTGTTTGTGGTCCACGATGGCACTTTTTATAGTAAGTAAACATGTAAAATAAAACGCGAAATAATTTATTTATACTTTTGAAGACGTCATCGATCTTTATTGTCTTCGGAAAATACAGTTTTCTATATATTGCTGAAATAATAAAAAAGTGTTCGGTACTTACTTTTTTGATTCTTTAAAATCCTTAACTTTTAGCAACGTTTTCATCTTTGTATATTTTTAAACGTTATAAATAACCTCTAATCCGACAATTTAAGGTAATAATCATGCACATATTTAGTGCACATTAATAACCCCTACGTACTATTTTTATAATTTTTACTTTGCGCTAATGATTTCTACAAAATCAAATTCACCATAAATATTATTTTAAAACTCAAAAATCTACCCTTTAAATTGAAATGATTAGCTTGAACATTATTTGATTTACCTTGTGCCTTCCTCTATTGAAAATTTGTGTAAAACTATAAAATAGTAAAATGAGCCATCTTAATGTATGGAAATTTGAATCTTCATACAAAAAAAAACTCACAAAATAGCAGATATGATACTCAGCAAATCGATATTTTATCAAGCCTATAATAAAAAATTAAAACGCAGAGCCAGTAAAATATAAATGAAGTCATTACTTTCATTTCTACCTGAAAATGATATTAATTAATATTTGTATTTGTATTTGTAAATCTGAAAATGACTTGAGCTCTATAAGTAGATTAAAACACGGTTCATTTAGAATTTGATTTATATTGTTTGAATGTACGTTGTTCAAAACTTTGATCTATTTGATTGATTGAATTTTAAAATTGGAATGAATATCCTGTATTTTATCTGACTTACTTTGTCGTTTCTTCGTTTTATGAGATTTTAGGTATATCCACTTTTACGGAAAAATCTGAAAGCTATATTGTTTACAGTTTATGTGAAAACTTGGTATTATTTTTTTTATTATCGATATTTTTAATAATTAGGTAATTGTATATTATAATTAGTCCAGTAGATAATTATTGAAACATTTTTTAAGGAACTGGAAAATCTAACACACTGCAGGAGAAATGAGTAATTTTTCATTTATATTATTTCTAAGTTTTGTTGCAAGATAAGCGTGAGAAGGAGGTGGATCAAGTTGATATATCACGATTCTCTCTTTAAGTATCTCATAAATCTTATTATAAACATCCTATTTGTGCTGTAAACTGAAACATACATACGGTTGCGATTACTTATACTGATTTGTCATTTCTAAGTCGTGGGAATACATTTCGTAACACTTTTTTTACAATTTTGGCCTGCAAATACGAAAAAAATCGAATGATTTTCAAAAAAAAATGTTTTTGCCATCCAGTGATATTTTGTTTTTCAGCTTTTAACAGTAGTAACAAGTATAATAACTCCGTCCTTAGCAGGATTAGCAGGAGGTTACTATGGAGGTCATACAGGGGTGAGTTATTCTGCTCCTGCTGTTACTTACGGAGGTCACGGAGGTCTAGGACACGCAGGACCCATTCCTATTGCAGTCGGTAATGGACACGATATTGATTATTATGTAAGAAAAAGAAATATATTAATATAGAACTGTTTCAACTCTTAGTTTGTTTATATATATATTAAATTATACTTATCTTGCATTTCTACAGTATTTCAAAGCTTTTTTTATCAAATTCTTTCTTTAACAGTGACAGAAGATTGCAAGATTAATTATATGCGCACTTGACTTCACACTATAAATTCTTGTTATAATTTTTTTTAAATAATAATCTTCTTTTTCTATAAAAAAAAATTGATTAATACTCGTATTATGCATTTTTTTCAAAATATAATCTAAACTAATTTCACTTCCCAGATTTAATTGTTGATTCAGTACTAGTTACTGAGGGGATTTTAGATATTTCTTAATTTCAAATTCCTCCAAAAAATCAAGTTCTTTTTTGTCACATATATCAAGTACCTCCACTGTTGTTTTAATCGTGTTGTTAAGTGACGGTTTGTGTTTAGGGTCAATGAGGTGTTTTGCGTAATGTGACTTATTTAGCTGTTTTAATCTATAAGATTGTAAGTATTCACCATATATTATTTCAAAATATCTGATAGTCTGGCCGATATAGATGGCGGTACAATCCAGATAATTTAATAACTGTTTTTTTACTTTGACTTTATTTAATAATAATGAACCTATGTTATTTTTTACTTTAAAACATATTGTAGCAGATGCTAAAAGATATATCATTTTTGATATTTTAAATATCTAGAAAATACGTAATAGTTTTGTATAATCTGTCGTTTTTAGTTTGTTTCGAACATATAAGGTTAATGGCAACATTTTCTTCCTTTTTATTGATCAACCTATTTATTAGATGTAATGGCTAATTACTAGAGGAACCGTTTTGTTTTTTTATATAAATTTCCCTTTGAAAATCATCCCAACTCATTGGTAATGAATATGTATCATTAAATTATATACTGTTAATTTAAGTGACATGGTTTGATTTGATTTATAAGGGATAATCATGTCTGTATGAGTGTATTATGAACATAACTTTGCTAAAACAATACATTGTTGAAAATAATTTAATTAAAAATGTTTTCTTCTAAATTATCCATAAAGATATTTGCCAAGATTGATAATCCACCATTTTGAATATACGATTTATCATCAAAAACAAAGTAATTGTGATTGATAAATATATTAAATAAGTTTATATTTCCATTAATTAAACTTTAGTTTAGGTTTTTCCTGTTAAGAATTTAACTAATTTATGGTACCCATTCAGATGGAGGAATTTGTGGAAACATATTACTAACGTCCAATGAAACTAATTTTGGGTTTTTATTTAATTTATGTGTATTTAGTTGTATTTTACTGAATAATTTGTATATATAACCGTAATTAGTTAAAGTTTTTTTAAAATCGAATTTTGTATTTGGGGTAAAAGAAACTACAGACCTAATTGGTTTTGTATTTTTATGTAATTTAATCGAACCATACAATTTTGATATTTAAGGATCTTTTTGAATCATTTGTTTTTTATCATAAGTCACATTATACCAAACACCTAATTGACACTAAACATCAACCTAAATTTAACAAATTCAATTATTTTAGATTACCTTTTGAAGTAAATATATAATGTTAGACAACATTTTTTACAAATACAAGAATATTATTTAAAACATTTTACAATAAGAAATCATGCTGTATATATATGTTTATATATTACTTGCTAATTATTAGTTTAAATCTTTATGACGTGAAATCAAGTACGCTTATAAGAAATCTGTGAATCTTCTATTTGAAAATGCTACTAGCGAAACTCGAGTCACAAAAAGAATATGATAAAAGAAGCTTTAATATGAAACTCTTTTGGCATCGAAGCCAATTGTTCCCCTTTTAAAATTTTGAGAAAAATCCATCACTATGTCATAGTTTGATTTTTGAAATTTTAAGTATTTTTCAATTTTAAGGCTCATCCAAAATATTCCTATAATTATGGTGTAGCAGATGGTCTCACTGGTGACCAAAAATCCCAATCTGAAGTTAGAGATGGCGGGGCAGTCAAAGGTACCTACTCTCTTGTAGAACCTGATGGTTCCATTCGAGTAGTCGACTATACAGCTGACGATGTCAATGGGTTTAACGCAGTAGTGAAAAAAATTGGTCCCTCTCTTCATACAGCTCCTGCTGCTGCTGCTGTAGCTCCAGCTCCTGTACTTCTCAGCCATGGAGGAGTATACGCCGGTCAAGAAGCGGTTTATGGGGGACATGAAGGGGTTTACGGGAGACAAGAAAGGGTTTACGGGGAACATGGAGGAGTGTATGGGGTGCATGAGGATTACGGCGGATATGGAGGACACAAACATTATTAATATAGATAGGGGGAAATGAATAGTGTTGGTATAAATGTAAAATTTTTGGATAAGCTGAAAGTTGTAGTAGTATGTTATGTAGTGTTTTTATAAATTTTGAAATATCGATTATACAAATTTAAAAAAAATAAAAGTGTCTTGTTTTCAACCAAGAACATACTTTATATGCATATACTTAATTACCTTGTCATTTTTGTAAAACTTTACAGTGGATTCTTAATTATGCTCAGGATGTCATACAAGTAATTTAGAATATCATTAATAATGTTTCGTCAAAAATAAGGTTCTAATGAGGCGTACGATTCATAAAGAACATAGTAAAATTTATTAAAGAAAAAGGCAGCATTTACAGATATTCTTTTACGAAATGTAAGATCTAAAAATGCCTCAGATTTTGTAAATGTGACCCGAGATTGTAAAATTGACAAAAAAGGACTCAAATGAGAAGTAGATTTTAATAACCAGATCTAAGACTTAATTAAGGAAAAGTGAGTTCATATAAATTATATAAAATATCTTATAACTCAAAAGCATAGTTTTATTAAGTAAAATTGATCAAACAGAATCGTTATAAAGATCTTCAAATGAAGAACAATCTGTATATATGAAAACAATGAACTTTATAGTAATTATCATATTAAACGTAAGTATAACACGATAACACCAGAAGACATTGAAACTAATATTTGTTGTTGTTGAAGGCAACTGACATAATTCTCACATTAACAAGGTATAAGACACTGAAGAGGCGATTGCTTCATTTCATCCATTTATGACATAATTGTACTTAGATTTTTGCAATATGTTATTACACTGTATACGTCACTGACTGTTTTGTACTCATTTTGTTTCTTTACAAAATGAAATTAAGTTATATTGTTTAGACAAAACGTAATATTACATTTTTAGGTAATAAATACACAATAGTTGAGTCAATCATTATAAAAACTTTTTTAACTGAATATTGGCAATAATTTTACAATAATTCAATTGAAACAATCATTATAAAAAATATAAAAACTATTTTACTTAGTTTTATCGATAAGTAGTAATCGTTTTTTCGTTTTCAGTTAAGAAAAAATTATTTTATCTGCCAACATTTTGGCATATTTATTCGACGATTATCAGGGCTTTTACAAGGAATACAACTGGGTAAAAATTGTAAAGACATAATAATTTCTAAAAAAAAAAATGAAAATTTAAATTTCTAAAATTAACATTAGACAATAATTAAGGAAGAGTTACATATAATTGAAACCTAAGAAGGATGCTCTTAACCATTTTCTAATTTTTTCTTTTAAATACATTGTAAAGTAACAAAATATAATATTTAAAAAAAAATTAAAAATATTTTCTAAATATAGCGTTGATGATTTTTGTACTTGAATGTAAACTGACAAAAACAAATCAAAACAATTTTTTCAGTAAGTTTGTTTAGTTAAAATTAATGAATCACAGGGAAAAGTGTTATGAATTTTATTTTTTGCTGTATACTCTTCTTTTCCGAAGGCACGTAAAATTTTTAAATGTTTCTTAGAGAATGGTTAAAAACAATCTTCATTGAATTATTTCTTCATTATTTTATTGTTAAGTGTAGATTTTTAAATTTTAATATTTTTTTGGAAATTGTAACATGATTAAATATTTAAAATATTTTTTTTGAAGTTGTAATGGAAACGATTTGTGTATAGTTGTATTTTTTGCAATAATGGCGGAATATATATTAGCAACTGAAATAATATTAATACTTCTTAACTGAACCTAAACCAAACAAAAGTTTCAAAAGAAAAAAAAATGTTTTAATATTTTAATGACTTATTTTATAATTTATTGATTTCCTTGTAAATTAAGCACTATCACTAAGATTCATATTTTGACAGCATGAGATCCAATTTTTTCCATGATCTGAGAGAAAAATTGTGGCTTTAGGAATTTACCTGGTAAAACTTACAGATTATGTTATTATATGGTAAATTAAAAACCGAGATGATAGTATTATAAATAAATCATTGTTGTAAAATCCGCTTCTGTTCTCAGAAATCTACTTTGATTGCCAGGGACGGTTTTAGCATAATGGTGTATGGTTTCATTTTTGAGAGGTTAGGGAGGTTCGCTCTTACACCAATTGGCAGACTATGTGAATCGTAAACAAAATGTTAAACGACCAGTGGAGCCAAATCTACAACAACGCCTCAAAACATTATTTTGGGCCCACGTACTCTCAATGTCCGTAGTTATAATAAAAAAAAAATATGAAACGAATTAATAACTTCTTATTTAATGATTAAAATTGTAACATTTTTTAGAGAAACACATAATGAAATGTTAAAATATATGAGAATTTTCATAAATTATTAAAGCAATTGTTTAAAATGATTTTCTAGAGGGAAAAAGCTGAAGCCATCCCTGGTCATTTAAGCACAATTCAGAGGACAAAATGGTATTTAATAATCACAAATTACTATATAATCTCAGAATGTAATTTAGAAGGCAACATGACTTGATACAGGCTGATTCTTTGGGAGTTCCAATTAGACGTCTTCTGTCAAAATGTGGCAGTTACACGGTAGGGATGAATATGCAATATGGAATAAAAAGTAAACACCAAAGAAAAACTAGAAATATGAAAAGACTATTACGACGAAAAATTTAAACAGGCGATTAAAACTATAGGACAGATAGATGTTATATACAGGGTGTTATTGAAATACACGTACATAATGACCAAAAACGATTGGCACCAATTTTAACTTCAAATTCTAAAATTTAAATATTGGGGAAGAGTCCCCTTTTCCGACCTACTAGTTTCCATATTTAAAGAAGTAAAATAAATCGAAATTGAACTTACCCATAGAAATTGCACTGTTGCCGTAGCAAAACCAATTAATTCAAAATAAAGTTTATTACAGTAATTGTTCAAAATGCCGTCCATTATTATTTACACACACTTGCAATCGTCTTTCCAAAGAACTTTGAACATTAGAAATTAGTCTTGGATTTTGTCGTAGTTCCTCGGCTACTGCATTAACTTTATTGGTTAATTGTTCAACACTATTAATAGGTTCATTATAAACCAGTTGTTTCATGTGACCCCACAAAAAGAAATCGCATGGATTTAAATCCGGAGATCTCGGAGGCCACTTAGTAGGTCCATTTCTGCCTATCCACTTTTGAGGAAATCTAATGTTCAAAAACTGCCGTACGTTTAAATCAAAGTGAGGAGGAGCGCCATCTAGTAGGTACCACATCCGTTGCCTTAATTGTAACGGTATCTCTTCTAGGAGTACTGGCAAAATATCTTCTAAAAAGTGGAGATATCCTGGCCCATTTAATCTGTTCGGGAGAACATAAGGCCCGATTAAATAGTGATCTATTATGCCAGCCCAAACATTTATTGAAAATTTTCTTTGATGCCCAGTTTCCCTAATGGCGTGAGGATTTTCATCACTCCAAATATGCGTATTGTGCATATTGAACACGCCATCACGAGTGAATGAAGCCTCGTCAGTATACAATAATATTTTTAGAAAATCAGGAATATCAACACATTTTTGAATCATCCATTCACAAAACTCCACTCTCTTTTCTTCATCACCTGGATATAAGGCCTGGACTTTTTGGATGTGATAAGGATGTAAACCTTGTTCTTTAAGTGTCCGCCACACAACAAATGAGGACACTCCAATTTCAAGACCTAGTCTTCTACAACTTAATTGAGGCCGGTTTTCAACAGCTTCCAATATTTCTTCTTCGGCCGCCAATGTTCTTTGTGTTCTTGTTCTCCCTCGATCTGCATTGACACTCTCAAATTTTCCATGGTCTCTTAGATGCTGAACAGTTGAAATAAACGTACGACAGTCCGGAATTCTCCGATTTGGAAACCGTTCGCGATACAGGATTTGTGCTTGCCGAGAATTTTCTCCAGCTGCCCCATAAACCAGCACTATATCGGTTAGTTCAATATTCGTAAATAGTGGCATCGTAAAAAAATATTTAAAAGTAATCGTAACAACACTTTTTACCAACTTGGAAATGACGCGCTCGTGTTAGCCAGATTCGTAAATCAACTAAAATTTTAATAATCTATAGTTTCAAAAATGTATAGTTTAAAAACAATCATTTATCAAATATTCTAGTTTTTTGATAACGAGGGTAGTAAAAACCAGTCTTCGGAAATAGAAATTAATTCGAAAATCTTGGCAACATGGTTATTTCTTACAAGACTAGTTTTCTTATCATCTGACAAAAACTTGCATATTAATTACTGTTGATGTTTAAAATAGGTAAATAAACCTTATTTATATAGGTCATCCTCAACATATCAGTGAAGTACGTTTGTTTTAGAATTAATTTTCAAAAATTAATAACTCCCTTAATAAGGGGTATTTTTAAAAAATAATATTTTTCTACATTCAGTGGGGATCTGCGCAATACCCAGTTTTAATATGTACGTGTATTTCAATAACACCCAGTATATATTTTCAAGTGGGCCATAGAGAAAGAAAAAATAAAAACCAAAATGAATGAAGTGGATTCCCTGGAAATGATAAAATAGTTAGAAGAAAAGAGGAAGTAGTGGTTAAGATAAACCTACAAAATTCTAATGGATTGGAAAATGAATCTGAATAGAAGAAAATTCAAGTTGCGATAACTATGGAACAATCTGCAATAAGTTTCTTCCAATTACACACAAGAAAAGCCCAAAAAAGGACTGGGAAGAAAAATAGAAAATAAATTACAGAAAGAACAGTCTACATTCAGGAAAAACAGGTGTTTCATTAACAATTTACATATGATAATCAGAACCATGAAAAGAAGCGTGCAAAGTAAAGAATAATTCTGCATATTTTTTATAGACCTGAAACGCCATTTGATACGATCAATACAGATTTATTAAGAAAGATTTTACAATTTTAGAACGATATACAACAACGTGAATGCGAAAATATAAATTTAAGAAAGTAGATTAGAATAATGAAATATCAAACTTAGAGATAGTCTTTATTGTTTATATAAAATTAAAAAGATCACGATACTAATATCTTACAGTAACCAAACTACAATATGAGGATGGAAGTTCGTTCGTTCACAATATCCGAATGGTATAGTATTAATATTCCATTCCTTTATGGAATTTTAAAAACTAACAGAAACATAGTAACAAAATTGGAAAGTAAATATCAAATAATCTATATGCGAGTGAACAAAAATCAGAAACTAGAAAATGAAAGTATAGAGATTATAGAGTACGATATTAACTCACCCATTTTTAAATGTCTTGAAAGTAATCTTATCCTTCAAGAAAAATATTTCCTCTGCAATAAATAATATAAAAGTCTGGAATACTTTTTACATAAATACAAAATACATCGGAATATTATACATCCTTTGTAATAAGTAATAATCATATCCAAGCGCAATTTTAGCTAGGTATGGTACAAAAAACTACTACCTTACTTTGTTTCAACTCGGTTCATACTCTTTTCCAAAAATATACGGAATATATTGAAGGTTTATAAAACTAGTCTGTAAAATATCACAGCAAGTCAATTTAATAAATCAATATTTGGAAGTTTCTACAGGCATTCGTGTAGAAAAGAGTTATTTTTTAGAATTTTTATTATGTCTATTTTTATCAACTAAAGCTACCTTTATCTGCAACAAATTTGAAAACGACCCAACTTCAATCTTATGAAAGGAACTGGTATATGTTATGGAATAATTAGGAAAAAAGAAATTGCTGCCACCAACTATAACTTATGGATGCCAAATATACTTACAAAATCTCAATAAATGCAACCGAAATATGTGAGAAAAATATTAGATGTAACAAAAACACGATAGAATGAGAAACAGGAATATACGAAATATGTTGAAACAAAAACAGGTACTATAATCGTAGCAACAGATATGTCAATGTAGAATAACGTCATAAAAGTATGGAATTTTGTAACAATGTGACACTATGTAACTTTAGTTATATTTTGACGTGCATCGAAATTTTTTTCACGAGTATAGATAAAATAAAGGATAAACAACTTAGCTGGTTTGGGTACATAGAACGAACGAATCAAAATTGAATAGTAAATTTGAAATTTACCCAAAAAAAGAGGAAAGAAGACTGCAGAAGAATTGGACTAACAGATTTAGTGAGATAGTACTAATACCAGTAAATAAATGAAGTAACTAACAGGAAGTCTGAGTGAGATCAGTGAAAAAAGACAAGAATTATCAACTTTAAGCTATAATAGCATGTAAATCGGTTGACAGAAATGAACTTTATTGTGGCGTAGGTACTTTTAATTCTAACGACTAATATATTCAGTAATAATTAAAAGCAATTACTAACGGTATCTATCAATTAATTAGTTATACATTTAAAGAACAATGTGATGATCTGTTCATCCTGATGTAGAGAATAAATCATAATTATTATCAATTACATGCTCTGCAGATTTTTATTTCTTTGTTTAAATATCGACTGTAATATTTTAATAACTTAATAAGGAATCATTAGAACTAATGGATTTTTAAAGGTCTTTTGTCAGTTTTCTTAAGCTAAATAATCAAAAAATGTCAATATTAATTTATAAATATTAATTTTCGAAAAATAAAGGTCATAAAACGAATAGGGTGGCAAAATTGAAATTATTTAACAAATTTTGTCAAATTTTAAAATATAAAAGTAATTAGGAAACCTCTTGAAAAATAATCACAGGATTTGTTTAAAGAAATGTATTAATTAAAACCTTGTAAAATAAATGGTGACAACACTATTAAATTCGCAGTGAAAGTTACACAATTTTTTTAATCTGCTTGTTAAAACTAATTCAGCAATTATTTAAACAATTATCACGTTTTCATTAATTAAAACATACACGTTTTTACAATTTTATTATGGATTGCAAAAAATAAGTGTTGCCCACAGCTATCTAGATATCAAATTTTGTACGAGTTCTTGAAAATTAAAAACAAAACCATAACGGAAAACTTATATTATTATTTTATTAGAATAAAGTTGAAGTTGATTTCTTTTTTATAAATATCTTTACATTTACAATACCCTCATATTGTAAAAAAGTGTTAAATGAATAATTTTCTGCTAAAACCTAACCACCGGAAAAACGCCGAGACTGTTTTTATAAAACAATAAGCTGCAAAGCTGACAATCAAAGGAATAATTATAGAAATTATAATATTCATCTTAATTATAACCTTATTTCATGAGACTCGGAAAGAACTGCATTGTTTATTCGACTTACATAACTTCTTTTCAGAAATAGGTTAGTAATAAATAATGAAGAAGGCATTATTTTCAATTATTACACTTATTTATCTAATAAATTGACTTTCACAATATTTCACAAAAGATGACAGGGTGATCATATATGGCCAGAAATTTTAATGCAAATGTAACTTTGAAAGAAAATCCCTTACTAAACATACGAAATGGTACTTACTCCCCATAAATAATTGTAGAATAAATGATTAAAAAATAAATAATGTAATGAATCACGGAAAGACTAGATACTGGGAGGATAGTTTTGATATTTGATGCACTTATTTATATATTTTTTGCGAATAATAACGTTAAAATGTGAATGTTAGAAAAATAAAACTAGACGGATGAACGAAATACTAAATATATAAGAAAAATGGACTTTTCTAGTAAGATGTTTAAATTTTACTGTTAAACCAAACTAGAAGCATTAACGAATATTCATGTAAACTCAAGCGTTTTACTTGTTAGCTAAAATCTTAATAATCCCAAAATTATTTTGGGTTAAAATGACAGGACTTCAGATTATCTTTCTGAGAAACTTGGAGTGAAATGGGTTTGAAATAGAAAAATATTCCCAGATCATAAATTATTTTATTTAACAAAAAACTGAACATTTCTCAACCTCTGATAATAAATGGATCAATATTTTCCTATAAAGGCAAAGTCAAATACCTTGGTACCTGGCTACTAAGTTAAGTTAGAAAAATATGTAAAGAATAACTTAACCTAAAATTCAGACAGCAGTTATTCATGGCTATACGGCACACAACTTTGATGGTATGTCAGAGACAGTAGCATAAAAATAATCACACATTCCAAAATAAATATCTATGTATAATGTTGAATGCTCCATGGTACGTGAGAAAAAATTAAGTTATAGACGAGAATAAAAGGTTTGCTAACAACCACCTTCTGTTCCGAAGACTGAGGGGACAAAACTGTTTGTATTGTATCAAAGCAGAGCAAACTAAACAATGCCATTCGACTAATTTAGTAATAAATACCTAGTTGTAAAACATCCGAATGAAAATTAATGGTTGGTCGATTAGACGTCTTTTTGTTTGTCATCATACTAAGTGACACAAAAAAAAATATTCCAGTGGTTTTGGATATTTACGACAGAATTCTTTGTCCATATCTCTCTCGTAAAAAAATTATACAAAGTATATACGTACATTACAATAATAAAGATTTAAAATGCCAGCAACCGATTGTTAATAATATAAAGTATTTCACTAAAAGCACAGTTCACCACAACTTTCAGGTCTTGAAAAGATTCGAATGGTTATTTTTGAGAAAACGCTTATTACATGCAGCGAAACGTCAAGTAATATTTCAAAAACGAGGCGATCATCCGAAAATAATAATTCTCAGGTTATTTCTGGCCGAGGAAGCCTAAGAACTTCATGTTTTATAATAAAATCTAGGGTGTTAGAAAATTAATTTTATACGAAAATTATACTTATGAAATGCCAAATTATAAAATGTGGTCACAAGTTGGTTTTGATATTGGAAAGTTATACAAAAAGAATATTAGACTTTTGACCTATTCTCTTCTTTTATTTACCTCTTAGAGTTCACTTCTAAAATTAATTAGAAACTCGAGGATTGCACTTATTACAACATTATTATTATTATAAAGGTGCCATATAACTTCGACTTTATCCATGAGTGAAAGTGTTTATAATAAAACCTTTAGTGTTTACCTAAGAAATTAATTGTTGTGATTTCTGTTCTGGCAAATACAAATTTAGAATTTCCAGACAGGACGAATCTCTCTGTCGATCAAAACCAGAACCAGTCATAAGTGAATAGTTTCTTTGCTGAAAGTACGTATAATGATTGATGTTTGATTACAAGAAAAAAACAGGAGTTTCCTTTGAAATATTTTAATCATCAAGTAGACAATCAACTTCTTAACTGTCTAAAGCCATAATAGATGTTTACTAAACGAAAACACTCTTATTGATAGTTAGATCAATGACAATTGCGTCAAGTTTAATTGCAGCAAATTTAAATTTCAAATTCGTTTATTATTAATTTTGAAACAATCGCATATAAGTAGATATAAGCAATTTGTTAAATAAATTTGAAGTTGATTTA
Source organism: Hermaeophaga mercurialis (assembly GCA_951812935.1). Lineage (NCBI taxonomy): Eukaryota > Metazoa > Arthropoda > Insecta > Coleoptera > Chrysomelidae > Hermaeophaga > Hermaeophaga mercurialis. The sequence goes on from OX638360.1 coordinate 19,027,991, forward strand.
ATACCTGGAAACCAGGAGATTTATGTAAATTTATTTTTGTATAATTAATTTTTTTGTTTCAAATTTGTATTTTTTTAATTTTTATTTAAATTTTTTAAATTAATTTTTATTTAAACTTTACTTCTGACTGCAAAAGCCCATAATCAATTCTAATTTTTTTCAAATGATGTGTCACAACCCCTAATTCCCATTTAAATATTTAGGTGTTATAACTGTCACTCAAATAGGGTTCAATGTAAGGATGACATTTTTTCGTTGTAGGATGTCATCTCATAATCTATAATTGGCGTGTTCCAGAATTTTTTATAGATATGCACAATAATTGAAGTAATGAATTTATTACATGCGTCTGTTACGCAGTATATATAGTGGTTCTTGTACAAATGAAAATATAGTATTTTTCTTTCTAGTAACAATATTTTTCTGTTGCCGACATCATGCATCACTTACTAAAAAACATGAGAATTAATTACACAACAAAGGCCATTTAAAATCTTGTAGAATACTAATTGCCAAAGTTAAATAATCATAAGTAGTAATCTGTAAATTGTGTACTTTACGAAATTTATCTAAAAAATCACAGATGTTAACATTTGGGAAAATTTCGGCACGTCTTTGAGGGACCCCCATCTAGTGTAGATTCGCAATATCTCAAGAGGGGGAGTTACAAAATATTAGCGAGAAAACGGGAGGAGTATATAACGAATTTGCGTGAGGAAAACTGATTTAGTGAGTGTTAGTGTTTATTTTTATTTTTTTTATGTTAGTGAATATGTTTTATATCAAGGTAATTAATTATACAAGGTAAACTTTTGTTAATAACATGTAATAGGAACCATGGGTAGTTAAATATCTGTTATGTTTTGCTTGAAGATATTTACCAGTTGAAATGATTAATTTTATTTAAATTGAAACTTTATTTTATTTTATTATATTTAGTATTTTTTAACTATATTTTTGGCATTTGTAACGGCAAAAAAATAAATGAGCTTAAAAATAAAGCTTAATTTAGTTATTTAGATTATTAAGTTCATTTTGTGGAATTTTGAAATTAATTTTACCTATACAATCAAAATCAGATTTTTTAAGAAAGTTCTTAGTTTTCAAAACGTCTTATTATAAAAAAACCAATTTTAAATCTCTTTAAAAAATTAAATTTAAAATTAACTTAGTTTATCTCTCTAATAAAAATCATTGTTTTTTAAATAAATAAAAAAGCCTCATTGTTTACAAAATCTCTTTTTATTAAAAAAGTATTATTGATACAAGTTTTGAAATGATTGGTAATATATCATAGATATCTATAACACTTTCAAAAAGAAGGAAATATCATTTGCACAGTAAAGATAATATGATTTTGTAATATAGATGTGATTATGAATGGGGATATTTCGCAAAAATTGTTATTCTCACGGTTATACCGATATTTTAATCATTAACTACATACAATATGCTTCAAGGTACCATAAAAAAACTTTATATAAAATATTATAAATTGATATTGATTTGAGATAGAATTAAACAGACGAAACAGACTTTGTGCATTATTATTTACATTTAAGAAGTCGATCATAGTCCTAATTTATAATGATTGTGAAATCTATCCGTTATAAATGTAAAAGATAAATTACACTTAACTTAAATTTTCACGGGTTTTTTAAGCTTTTAAATATTCTTATATGAAAATTGCTTAAGAGGCAATGATACCGCACAAAAAATTCCAAATATTTCGAAAACGGATTGAGATACTGATATGATTCGAAAACTGGGAGATGCGAATTTTTACACCAAAGGTGAGGCATATTCCTATTTTAAAAAATATTTTTAAGTACCGAAGAAAATAACAAATACTATTAAAACAAAAAAAGAAATACGTGTTCCTCTCTTCATGCAGATTTATTAAAAAGTACAGGTATTCGGGAAAATTTGAATTATTTGTACAGTCTTCTACACTTAGTAACATAATATACTATTTTTTATAGTGTATTTTTTAATACCGTGTATCCAAAATTTGTCTAAAAAATAACAATATATCAGCGAATATAAAATCTTACTATTATTTTTTCGAAAGTGGTTAATTTTTTTAGGTAAAATTTTAAACAAAATTTATTTTAATGAAAATGTACTAAACAATTTTCAGACGAAGTCACTCATCCTACGCAGTCGAGATCTTGTCACAAAAATTAATTAATACATGTATATGAAGCCATGTGTTCATTATTAATTGAAATTTGACTGGAAAAACTGGCAAATATTTGTTGTATCGTTTAAATGTTTATCATCATTAACGTTGTGATTATTGATCCATTCTTGGAAACCACCATAAATTTAACCCACCACAAACATATATTATTTCCCATCCATTCGTCTGCGCGCCGAAAAAAAATAAATATGTTTTTTATTAGAACCGGACCTGTGGAGTATTCTAGTGGAAAAGCTTCATTGCCAAAGCAGTTTTGTTGAAATTGTATTCGTTTCTCTTTTTGTTTCATGTAATGAAATCGTAAGAAGGAAAACCTGTTTATAGTTAGAATATGTGTAGGTCGATATAGAATATATGAGGAGGAAAATATTTTTAGTTTGAAAATAAGACATAAGAATTGACAGGCATATTGTATACAGTATGATTTGATACTATAAATGTTCCTACCAATATTATTCTTCATTTAAAAACAAATTGTTAATATTATATATTTAGTCTTAAAGGTAATCTAAAATAATTGTAGTTTAGATTAGATTTAATTGCTCACTTAGTACTTATATTGAGGAGATTACAGATCTTTTTTTTTTCAAATTCTCCTAAAAATTCAAGCTCTTACTTTTTGTCGCTTATATGAAGGATTTCCTCTGTTGTTTCAATTATTTTGTTAATAATAGATTTGTGTTGAGTTTCATTTAGGTGTTTTACGTAATACGATTTATCTGTTTTATTAATCTATAAGCTCTATAAGATCGTCTGTCCAATATAGATAGCAATAAAATCGGGCCAATTTAAAAATTTACGTGATTCTTTTCATTTAGGAATTTTGAGTTATACATTTATTAAAAATAAACATATATTATTCTTTACTTTAAAAGATATTACAGGTGGTGTTGTTCGTGATAAATTTTTTGATATTTTATTTAAAATATATAATCATTTTGTATAATCTGTTTTCTTTAGCACAACCTGTTCTCCTTTTTTACTGATCGTCCTATTTATTAAAGGTAATGGACATTTATGAAGAAATTTGTTTTATTACATTAATTATGGATACTTTTTAATTAAATTATTTGAAAGAATGTATTGTTTTATTTCAGAAATGTTGATGATGTTTTGGCTCATTTTACCGGTAGTGATAGACAATTAGAAATTTTTTAACATTATTAAAAATTTACATCCAAAAATGAAATGTACCTTTGAAATGGAAGAGAGAACAAATGTGACTCATATCTGACTATTACTTACAACTCAAATCATCCCATACTACATAAATTGGCAGCTTATAATTAATTGATAGATAGAAATTTTAAATACCAATGAATAGAGAGGATTTTGAAATGAAAATTAATAAAATAAAAGAAGAAAAGCATACCAGTAATCTTATATATCCAAAACAACCTAAAGAAATTAGATTATATATAACTATTACATATTTTTGAAATATTTCATATAAAATATAAAGTATTGTAATTTTCATCTTCTGTAACATATTTTAAAGTAAACAATAATTTAGGTTCGTATTTAATAAATGTAAAACCCAAAATTCCTAAATTAAAAAATCAGGTATTTATAAGTTATATTATCAGATATAGTGAACATTTACGATCTTATAGATTAAAACAACGAGATAAGTCACATTACGCAAAATGCCTCATTCACACTGAACACAAACCTACACTTAATAAAACAATTGAAACAACAGTGAAAATCCTTTATATAAGTTACAAAAAGCAAGAATGATATCCTCAATATAAGTACTAAATCAACAATTAAATCTGGGAATTTTAATGATTTTAGATAAACTTTTAGACTAAATATAAAATATTTACAATTTTTTTTAGGAAATGAAGAATATTATTGGTTAGAAAATTAATAATATAAAATCATATTGTATACGATATGCCTGTAATTTCTTATGTCTTATCTGATGATGTTGAAAGATGAGACAATTATCAATATTTAAAAACTGAAAACGCGTGGAAATTTAAAGTAATTTAACAATTGGGTATAATATCAGAAAAATGTTCCTGGAAAATTTACGTTAAATATTTCCTTGGTATATTTTTAAAAAAGTAACAGGTCTGGAAGTATTCCATTTTTATCCCAATTATTGTATAATAAAAAAATGCTTAGCGAAAATTTTTTTCATGTTTTTAAAAAAGTGAAAAAATTGCAATTTGGTGCCAAAAAGAACATTTAAATTTTAGAATTTGTAAAAATAAAATAAAAAATATTTTTCTTTCACTAAGGCAGTTTTTTAATTGCTGAATTATTAATAATTTTGGTAAAAATGCATTTTTAAAAATAACACAAAAATAAAATAAAATTACACATCAGATTTTATTAATATAGCTAAAAACTACCTCTCATACTAATTCTCATTGAATGTTCCCAGAAAAAATAATTGAACTCCAATTGAACCATCCATTTGCAAATTTGGATTCATTATAAAAACAATAAATTTATTAGACTAGCAATTAAAATAAAGGGGGTCACATTTGCTGTACATAAGACTGTTTCGAGTTATTAATATCTAAACTTTTTAGCAAGCATAAAGTTTGTCTGTGAAATCCGGCAGTTGTAAATGAATATTTAAAAAAAATTCTAGTCTTGATGAAAAATTTGTTTGAAATTAACAGAATTTATTATAAATTTTTATTGCAACTGGGGTTAGAAAATATTTTCTAACACATCTGTGGAAGCAGGACCAGTAGTTTTGCAAAAGAAAATTATTGATATCTTCGGGGATTCAAGGGCAACTTTTGGCAACGTGACTGAAACGACACTTTATTTTGAAAAGAATCTAGTTGTGAGTTGAATTTTCGTGCGTTGTGTATTTTTTGATTTAATGAGTATAAAATAACTAATTTTGGGTTTACAAATATTAAAAAATTTGAATTCCAACTCATAAAAAGAACTAAATGAAATAATTTTAGTGGTAGTAAGCGCTCCTTTCTGTCATCTATACATCCAGGTAACTGTAGGTAACATATATTTTATATTTATTTTTTATTTTTATTTGGTGCTACCAAGACTGAAATAAATGTTACAGAAGATGCGGTTATTAAGAAAGTACCAACTGGTCACCTGTAAAAATTTCATTTTCATTCAAATAAGTTTTATCATAATTTTCATCTCAATTTCTAGTTTGTGTAGTTGCTATCAAGATGGTGTTCGAGTTTGTTTAACTTTTACTTTTGTTAATCATGCCACGTTAAACTGTTATTTACTTAAATAATTAAGACATGTACAATATGCAAATATTGGGCAAAAGAAAAATTTGTAGACCATGAAGTGGTTGTTGTTTTTTTTTCAACATATTGTTCTTTTTTATGAATGGATGCACAGACATTATACAGGGTGATTAGTATAAGAACCGACATAGAATAAGGACATGTAGGTTTACCTAAAATAAGATGATTTAACGCAACTTACCTTTATATAAAGTTGAACAGCTTGAAATTAAAAAAGAATGAATATCTCAGTTACACTTGAACTTAGAAAAACCAAATTTGGTACACTTTGTGAGTGTACATATGTATTAATCGACAATAGGTAAATTTCAATTGTAGCATTCTAAAAATTTGATAAGGAATTATGTATCATTAAAATGTAAAAACTTTTTAACCTGTTGGCGGAACTAAAAAGTTATTAATTTATTTGATTTTAATTCTTACACTTTTCTTACTCTTGTTATTTTTCAATAAAAACTCTAATAACTAAATATATATATATATTGCAGCTGCATTCAAAATATATTCAAAAGTTGGCTATTAAATTAAACGTCAAACTGGACGATCAGGAAAAAAGTTGAAATAATAATAATTTAATAGAAAAACAAACAACTTAAAGAAAATAAATACATTTCGCACCGATTAGTTAATATAGAAAGTATTCATACTGAGCACCGTTTTATCTCAGACATAAATTTATTCTTCGTCGAAAATTGAAGTCTATCCAATAACTGCTGATTGTTTCTACTTAATATGCATTTATCCGTAAACCGATTCCACAATTCTGCTCGAGATGCAGTTGGCGAAGAATTTCTTTTAACATTCCCCAAAGAAAGAAGTCATATTTGTTGAGGTCTGGTGATCGCGGAGGCCCAAGTTTTTGGCAATTATTTCCTCTTCCACTCCATTTATTTGGATACTGGTGGTACATTTGTACAGTAAATAAATACCTCTAAGGGTGAAATAAGCTTCATTAGTAAAGAGAATTTTCTTTTGAAAATTAATGTCTCGATTTAAAAACAACTGACAGAAATTCACTCGTGTAACCAAATCCTCCGGTAACAATTCTTGCACTTTTTGAGATAATATGGTTGTAGTAAATTACGTCTGATAATTCGATGCACAGAAGTTTGCGACATACTAGTTTGTAGAGACTTTTATTACTGATATGTGGGTCATTTTCAATTGTATCCAAAATAACTTTTGTAACCGCACGTTCTCGAGAGATACTGAAAAACTTTTTTTTCGAGTTTATTTTCAACATTGGAAAATGTTTCTCTATGGGGGATTAGATCTCCAATATCCTTTAATACTTCTTCTGCAATTTCCTTCACCAAAACTTAACACTAATAGCATGTTATTCGCTAAATGAAAATATTCCGGAAATTTTCAGAACACTCATCAAGCAATTACTAAAATTAAATCACTTTTTCTTAATGGTCAAGTTGACGATTAATTTTATAGCAAACTTTTGAATTTTCGTTGATTTTAAATAACATAGCTACAATACGAGTTTTTAGTTATTCGGGTTTTTATTGAAAACGAAAATGGTTTCTAAAAGAAAACAAGACCAAGAAATGTTTTAGAATTAAATTCCCCATAAAATAAAGTAATAACTGATTAGGTCCGCAAACGGGTTAAAAAATTCTGTCACATTCTAATAGTCCAAATATATAAGTCAAATTTTTGAATATTTTATTATGAATAACTTATTATTTTTAGGTAATAATATTATCACTTTATATTATATCTGGGGTATTAGGAGGAACTATAACCGAATATCCTGAAGAGGCTTATGAGGAATATACAGGAAGAGACGATTATTATGTAAGTAAAATAAAGATGTTTGATATAATTTCTTTATTCTGAAAACATAAATCAATTTTGAAGAAACTCATCCATAAATTTTTTATTGATTTCTGGTGAAGCAAATGTTATTTATTTTCTTCTGTAATTTGATAGTTTCTCTTAATGACAAATTCTTTATATTTAATTATTAGGATTGGCTCGGTGATACTTTAGAGCTGAAACATTTCAGAGACTTTTTTGTCAGGGCTTAGTTTTGTCTCCGGATTTTGCAACAATCGTGATACCCTTCTCTTGTCTCGAAATTGTTTTGTTGAGTTGACAATTTCTAAAAAGTTATGTTTTTGTTTTGTTTCCTGTTTGTTTTGTGTATTTGGTCTGGACGCGGCAATAGAAAACAAAACACATATCATGTAGTTGAATTTTACCCTAAAAAAAAATATAATTTCAAGGCTCACCCGAAATACTCCTTCAAATACGGCGTTCACGATCCATCTACCGGCGACGTCAAGAGTCAAAAGGAAGTACGAGACGGTGACGTAGTTAAAGGACAGTACTCTTTAGTGGAACCCGATGGTTCCGTGCGTACCGTCGACTACGTAGCGGACCCTGTCAACGGGTTCAATGCCGTCGTGTCGAAGAGCGGGCCATCTATCCATCTACCAGCAGAACCAGTGGCCATTAAGAAAGTTGTACCTACCGTCAACCAATTGGTACCGCATGTGGTACCAACCTATGTTAAGCAGGTAGTACCTGTAGTCCGACCGATATTGCAGCATCCTGTATACAAATATACTTCAGCGTTAGGTAAGCTAGGTAATAATTGGATAGAGGGCGTCATGTACAAAATTAAGAGCATAAAAAAATATTTTATTAGCAATTAATTTATTATATTATTGGAATATTGTAAATTCGTTATTGAATAAGATATTTTTTGTATGACATAATTCTTAACAAGATGAAATATAGAGAAAATCTTTTGTAAATGTCATCTTTAATACAGTCTTTGGTTTAGAAAAAGATCAGGTGTTCCACTAAATTGGCCCAACCTTATATAATTATGTGCGATAAAAATTTCAAAATCTAAATCGATTTTCAAGTAATCCTCTGACTGGTTATGAAATAATTCAATTCAAAATGCCAGCAAATTCAAAAAACCAGTTGACCAGTCATCGAGTATTCCTAGTCGAAACTAGTTTAACATATGAATTATGTTCTGAAAAAACAAAATCTATTAAAGTTTACGGTCCTTGATATTTAAAATCCATCAATTTTTTATAATTGGTCGCAAAATGAGATATGGGTTCCTTCCTTGTACGGTTCGAGATACTTTTGGTAGAGTCAATGTGAATAAAAATCAAATGGCTTTGAAAAATGTATATTATGGTTACAGTTTTTGTGGGTAGTAGTGATGTACTCAGTACTGAATTATTAAATTTGTGTAAATTACAAGGGCTTAACAACAAACTAGTTCCAAATGTAGAAAACTAGTCTTCTTCAAATGTTGCATCTTAGCAATATCTGTCGAACTTTATTATGTTTATTACACATTAAAAACTCTATCTATTATAATGCCGTCCAATTACGATGAGATCTATTGGATAACCTTTTCACACCTCGTGAATACACTCTCGGCACAACTGAACCATTATTATTTCACCACCGATTTATCATATGATTAAGCAAAAAACCCGCATCAAACATTTATTCAAAAAATAAATTACCTAACGTTTTCATATGGTGAGAAATATTTCTAAATGGAAAAATTAAAGTCAAAGAATGGTGGTATTTGAGGAGATTCAAGAAACAACATTCTTTATGCATTGTTAGTCATTAAAAATGGGCCAAATTGTACTGCAGTTTTATTTGGCAAAACATATATTGCTTAATGATTCTCGATTCGCTCTTTATTATGATACAAGCTAATTAAGTTGAAAATATACGTTTTACTGATAAATCAGCTAATTTTTTAGATGTAATATTAAAAATTGGAGTAAAGCTATTTTCTCCACGACCATTAGCGGAATATGCTAATTCCAAAATCATTTTTGATAATATAATGTAAACATTGTCACTCTTGAGAGAGAATATTTAATCCGAAACACTTGGTTCTTATGTGTTTTGCATGTATTTTCTTTCCATAACAAGTGATTCAATGAATATTCTGTAAATGTTCTAAACAAAATCGACAGGCATGGATGTCTATACTGACAATAGTAGATGTAAATAGCGGCGCCGTAATAACAAATTTTAATTGAGATAAGATAATAAGTGAAAAATCGTTTAAATAACTGGTCGTGGAGAAAATATAGTCTATAACTCGATTAGAATTACAAAATTCGAATTTTTTTCTTCTGACTTTGTTACAGAATCTACTATTCTGTAATTGTAATATACATATTTCAATAAACTCGTAATAGACGTATTCAATGGTAAAATATTTTTAAATGTTTTATACCTGTTTCTTATAGAATGTTGACAGACCTATAATTTTTTTTATAAAATTGCTTTACTAATAGTTCTCGAAATATTTGGTAATATAATTGTAGCTTTTTTTATACAGATAAAAGAGCTGCTTCAAAATTTAATAAAAAAATACCTAAAGGAGTGAATCTAACCCACTTTTGTTAAACAAAATATACATAACTTTACCTCCTAAAATCATGGTTACAATTTGGCCCATTCCCATACAGAAAAAGTCGTAATCTGTATGTTAGTAAATATCTTTTTTTTAAGTATTATTTATCTTTTCATATTTATTATGAACAATTTCCACAAAGTAAGACTTGAAACAAGTAATTTAATCTTTTTAAAGTTTATTAATTAATAAACAATGTTTAACAGTGGGTAAATATGGTTAATCTGAATTTTTTATTATGTTATTTATATAATGAATGGAATTTTCAGTGAGGATATAAAAATATATTTCATATGATTGACAAAAATAATAAAGTAGGTTATATAGAGAAAATAAATAATAAAAATAAATTATAGATAGACAAAATATAAAAAAATAGACCATGTAACGAAAAAAGAAAAATGAGATTGAAAATTAAGACTGATATGTAAATCATGTAAATTTGAAAAGAGTTTTAAAAAATCGAAATAGTTAAATCATAGAATAGTCATGAAAGATGGGTTTAGTTTTCTAAATTCTAATATTGTAAATTAGTAGCTCAAGTAAAGTGAGAACAAACATACATATAAAAAATTATATTATATAATCAGACAGTTTAGACGGTTTTTTTAAAAGAAATTGTGTACACAAAATCGAAAATTTCGGAAACTATCTAAAAATTTTCAGTTAGTTATATTAAAAAGAAACCTCAAAAGTTAAATACTTCCAGTTACACGAAAACTTATCAAGTGTGTTCTCGTTTTTTTAACTTAATTGATGCCGTTATTAGTCCAATAAATGTTGACAAACTTAGTGAATCTACAGTTAACAACATCGAATTCACACATAATTTAATATTCTAAATGGTAAGTTACAATTTTCTTGATGTTATTTACTAACAAACAGATCTGACAAAAAGTTTTTGCGAACCTTATTTGACAAAGTTAAAATAACCTTTTAATACGAATTATCTGATGTTTAACCCATGAGCATTTGTAAAATTGAAATTTGTTATAATAAGCAAAAGTGACAGAAGTTGAATGTAGTGAATTGTTTAGGTATAATTTAATTTTAATATAACGAATCAAAAAGAAAATATGGATTTAAATTGTGAGCACGTACGAGCAATGATTTTTTTCATTTTCGGTTAAAAAAAAATAAAAGGTGTGTTTGGGTGATCTAAACATAACTGTTTTTCGATGATATCAAAAATTTTAATTTGAAGTGAGTAACCTTATAGTGACAAATTTCGTGAAGGTTGACCAACAATCTCAAAAACGGCAGGAAACATTAATGCTGTAAAATATATGATAGTGGTAAATAGTTATGAGGCATATAGGGAAACTCAATCTTGTTTAGGCATCTTTATGAATTAGATTAATCAACTGATCACTTAGAGATAAGAAAAATGTATTCTCGATGGATAACGTATAATTTAACAGGTCAAAAACAGGCTCGAGTCAAATGGTTCAAAGAAACACTCAAACGATTTCTGTTAAATTTAGCTTATGATATCGTTAGCGGTGATGAAAGTTAGACATATTCTTATGAACTGGAAACAAAACAAAAATTCACTGTTTGGGTGTTTCAAAATGAAGCAAAACCAACGAAAGTTACTCAAAATCGGAGCGTTTCAAAGGAAATGCTTTCTTGTTTTGTGTCAAAAACTAAGCATGTCTCTATTATCCCTTTAGAAAATCAGAACAGTTAATGCTGAGTGGTAGACAATTATTTATTAACCAGAAGTTTCCTCTGAAATGAGAAAAATCAAAAGAACAATGCAAATCGCCACACACCGCAACAAACAATTGATTATTTAACCACACAAAAGGTAGAATTATTGGTCCACCCTCTATATAGCCCTGATCTAAATCCAAACGACTTTCAAATATTTCAGAAAATCAAAAATCAATTTTTCAAGTCAAAAAGAGTTTAGAAATGCCGTGACGAATGTCTACCTTCAAATTGGAAACAATAATATTATCGGACCTGGTTTATTCGCATTAAAAGCAAATAGATAGGGGAATATTTGGAAAACCAATAAAGCCGTTTTTTGAATTATAAATGTTTTTGTTTGCGACAATCCGGAAATTAAAGCAGTAGATCTCATATCACATATTAATAAATTTGTATACATTACTGGAGCATTAAGTGGAAAATCACTTCAAATTAAATTTTTGTACATAAAATGTGATAGTTAGGTTTACTTGACGCAACTCAAAAGTTAGCTCCAGCCCTGTGTCTATTTATTACCTTATACAAGATGATACGAATTAAGTATATTCTTAGCAAAAAATCTTTTTCGCTTGAAAAATGCTGTTTAGCTGTTTATGAATAAATTACGTTCTATTTGTTTTAGTAACTTATGCGACTATCATGCAATAAATTATTTTAAGGACTTCAAATTATGGGTAACATTTCACCTGAGACGCATTATGTCTTAACGACGGTAATTAATGATTTTGTGATATGCTGAAGAAATATATAAATGGGTGGTATTATTAAATGACTAACATAGTGTTCAATATAAATATCAACCAAGTCTTACATTTTTCTTCTTGTGCAATATCAGGTTTTCGAGAAATATAAAATAGCTAAAGTGGGATCGTTATTTAATGAGATGACGTTGTAGAACATTTAGATTTATAAGAAAAAGATAGGTACAAATATTCGTAAAAATCAAAACGAAAACATCAACAAAATAAGATCTTCAAAAGAAATGTAATTAATCAAAAAACAAAGAAATGAAAGTAAGGGCTATTCACAACAAAAGTTCATTATACACAATAAAAAGATTTAAGGACACACAAATGCTCAGCAAAACTTAAAACCAGTTCAAAACATATTTGTTAAAATAAGTAATTAGATTTTATTGAATTTTATTTGGGTGACCCTGCACTATTAGTTTGGTTACTTTAAGAAAAGTAGCTAAAAAATGCAGTTATTCAGACTAATAACCGAGGATATTTACATTTCAAGAAATAAAGACTTACGGGATATGGCAAAATTCCGTATTTTTTAAAATTATTTATTTATTATACACACTTTTTGTAATATGTTCTAATTTTATTAAGAATTATATTTTATAAATTATATATAAGTGTAATACAGAATGAAATATTATAAATAACAAAATTAAAGAAAATTCTAAATCGTTACCATATACACTTTAATAACATTGAGTACCTACTAGTTTCGACATTAATAGTCATCATAAATATGAAAAATATAAATTAGACTTAAAAAAGCACTGGAATCCTCTGCAAACACAGATAAGTATTATTTATATTTTTCATATTTATTATGGATCGTTTCCACAAAGTAAAAGTCGAAACAATTAATTTAATAGTCATCATCAGGTTTAAAATAGAAGTAATAAAATAACAAATAAAAGCACAATCATAAGTCTTACCACAAATTGTTTAAAAACGGCAAAATTTCAAATTCCAAATTAACATATGATATTACAGTATATTGTAGATTACACGTGAAATTAAATTAACAATAATAAGAACAAATGATTAGTAAACTTAACAAATGGTCATTTAATATTTAAAGTTAAAGCAAATCTTGTTAAAAAAGAACTAAAGTGTGTCCATTCTATGAGTGCTGGTTTTAGACTAAGCCAAGAAAATAGTGGGCTTGCAAAATGACGTTCGACGATCAATCCAAAATCATCATGATAGGGAAATGGAAGCAAAGACCAATAAAAGGAAAAGAAACTGAGGTTAGTGAACATGAACCAGAGGAAACACCAAAATGGGTTGGAAATACAGTTAGGGTAGCTACACAAGTCATACAACAAATATGAAAGGTAGAGACCTATGTGAAAATCACTCTTATCAAACAGGGGACATAATAAGGGTAAAGGAACATAACAAAAAAGGATAAAACGTCATCTAACCAATAGCCCTCCATATCTGAATTCCAATAATAATGGAAGAGACCCGTATGAAGGCAGAGAAAAGGCTATTTAATGAAGGACTCCTTTTTGGAGGGTGTTTGAAATTTTGCTGTTTTTAAACAATTTGTGGTAATTCTTATGATTGTGTTTTTATTTGTTATTTTATGACTTCTATTTTTGACCTGATGATGACTACTAATGTCGAAACTAGTTGTCAATATTATTATATATGGTAACGATTTAGAGTTTTCTTTGGTTTTATCTTACATACCACATTTGAGTTTTATGGATAACCTTCTCTATTTTATAAATAACTGTTTTATAACTTGTAAGTCCTAATGAGAAGCCACATAAATTGGTGTAGCAGATTTAGAATCTGTAGGCGTTTTACAAATCAGAATTTTTCTGAGAAAATATAATAATCTAAAATTCTCGCTTTTCTGAATTTTTTATAAATATGCACAATAATTAAAATAATTAATTTATTCTATTTAGCTGTTCCACAGTGTAGAAAAACTTTCATAATAATTAACCTTCAAGATATATCTATAGGAACAGTATTTTTCCTTAACTGGCGTTTTTCTGAAAACGGCGAAACAAAATATTTTAATATTGAAATGTTAAAATTAAGTTGTCTTGTAATCAACTGAGAAATTTTATTAAATAATACTGCAGTTACTAAGTTATTTGATTGACACGGCTATTGTTTATTACGTTACTATTGAAAAATATTATGCGCCGAGAGCCAGATTACTATTCTCGGTTTTCTCAGCTTGTGCAACGTGGGTCATAAGAAGGTAAAAAACAGCTGGTAAACGTACCCAGTCAATGGTTTTATATAATAAAGCAATCCTAAACTACAGCAGTCTTAATTATAAATAAGAAACAATAATAATAGAAGTCTTTATTGATTTTAAGGTTCGAATACTACTTAATATGTTTTTCCACTCATCCTATATTGAAAATCTGTTTTTCTTCATGACGACGTATACGAAATAATTTCACATTGAAAGCAACTAAATAGAAATAAATATTTAATTTTAAATGCTTCTTTCTACAAATACTATTAAAAAATGCTTTTAACATGTTAATATGCTTAGATTATCAGTTGAAGCCATTAGTGTAAAAATTTACAGCTTTATGCAATTAGCATTAAAAGTGACCGTGCTTAAAAAAATAAGCAAGGCCAAATTACACATTTTTAATTATTTTTAATGGTACAGTTTTAACAACTGAAAGTGTGTAATCTTTGCGAAGAAAAAAATATTTTCTGATGAACAGGAGGTTCAACGAAAAGTCAAACGATTGGAAAAACCAATTAAATTAAAATTTTCGAAACGTTGGCATACTAAAAATTCTTTAAATTAGGCTAAATGACTTCTATAGCCTGTAAATACATTATGAAAATATTTTCCTAATACTTTTTTCATCTACTTACATAGTTCTATATAGTTTTTATATGTCTCTTCTTGTTGTCTTGACTTTTTGAGCAGCAAATTTATTTAGACATTTTAAGTAAAAAATTTACAATAATATTATTTTATTAAATACGATTTTATATTTGATATGAATTTGAAAAACCTTTAAATTTTGTGAAAATGTTCAGGATCAGACTTATTTGCCACTGAAACATTTTTTAAATATTTTTATCCAAATAAGAATAGAATTTCTGGACAATTCATGAACTAAAAATAAATTTTAAACTTGATAAATATTTCATGAAAATTAAGTACATTTACAGAAGGTTGCATAAAGAACAGCCAAAATTAGAAGAAGAAGAAATATTCAAACATTCCTTAATTAATCACATTACGAACTATTTTTGAATGATTTTGTTAATTATTTAATTTTACTTTTACAGCATACGATCTGCCTCACTCAGAAAATAAGATTTTCTCGATAAAAACTCTCAAAAAGATAATTCCGATAAAAAAATGCAATTAATCGCGACTAGGTAGCAATTTTCATAATATTTTAAATATTACTTAGCCGCCTGTTGATTGACCAATGCTCAATGGTTCGGTAAAAGTTAGTTTGAGATCAAAGTCTGATACAGAGGAAACAAACTTGAAAATGATACTTTCTTGGAGGTTATATAATCTATTGTTTATTATTAATTGATATAAATGGCATCCTTTCGATTAAAATGTATAATCATTGTAGTAAAAGGTAGTTAGAAGTAAGAGATTTACTTTTTCTTTATTTTAGTCAAGTATTACTTTTTTGCGATGCTTTTCAATCAAGATCAATTCATTTAAGATAAACCTGTAGATTTTTCATAATATTTTTTAACACAATACCTAATATTTTATGAGAAGGTAAAAAAACGGTGTCAATAGATAAAGGACAGGTAAAAATGTACAATTACTACTAATTCTCCTAAAAATATTTAGAATCTCACAAAAAATGTTGCCTCTTATAAATTTCTATAATTATATTACTCATAAATTAAGCGGTGAGATAAATTCGGAATCATTTTTGAATAAAAATGTGGGTCATGTAATAATTTATTTTCGGGAAAAGACGTTTCCATCTATATCTCATTAAAATTATACAACTTATATTCTAATATTGTTTTTATTTCCTTTTAGTAATTTAAAACAATGGCTTAAATTGCGATGAGTCACGGCAATTATCCAAAATAGTGTTGATGCATTCTCTAGATTTTATTGGGTTGAAACAATCAGCAATTAAAATTATTATATAATAAATAGGACAGAGATATTCACAATAGATACTACTAAAAAATAAAAAAGGGGAGAAAGTAGATTATCTTACAGATTTGTCGCAGTTGTTCCGGTTTTTATAAATAAGTAATGTAATTTACTAACGAAGCCTAAAATTCCATTAGTAAAAAGGTCAATATTAATCGAATCTAATATTTTTGAATGAATATGTTGTTAAAGTTTTATATAAAATTTTGTCTATTAACTAAAACAGGATGTTGCAGATCTTTGTCATTTATTACATACATTCTTTAAGTTTTTATTCTTTACGGTTAAAAGCTTTCATATGCTGCCGTCCGTTTTAATAAATAACGATAATTAGAACCGCACATAATATTAAATAGTATTTATTAATCATATTTCAAAGGTAAGGTTAGTTAAAAAGCGGATTCTTTTCGTGGTGTGACATTTAACTTTATTAGCTTAACAGGATGTACTTTAATATATTATAGAAAATCAGTATTTGCAAATAACATATAGAAACCAGTGGTGCAACAAAAATATTTAGTACTTTTAACCGTTCTGGATTCTTTTCTTTTGAGTTCAGGTTTTTCTGAATATCTCTTTCAGTTTTCATTTTTTTTTATTTTTACATGTTTTTGGGAATTACCTTCACTACAGCATTTTTCTAAATTCAGAAATTTTAATAAAATTGATTAGGTTATTGTTTTTGAAATTTTCAGCCATTTATGCTAGCAAGCTAAGTAAAAGAATTATTCCATTGTTTTTTTCAATTATCTTGAAATTTTTAGCTTTAAAAATTTCTGAAACGCTAAATTTTTGAGAACTAAATGTTATTAAGGATTTCTTACTTTCAATTTATTAATTCTTAAATTCTTAAAGTTAGGAATATTGTTCAATATTTTTTTGTATAAAAGATTTCTAAGGAAGTAATTCCTTTATGTAGTTTATTCACAACTTTTTTTCAATGTTTAAAGATTTTTAATGAATTTTTAGCAGACTTTATGGATTATTTATATATACTAATATTTTATATTTTTATATTTTTCATACTTCTTGATCTATTTAATTTAGAGCTTTTAGTTCAAAATTTCACACTTTGTAACATTTTTGAAGATTTTCCTGATACAGCACTGCCTTGATTTTATTTACATATTTATATATCAATCTTTTACTTCCATTCTAAAGAAAATAAAGTAAATTGGTTGTAGTAGCTAAATTATTGTATATATTTTTTTAACGATCCTATTACTAATTTAAAATTAGCCATAAATTTTAATAGACACTTGGTAATATTATTTTCAAATGCATTTTATTTACAGCAAATCCATGCTTTATGATGTGAGAAAATCAAATGAATCTTTAAACGTAATAACAGGAGTCAATCAGGCTCGTAAATATAGGGGTTTCCAATAGTGTGTAAAATTCCAACAGTTCCTTTATTAGATTGGAAACAAAAAATTTTGCACATCAAAATTGTCGGAGGCATTAAGCTTTACAACTTAAATTATTTTCATATAGTTTTTTAAATAAAATAGTACATTTTTTATTACTTATTTGAATTCTGTTGACTTTTTTACGTCTCCGAATATAGGGTTTGTCAGATATACACCGGACGTTTCAAAAGTTATGACCACTTTTATATCAAAATCGTTGTATATTGATCAGCCTGTATCCATTTTTTGTATAATTAATATTAACAGTCACAGATAGGTGTAAGGAATGGTTCACAAAAATGCAAAAGCTGTTTAAGGGTATCTAAATACTGTATAAAATATAGGATGTTCTATTTAAATAATTTGAGAAAATTTATATTCAGAGCTTTGACTTACCCTGTATGCAATTTAAAGGCTATCATAAAAATATAAAACAGATAAAAGTAGAATGCATACTTATTAACTATTAACTATACAAAAAATGGAAAAACAAATGTTTCTATTTAACTTTTGAAACGTCCGTTATATATCTCACAAACTGTATATTCAGAGACAGATGCAAAATTTTTAGGTTTCAATCTAATAAACAAACTGTTGAACTTTTACACACTATTGGGACTCCCTGTATATATTATAATTGGATTTCTTTAAGATTTTTAAATTTAGTAATTTCGTTGAAAAATAGTAAATAAAATTCTCAATTAAATAAGATTAAATTTAATAAAACTAAAAGAATTAATAGAGTGCCAATTTATAAATATAAAATAAAACACTAGAAACAATCAATAAATAAACATATTATAATTCCAGGGTGAATCCCTTTTTTTTATTTTAATTGAGCTAACCTTGAAAAAATTTTCTTCACCGATCAACATTTTGAATAATATAAAACAACAAATCCTAAAAGTAATGACTGTTTATAAATTGAAGATATTTATATTTTAAAAACAGCAATTAAAATAAGGCTATAAAAATTGAAGGTAGCTGTTACCTTTAGAAATATAAAAAAAGGAGTTTTTCTCAATCGAAAATTACTGGGAGCAATACTGAAAAAAATCCTTAAACAATCCACATCCTGTATTATAATTTAGAAGTAGAAAAGAGAGTCAACAAAATTTTGGGATAGCAAATACATTAATCAGATCAAGCAAATGTCACATGGTTCATGCTCAAATTAGAATGGGGAAAATTTAGAGAAGAGGAGAAGATCAAATTTATGAAAGAAAAAAATATTGTATTTGTTTACAGTGTATAAATTGATTTTGTGTAAGATCAACAAAGAATATCTTGCTCAAAATATTGTTGGGGGAAGAATTCGATAAGAAAAATTGTTAAAAATTATGAATTAATTAGGGAAAAATACAAGTTTTGTTTTTTAATAATTTGATATTAAATTCAATTGCAAAAGTAGCACATACAATAAACTGTTGTCCTGAATGTTTTTCAATTTATACAGGGTGCGGCCTTAGTGAGAGGAAGTCCAATTACTCATTTGTCGTAAGAGATACGAAAAAAAATTAGTTAGATAAAAGTTGAGGTGTAGGTAGGACATATTTTGAAAATATTTTCAAATATACAGAACCACGCATATTGACAGGGTGAACCAAACATGGAACACTCTATATATTTTTACATTTTTGGACTTTTGATTTTCTCGTTTCTGCAATATAGGGTTTTGTAATATTATTCCAGGTAGTTTAAAAGATATAAGCACTTTTTTATTAATTTCCTGGTAACATTAACACACTGTAGTATTGTACAGATTTGACATCAAAAAATCTGTTTACGTTCAAACGATTTCTAATGCAGTCAAGAATTATTAAAAAATATTAACATAGCGGAATATTTAATTTTTGTATACAGGATTAGTTGATTTTTTCTGGGTTTTCTTAACTGGAACACCCTGTATTTTAGTATTGTAATGAAATGTTATTTTATGGTAATTCATTATTCCTTACACCTAATTGCATTATTTTTTGAGATATTCGTGATTCTTTCAGCCAAACATTAATTGAAACTAAAAACAGGTGAAAAGTTATTAGCTTGGCCGTGCAAATATTTAAGCAAAATTAATTTTTCGAAAAAAAAATTACATAATCTAAAAAAAATATATACATGTATTGCAAACTGGTTAAGTTCATCGAACTATATGGGTTTTAGAAAATGTTTGTCCTAAAAAGTAATAACTGCAGGCATAATAAATAATATTTCATCTTTTAAATAAGCTGTATAATTATATAATTGACTAGATGTCGAAAGTGCATCTTAAACACGAAAAAAGTTGAACAATAAAATAATATTTATCAGCTTTCACGCATTACAATATTTTAAAATGTTTTAACTTCAGGAAATGATGATTAGTGAATTCGATTTATTAGATGTTGGAATAAAAATATTGTATAAAAATATTAAGTCGACAAATTTATATTTTCTAAAATTATTTCAGAATATAACTGAGTATCTCAAAGAATTATCGAATATTACTCGGTAGGTCTTTTCTTTTCCTGTTTATAATTCAATATCTCTAAGGATAAATTAACATCTCTAAATGTATTTAAACCTTAAGAGCAATACTATTTTTAAAAATATCCTAACTATCCTAACTTTTCATGTTCTATACTATGGCATAAAAAATATTTGATAAAGAGTGATTAAAATTAGATGGGATTTCTAATTTTTGATCACTCTGTATCAAATATTTTTTAATGCGATAGCATACAATTTGAAAAATTAAGTTAGGAACATATAAGCCGTTTTAATTGATTTTGAACGATTTTACTGCTACCGACATCAAAAAACCGTTATTTTCAGAAGACATAATAGACATGAAATGTGATACATCGTTGAAATTAGCTCAGCAAAAGGTTTATAAAAATGTTAAAATATATGGGATATTCCTTAAAAAAAAAACATAAATATGATATGCTGTGACCTTATGAACACCCTGTATATTACGTAATAATTTTAAAATGTAAGCTTGACTCTGTCTATAACTTTCATTTAAACATTTTTATCTATTTCTCAAGATAACGGAGACCCTATATCGTTATATTACTGAATACTCATTTCTAAAAGTAATTCTGATAAATATCTTTTCAATATTTCGAACTATTAGAAGACTTTTCCAATTATCCATAAATTTATCTGAATCATTTTTGCTTTTTAAATTTGTTTATTAATAACTAGATTTTATAGCGTGTAATTTGTAATTTCAGGTGTGAATGACATATACGATGCAGGTTATGGATATGCAGATGGTTACGACCTAGATGCTTATTTTGGCAACCTTCACGGGCATGAATATTAGCAGCAGCCCGCTGCTATTTTTAAAAGCCAAATATTAATCATCGTTAATAGTAGTTAGGATATTAAATTAGAATGTTAACTTGAAGTTAAGTAATCTGCAATGGTGTTGCCGAAAAAATTAATTTGCATTTTAATTTGGCATTAAATACTTGTTAAATAATTGAATTCGAGAAGAATGGTTTGGTGTATATTAATATTATCTCTTATAAAAATATTTTAAAATATGAAATAGGTACACTAAAACTAGTTTTGAAATGGTTAAAATAGGCACAAAGTTTGGTTTATTATTTTTATTTATTGAAATGAGAAGAATTTTTCCTTATAAATCATATTGAATTTTGTTTATTTTACGTTTAATATTTTATTTTCAAAAAATCAAATCATTTATGTATAAAATTTTCGATAACACCTTATCAGAAAAATATGTACAAATTTGTTCAGTAAATTGTTGTATTTCTATATTGTCGATGTAATAAAATTTGTTAATTATAAATATTTTGTTTAATTTTACTTAGTGATTTCTATAAGTTAAGTTATAAATTTTCATAAATCTTTCAAAGTCTCTAACGGATTGTAAAGTGTATATAAACTTATAAACAACGGGTTTATTTTACAAAAAATAATTTTATATGACAATTATCAAATGAAAGACATATCTTCTTTAATTTTTGTGTAGGTGGGCCTAAAATTTGATTATATATTATATAAATAACGCCTAATTAAATTTACTAAACCATATCATTTCATTTTTTACGACATATACCTATCTGATAAAAATCTGGTGACCTTAATGTGCATAAAAAATTATATTTAATATTATATAACCACTACATACGTATTATTATGAAATGTACTAAAACAAACCCAGGACAATATTTTGGAGGAACAGGCAACTTCTGAACCAGATTTCCTTAATTCATTTTAAGTATTACAACATTAGGTTGATAAGAGGTTACAACCTGTAATTATTTTAAAATATTGTTATGGGGGAGTTTATTATAGTTATGTTGATGCGACCCAATTTAGTAATGCCCATTATAAATTTAATATGAGATGCAATTGACTACTTAATCTCAGGATGAGTTCAAATAAAAGTGTGGTTTAAACAATATAATTATCTAAATTTAATTTTAAACAAAGAAAAAAAAATAAAAAAAAATAAAAATCATCAACAATTACCACTTTATATTTATTTGTGCTGTTAGTAAAAATCCAATTCTTCTGACATCTTATGTGTCAATTCAAAATGTCTGTCAATATACCGCCTTTGACTCAAGTAAAGTTTATCACATTTTAATTGTGCAAATATACCAAAAATTTTAAATGTCACCTTCTGTTTGGAGTTCATCCACAACAAGTTCGGTTTATTTACTTCTATTAATAAGACTAATTGTCTTTTTCTTATAATTTTCCTTTTTTGGGTTAAACACTTTATGGTTATATTTATACAGTTGTCTTTATAACAGTAAATAACATTAACTGAATACTTCAGTTATATACTATCAGGTAATATTAACAAGATTTAATATTATTTTATTTTCAAAAAATTTGAATTTTAGGTTAAGTAATAATGTTCAATTTCTTACTAACAAGATTGTTTTCTCTTTCAGGTCACAAACAGAAGAGAGCTCCGTCGAATTCCAACGGAAGTTTAA
This sequence comes from Hermaeophaga mercurialis, assembly GCA_951812935.1. Lineage (NCBI taxonomy): Eukaryota > Metazoa > Arthropoda > Insecta > Coleoptera > Chrysomelidae > Hermaeophaga > Hermaeophaga mercurialis. Next base: position 19,050,838 of record OX638360.1, read on the forward strand.
ATAGTTTTCCGAAATGAAAGCATTCTTTATGTTTAATTTTTTTTTAGTTTTGACACTTAAACATTTAAACTTCAAATAAATTATTAATTACAGATTACACCAATATGAATTTTTACTTATTTTTGAATATATCTAAAGAAATGGCATCATAATTTTTATTTCTACATTAAAATTTAGTTCATTATTCAGATACAATAAAGCCTAAGTTTTTTTTACAATGAATTACATTAATTTTGTTATAATTGAAACATTTTAAATTTTTACATATTTCTGTTTAGTGAACAAAGTTTAATTAATAATTTTGATAAATTTAACTATTATAAGTATTACATAAAAATCATTGAAAATGTTCTTATATTGTTTTAACCAATTTTATTTTATTCATCAATTTTTGTTTAATCCGTAATTAAATAATTTGATTTCTTCTTTTAGACCGTTACAATATATATCAAAAGGAATAAAAGTATACTTGAAATAGTAATACAAAGTGATCGGCCATACCTCGAGGACAGTTTGCCTGACAATTATGGGAAAAAATTCTTAAAATAAAATCGAAAATGAATAAGCAAATATTTTAAAGTGAAGTTTGGTGATAAGTAGCACTATTGATCATTTATAGTTTTTAAGTTTTTCAAACCATCTAGACCCATTGTTTCACAATCTAGTTATTTTCGTGATGTTTCGTATGATTTATCTTAGTTAGGGAAATTTTAATTAGTTGGCAGTACTATGACGAAAGAGGTTCCTGACGTGGAACGGTATTTGTATTAAAAATCCTATATATATTCTGCAGAATTATGTAATTGTTCTCTTATTATTTATTATATTATTTATTTCCTCTTCTGTTGGTTCTTCTACTGTCTGTTCATTCTTTTCATTTCTGCTTTGCCTTTTCTTCATCTTTCTGTGTTCTGAACATTTCTTCGAAATTTCCCCTCCATAATTCTAATTTGTTTTCTGTGTTACTTATTAGTTCTTTTGGTTGGTTTGTTAATACATTTCTTTTTACGTGCTATTTCTTAGCAGAAGTCCCTTATTTCCTTTTTGTTGTATTTCTCTTCTATAGTTTTTACATTACTCTTCCGAGATTCTTGTAGTATGGTTGGTAAAAAGTAAGGAACGGAAACATTAAGAAATATGTTTTACAATTTTTTGCATCACCTATGTTTAAGTGATGGAAGAAGTACAATTTCATTTAGAAAACAAATCTAATTTATACATGCATTAAACGATTTTTGCTAGCAAAAAAGAACTTTAAAACTAAGATTTCAAAGTCAAATAAAAGTAAAGGATGAAATATACTTATCTTAAAATTCCACGAACTTCCAAAAACTTTTTAAATATTTTTATATTTTTGGAAAATGGGTATTTGAAAATAAATATAATGGATAAATTTCACAAAGTGAGGATAGAAACAATTATTAAGATTAAATAATAAATCAACTCCACTAAAGTACCTACTGGCATTTTTCAGGCCTATATTGAAATTTCATAAAAAAATGTGAGTCGATATTTACAGCTGATTCAAAAATTCGTTTCCTAAAATGATTATATACTAGTCTTTCTACCTTCCTCAAACTTTGAAAGACATTGAAAATTTCTATAAATATCTATGGAGAGTACGATTTCAAGTAAATCACATCGTATATATCATACTTTGAAATATTTTTTTCACATTCCATTCTACATTTCAACTACTTAAAAGTCGAGTACATAAGATGAGAAAAGGTTAAGATACAGCGATGTATAAATAATTTCAAGTTTCGAAACGTTATCAGATGCTCTCATGTAGGTCGTTTATTATACAACTGTCTGCAGATATAATGAGCCATGTTTAAAAAAGCATTCAGTAGCCATTTTAGTAGCGACACGTGAATGACAAAGATACTTGTATATCAAAAACGGTGACCAAATCTGGAGAGACTTTTCAGTTGTTTATTTGATTAGCGAGAACGCAAGTAATTTATTAAAATATTTTGTTGCATTTCTAAAACGACCCTAGCTGTAAACTTGTTAAATATTAAAATAATTTGATTCAAATATCACTTCGGCCATTGCGAAGGTGGGAAGCAGTACATACCTAATATATCAGCAATAAAATATTAATGAATGTAAAACAACCTGTGTCCCTTTTTATAAATATTCCATCATAGTTCTGAGGCAAAAATCCTATTATTACTGTATAAGTATTAATATGACCCGACGATTCACAACAGAAACAGGGACTATAATAATTAATACTTCCTGAAGAAAAATGAGCGTTTTCCAAATTGCTTTAATAAGATAGATTGTTTCAGATCGCTGTTTTGTTAATAGTTTTTAGCAATTAAGATTAGTAAAACAGCTCTAGAATATCTAATTCACTTTGGGTTTATTAACAATAAAAATTCAAAAGATTCCATAAAGATTATTGAAATGAAAATCAAAAACGATAATTACATTTTAAAGAAATTTTATTTATATAGTAAACAATTATACAGTATGGTACAAATGAAAGGAATAAATTAATTATTTCCTAAATCGGCGATTTTAGAGGAAAATTCTGAAACCCGTTGATTTTTATTTTTAAATGGGCTTCGTTAATCTTTTTATTTTTGACGTCATCTCTGTGAGCGTGATGCGTCATCAATAAAATTTTAAATAGAAAAGTGAGTATTCCAATATATCAATTTAAAGGTCTTTTAAATTTCTATTCACCCATATCAATTATATCTAAGTATTATTGTCAAAAGTAGTATTAATGACATTCGAACAGATTTCTTAATTTATTAAGCATTATTATGATGTATTTATTGATACTCAAAAATAAATTTGGTAAGGGCCGTCACTGACAATGAAAATATGTCTAAACTACTTTTTACCTTTTTTTTTAAAGAAACTAGTTACCTTATCAAAATTCCTTTATTGACATTCAACATAATTGTTATTGTCAAGTGGTTAATGATATTGTGGCAGACGAAATCAAAATTTTTTTGATTTTTTTATCACCATGAAGCTGACTGAAACGGAAAGAATTGAAATTCTACAATTAATTGGTTGTGGAGATAAAACACGTACGCAGAAAGAAGTATGTACGTTATTCGATAATAAATATCTCAACCGAGAACCAATTATACAGTCCACAGTAAGCAAAATTGAGAAAAAAATTAGATAAACGGATCATGTCAAAGACTTCTCTTATAGCCCAGTTTACGGCAAGTAGCGTTAGACAATGAGGTTGGTCCTCAAACGCTAAAAAAGGAGAAGGTCATCACTATAAACTAAAAATGCAGGAAGTTATGGAAGAAGATTGTGATAGACGAGTTAAATTCTACGAAATTCTATTGGAAAAATAACAGAGACCCGATGTTTTTTAAAAAAAAGTTATTTTTTCTGATGAAACTACATTTCTTCTAAACGATCATGGAAATCATCAGACTTTCCGGTATTGGGCTACAGAAAATCTACATTGGATGCAGGAGAACCGTGCTCAATACCCAGAGAAAATGAATGTTTGGGTGGGAATAATAGATATTAGGATTGTAGGACCATACTTTTAACAGTTCCACGATATTTACAATTTCTGCAGAACTTATTGGTCCCAGAATTAAACAGGTTGCAGAAAAAATTTGTAGCAGCAACAAGATTGTGCGCCACCGTACTATGCTGTCTTGGTGAGAAACTACTTGGGCAATGTCTTCCCAAATCAGTGAGTAAGTTGAAGAGGAGCAATTGAGTGGCCACCGAGGTCATCTGATCTAACTCCTCTCGATTACTTTTTATGGGGATACTTTAAAAGTAAAGTGTACATAAATAGACCACAAACTATTAATGAACTCAAAGAACGGATGCGCATTGAGATTGCAAAAATAACTCGGAAGTTATAGCGAAATTTCGAGAAGAGTTCCCTGCTCGTCTTTCGCATTGTATTTTAGCTGACGATAAACAAATTGAGCACTTGCTTTAAATTTGGTTGTACTTAATTAATTAATTATAATATTGATTGTAACATAACAGTTTAATAAGCCATTTTGACAACATACACAAATTAATTACTTAAACATATTGATATGGGTGAATAGATGTTTAAAAGACCTTTCAATTGATGTATTGCAAGACCCATTTTTTTATTTAAACTTTTGATTGATGACGTCATCACGCTCACAGAGATGACGTCAAAAATAAAAAGGTGATCTGACGAAGCGCCCATTTAAAAATAAAAATCGGCGAGTTTCAGGATTTTCCCCTAACATCGCCAATTCACGAATTTATTCCCTTGATTTGGACCATATTGTATAATTTAATGACACGTGATGAGTGAAAATAGAAGAGTAGCAAACGTGGTAAATGTCAAAGGAAATTAGGTTGAGTTTCAAATAATTGTTCAGCTAACGCAGGTTCAAAAATAAGTCGGCCCATGGTATGCAACACATCTAGAGACGATACTGCAACAAAAATAAAAGAAAAATTTTCAGACTAGTTCAAGACACCGAAAGAGTGTAACTTAGCGACTCTTAGAAGTTAGTCTGGGTTTAGCGACTCCGAGGGGGTAGGGTCTAAAGGTTCAAAGTCATTAGAGGGATTCAAACAGAAAAAGGCAAACAGCGGTCTCCGGGGAGGTCGAGGCGAAAAACTAATCTAAATTTTCCCCGGTCAAGTCAAATTAAAGTTCTCGTGAGATTCTTTTTATCTGTTAGTAGTAATTTCTGGGGAGGGAGGGCGTAGGAACCACACCAAGGCTAAATTTTTCCATTTACCGCGAAAAAAAATTTGCGTCACAATTCAAGGAGCGATAATTAGTTAATTGGCGAACAATTTTACTTCTGGGGATTCTCACTATAGTTGGGGAGCATTGCAGTCTCATTTAGTCTGCGAATAGTTGATGATTTAATTTTGCTTTACAGAGAACACCTGGCCTCTTATTTGGACCAGATTATAACTAGTTTTTTAATATAATTTTTTTTTAATATTTATTTGGAAGTACTTAATGAGTATAATTCAGTGTAACAGCAAACTTTTTTATTTGCAAGGTAGTGATTTTTTTTATTCTTAAATAATAGTTGTAAGTTTAGTATAAAGGATTTGATATTACGAATGTTTATTAAAAGTGTAATAAAATCTAAGGACATATATAAAAATAAATCCTAATAAGTATTCTTCAAGAAATATGGGTAAACCTCTGAATTAACATAAATCATCGTAATTAATGAAACCAATTTACAAATTTATTTTACCCTTTTTTATGTGTATTCCTTTGAGTTATTTTTAATTAAAAGTCATCATTCTGTACCAAAAGTTCTGCTTTTTCCTGTATTATGACACATTAAAAAAAGTTAAGCATTGATGTGACAGCAAAATAAAGGATTCGACTACTTGACGATAACCCACAGCAGTATCGTGATACCCGCCATAATAAAGCTTAATTTCAAATGTAAATCGTTGGAATGCGATGCTGAAATTCGCTTATTGAATGTAAATTTCCTGCAACTGTCTGTCAGCGACGTGATATATACCCACTGGAGTCCGTTCTTCCGCCCAAAAAAATGACCTTTTTTGCATAATTGAATATTTACATTATTGCAAACAATTCGGGGGTTACGAAATGCAAAGAACCAGAAAGCGAACGCCTTTATAATTATTGTTTATTGCATTGTGACTCCACTCTGAATAAAACATAACACGAAATGAGTTGGAGGTGTTTGGAATTCATATATACATTTTTAATAGAAATAAAATTCATTCTTTTTATTTATTTTTGATGCTATATAGGGTATCCAGACGCAAATCACTTTATCCAAAATATTTCCTATGTTTGCTTTAATTCAAATAACTTAAAATTTGTAGGAATAGGACTAATCATATGACGTATATACTATTTGTATTGTAGTCAGTAGCGTCTCGTATGAGTTATATAGAGTTAAGAATGAAAATGCCCAATACTCCTCCTACACGGACCGATTATGACCAATTAAAAAATCCGTATTCACATCATATGATTGAGCCTATTCCACGAAATAAATATACAAATTGTTATCACTTAAAAAGAAACTATTTTGAATTTATTTGAATTAAACCGATTTTAAAGTACATCCATATTTAAAGAGCTCTAAATCCCTAAAAAAACATTTTTTGGATATGATGATTTAGTCAAATCAATATTAAATGAGCTTTAGATTTTGCATTTTTATTCCTAAAAGAGCTTTTTCTGATCACCCTATATGTCTATCTATCATGAGGTAATAGAACACCTGGTATGGAGTAAACACCACGACATTGTTTAGGTCCGCTGCGGACAAAGTAAAGATCATGCAACTGATCGCCAATGTTCTTGGAGGACACAGCACTTAGAGAAAAAGAAGATATGCGGAAAACAGTAGAGGCACTTGTTAGATGATGGTTTGGGTTTAATATTATAAGCTAACAGGTAATAACGATCAAACTCCAGGGTGCTCTAGGCTTAAAGTATTTTTTAGTAAATTAGAATCAACTAAACACAAAATTATCATGTACAATGTCAAGATCAGGTTCTGGATTATTATCCCAGCAAAAGGAAAATATTTCATTGATATAAGAAGTTGTTCATTCACTTTATTTGAATATTGTTACTTGATTATATTCTGTATAAAAAGCAAAACAAAAACAAATTTTTTTAATATAGATTAAAAATAATGGCAGAATTTTTATCATTGAAACATTAACTTTTTACATTTACCAACTCGGTACCAGTAACATATGTCCAAACAAAGTAAGCTTTATAAAAAAAAATACAAAAAGTAACACCTTTTTCAGCAATATATTCCCTGATTTACCTGTATTGTGTATATAGCCATGTTTTCGGATATTGTTGCGTATTGGAAAATATTAAATAAAAACTAAGTTCATAAAAAAAATCCTAGTAATTTTTTTGTTTTAGGCTTTCGTCTATTTTTTTAATATATCTGAACGAATATTTTTGTTTTGGTCTAAGCCATTCTTTTTCACAATGGTGTAACATTTTACATATGCATCAACGGTTGATATAAACATTATTGTCGCTTTTCTATGATAAGAGCATGTATGAACCTACGATACATTTTATTGATTAACGAAAATCTTAAAAAATAATAGGTACAGCTTTAGGGTGACACACAAACTATGTAAATCAGGTATAACAAACTTATTTGGTTAAAATGTTATTACTGGCCTCTTAGAGTGATAAAGAAAAACAGTCGGCAGTGAACGTGTTAGCTGTTAATCTCTGCCATTTCTTCCTATTCTGTACCATCGCTTATTATATAATTTCCATTAAAATGTTTCTTTTCTGAAAAGCTGTATCTTTTCGTATTCGTTCTGTGATTTCAATTGTTTTCCTTCCATTTCCTTATGTATTTGATAACGTCTCTTTGTAAATATGTATATCTCTCTGTATATCTAAGTAAATTCTGTAAATATGTTTTAATCGTTCCCGTTGGTCCTTTTTGAAGTTTTATGAATATATTGATTTTAACCAACATTTCGTTTGTTATATAGTCTGTTTTTCTTTTTTTGTTAACGATGTTCCAGAATTCAGTTTTATTACAAAATCCCAAGAAAATAATTAAGTTACTGTTCTGATGTACCATTGGTATCTCCCAATTACAATATATGTGGTAGGTATAATTCTGGAAACAGAAATTGGTGATTTTCTGCTCAAATTTTTAAATCTAACATTTAACCATAGCCTATTTGTTATATATCTACAACCCCGACGGGTCTTTTTTTCTGAGATGACAACAATTCAAATTTTTTATTCTTTCTGACCACTATTTTTATTAAAGTTTGTAAAACCAGTGAAATTTTCCCAACATATAAATTGGTTTCTAAAATGCTTATATCTTGAATTTACATTTTCGTTTAGTTCACAAGTACCACATAATTGATAATGTGTCTTCCACGCTCTGTAGATTACAGAAATATTATCACGTAGCAGCGAGAAACTATTACTAAAAAATAATTGTAGTTAGTAATGAATCAAATTTTGACATTTAAAATATTTTAAATATTTAGCTGTTTACTTTAGATAATATTATCCTTGAACTTTATGTAAACAGTGTATCCGGAAAGTGCGGAAATAACTCATTTCTTTCTAAACTAAAAATATTATTAGGAAACCCTGAAGCAGGTCGGCTTCTAATTTTATTTATCTACATTATGTATTTTTTTTAAATAGAAACATCCACGTAAAAGTAATGATCAGTTTTGTAAATACAGTACCGTATGTTATGATATTTTAGATTATTTTTAAATAGTTGTTTCCGGAAAAATATCACACCTGAGTTATATTATTCAGGATATGATAGAAATATTTAATGATGTAAATTTGATCTCGTGCAGAAAAACTAGTAGATTAGTTTTAGTTTATAAATATTTGTTTTTGTTGCCTTATTTGGATTTTGATAATGAATTTAATTAATTTAATTTTCGATTAGGAACAACATATTAAGGTGCGGTTTACGTGTGCGTATTTTGGCTTTATTTTCCTAGTTTTTTGTGTGAAAAAATCCATATCGATACATTTATTTTTTGTTAGAAAACTTGCAATTATTTAAAGTTGTTCTTTTCAGTAATACTAAAATTATTGAAATGCGTTGATCTGTTTTAAAATTATAGACATTTGTTTGGAAAAACTTAAGAACACCCCCAATCCCTTTATTTAGATAAAGATAGGGCAAAAAGTAATATAACGAAAAAGACTCGATTTTAACTTAGCTTTAAAACGAATATATTTTTTTGTTACCTTAATGAGGGGAAATTCCAAGAAACATCACTTTTTTAATTCATTATAGCATTACGCTCCCTGGCGGTCATCTTAGAAACTCAAAAATTATTTCCAAGGTTTTCTCTTGGCTACTTTAGTTATACAATTTTTTACAGCAAGTCACTAAAATGAGAGGTTTCTGACACACAGCCGCTCGCACCCTTAATGGGCCACCCCATAAAACACAATTTTGTGAAACGATGAAATATATCTGAATTCGAACCCCGCAATTGATAAAAAACATTATTTTTTCTGATGAAGAAACTTTTATATCAAATGATGAGAACCTTCAGAATTATTAGTATGGTGCAAATAAAAACCCTAAGTGGATGCAAGAGCATCTTACACAATATCCGCAAAAAGTAAATGTAAGGAATGGAATTGAAAGAAACAGAATTATTGAAACATAATTTTTTGAAGTTATCTTAAATTTTTAAGAGGATAACTTGGTCCAACTCTCTAATAGAATTAGTCCTGGAAGTTTTGATGAAAACCTATGGTTTTAATAGAATGGTGTTACTCTTTATACCGTTGTAGAAGTTCGAAGATATTTCGATGGAATACAAAATGACCACCGAGTTCGCAAGACCTATATCCAATTAATTATTTTGTGTTAGGCCATCTGAAGAATAATATGTACAAAACTAAACCAGACAATACAGAAGAATTAAAAGTGAGAATCAAAACAGAAATAAACCATATTCCCCAGGAAATGTATATATAAAAGTTAAATTTATTAATTGTTTAGGATACCGTCAAGTAGAGGATCGAATATTTAAAATTAAGTTGTTTGTATTAGTTAATGTCAAATATGACATAAAGACCTATTATTTATTATCGAAGGGTTTATCTTTAATACCGTTAATGTTATACCTCTAATGTGATACATTCAAGGAATCAGCTCTTTAAAATGAATAAAAAAATGTCATAACAGATAAATAATTGTATTTAAAAAATTATTTGATGACGTCATTACTTGCATGTGAATGACTCAATATAGAAAAAAAAAATTATGTAGAAAAATAAAATTAAAAATCAATATAAAATACAAATCGTTACTTAACGTATCTGATTATTTAGGTATAACATAATGGAAATTTCTTTAGCTTTTATTTTCATATTTTAAATTTCCTAGAATCCATTAAACGTTTGGACAGATACACATTTTAAATAAATATTCAGGATACAAAAAGTACAAAAAATTTATGTATTCTGTTTAATTTAGAAAATTGTTTTAGAAATTTGTCAACAATCTCACGTCTTTATTATATTTGCAATTAAATGTATTTTAACACAATCAAATACTCCCATAGAATAATAAATAGAAATGAGTAATTAGGTTTTACGTCCAATGTTCCTAACGTTAACGGTACGTTACAAAATTCAATCCTAATAAAAATGATACAAGATATTTGAAAACATGTTTAAAACAGATAGTCACAATAGGGTCTAAAAATAAATTATAGAGAATAAAAACGTGTTGCCTTTTAAAATGTAAATCCGCGTTTACCACTTTGAAAAATTTTAAAATTTATAATTATTTTTATAAAAAAACTTCTAAAATTCAAACTTAAATGATACGGAAGTAAATCAAGTGTGGCAAATAATTTAAAAGCGTATTAATTATTCGAATTAGAATTGCTTTTTTACTTAGTTAAAAACTATACGGCCTAAAAAATAGGTTCTTCAAAGGCTCTTTTATTATTAATCTTTTTATTTCCCCCCAAAATATTGCGATTGCAATGTAATAATAAATGAAATAGGTATCACATTTTTGTAACACACTAAATTACAAAAATAGACAAGTAAGTTTGCTTATTTTTTTTATTAAAAACGCAAACTAGATGGAGGTCATATAATAATACATTTATATTACGAAATAGTATTAACAACTATTCGAATTTTTCTAAAATAAACTTAGAACCGAACCTAGCCGAAACCTTCACGAACGCTCGCGAGCATTCATACGAGTGCAGAAATTACAATGAGGATAAAATATAAACGTCATATTTGTATACGAGGTTTGTTAAAAAAAATAGGTGACTTCTTATTATACTAGAAAAATATTTATTTATTCATCAATATCTATTTTATCGCTTTCAAAGTAATTCCCATCAGATAAAATACACTTGTTCCAGTGCTTTTTCCAATCCTCAAAGCACTTCCGGTATGGTCTTGAGCTCTTCCAGCGATGCGGTATTTATCTCCTCAATCGTTGCAAACCTCCTTTCATGAATCTCTTCAGTTTTGGGAATAGGAAAAAGTCACAGACGGCCAAGTTCGGTGAATAAGGTGACTGAGGCATAATTACCGTGTTGTTTTGGCCAAAAAATCACAAACAAGGAACGATGTGTGAGCAGGTGCATTATCGTGATGCAAAAGCCATGAATTGTTTTTCGACAAATCCGGGCATTTTCTTCGTATTGCATCACGCAAACGACGCATAACTTCAAGTTAATATTCCTTATTCACTGTACGACCTTCTGACAAGAAACCTTCACATTTGACCGAACTTGGCGTGCTTTTTTCGGTCATGGCTCTTATGACCGCTTCCATTGTGATGATTAGGTTTTGGTTTCAACGTTAAAACGATATACCCATGCTTCGTTACCAGTTGTACCAGCCTTTTGAGCAAATGTGGATCGTCGATCACATCATTCAACAGCTCCTGAGCGATGCTCCTGCGACGGTGGTTTTGGTCAAAATTTAGCAATTCCGAAACAAACTTCGCTTACATACGTTTCAAGCCCAAAACATCCGAAATTGCATGGCATGGCATGAGACAACCGATATGCTGATTTCCTCAACAACTTCTCTAATATTGATTCGACGATTCCCCATAATCATTTTCTTCACTGCTTCAACGTTTTCATGATTTGTTGATGTGCTGGGGCTTCCAGCGCGAGCATCGTTATTAACATCTTCTCGGTTTTATGTGAAGTGCCTGTACCACTTATAAACATTTTTTTGCTCAAAGTAGATTCGCCAAAGGCCGCAGACATTTCAAGCACTTAATTTTATTTTTCACACAACATATAATACAGATTTTTTGATCCAAAAAATCACCAAATCACGTCTAACCCTATTATCTGTCAAAAACAAACTAATAATACAAAATGGCTGATAATATCAACATATGTTGGGAACATGTGTACCAACATAACAAAAAAAAGCGAAATAATGTACGCAACCCGCGAAATTTGAAGTCACCTTTTTTTTGAACAAACCTCGTACATTTATAACTATTTCAATACTGACTTACATATACTTTTAATAAACTTTGTACGCAAAATATTGTAAATTTACAACTAACTAAAGCGCGATTCATTCTATACGTACCGGCACTGTCACGTCACCATGTGCAACATAGGCGATGACGGAATGTAGACGTCATCGTCTGTGTTGACGTGCACCGGTTTTTGTAGTAAGAAGCCTATAAAAATAAAATGTAAAAACTAATATTTATAACTTTCAAAATCCAATTTAACGCAAATTTCAATTGCAAACACAAAAACTAAATTTATTTACTTGTCAGTATTGGGAGACTAAAATATAAGCGATTTTGAGTAAAATATCATTTTTGCCACGACGATTTGTTAAAATTACGACAATTAGCATTCTTTTTTATTTTTATCTAAGAACTATTAAATACGAGTAACACTGAAACAAAATATTTAATAATTTTTAATTAATTAATTAATTAATTGTTTATTAATATTTATAATAAAACTTGTGTAAACACTACTCAGACATAAATATTTTTCGATTTTCAAAAAAATTATTATCATGAATTTTGTGTGGTTAAAATATGACTATTGATTAACTATTATGACAATTAACTGTAAGTATTAAAAAAGTAACAACACTATTTTCAAATCAAACGACTTGATTACCCGATGTTGTCGCAAGCACATGGAGGGTAAATAACAACATATACATATTTAGATACTAGAACATTTATAAATATTTTTAAAATATCACAAAAAGATCAATAAAATACATAACATAAAAACAAATAAAAATGTAAATTCATCAACATCATAAAAACTTCTCAAATTTACAATTTAATGATACTAGATGATTCTAACACACGTCATCTAATTGGTTTTCTACTTTTGTTTTTTTATCTTTAATTTTTTTTAAATTTTTCCTGTCTAAATATTTTTGTTTTTTCTTCCAGTTTCTTTTTATACGGAATCAAAGTCAGAACCTTAGATCTCTGCTCCCCTTACCTTTTTCTATTTTATTAGTAGATTCCGCAGTAGCTAGTATTGGAATTACAGTTATGAATAAATGATTACTTACTATCAAATCTTTGGAGACCTGGAGTGGGTTTTATGGTATTTTCATTATTTTCCATATTATTGTTAGCCTGATCATATATATTAAGCATCTTTCTTTATTGGTTTCTAAGTGGTATTTGCAATATTTACATACATATTACCTTGTCGAGTAATGACGAACACCAATAGGGTAACGGGTAAAAGGAACAACTATTTCTGATTCACCGGTAGTGAAGATACAACGAATTTTGGATAAAGATTTTTTTAAATTGTTTTAAAATGTAAAATGATCAATAATAGTCAAAGACGTGACTGAGTAAAAACTCTATGATATCTAGTTGAACGTAATTATTTTTTGTTACTACCTTAATTTGTCGACTGCCAAAATCATAGCACCGCCATTATAAATATATACATATTTAAATATGAAATGATAAATTATATTTATTATTTATTTCCACAGTATTCTAAAGCTTTTTAAAGTTATATTCAATAACCCCAAGTTTCGATTTTATGATATTTCATATTCCAGATTTCATTTGATAGACTTTTTTAAGCGTAATCACGTTATAAACACCCCAACCAATTATTATCAAACAAAATTCTTCTATTCCTAATAATATTTTTGATTAGTATTATTAAGGTATTTAGTGTAAAAGGTTATAGAAGATAGATGATCTTCCCAGGTTTAATTGTTTATTCCATACTATATATTGAGGATATTTTTAGGTGTTTCTTTATTTCATATTCCTCGAAAAAAGCAAGTTCTTCTTTTTTGTCACTTACAAAAAGTACTCCCACTGTTGTTTCCATTGTGTTATTAAGTGTAGGTTGGTGTTTAGTGTCAATGAGGTGTTTTGTGTAACGTATCTTTTGTAGTTGTATTAATCTATAAGCTCGAAAGTGTTCACAGTATCTTATGTAAAAAATTCTGAAGGTCTGGCAAAGATAGAAGGCGTTACAATCCGGACAATTTAGTTCGTAAATACCCGATTCAAAAAATTTATTAATTTTGTAAATTAAAGTCGCTTCTTAAAATAAATAAAATGCAAGATTTCAATATTCGAAGCAGCTATTGTGTAAAAAATGTTTAAATATGTCATCAGTGCAATTTCTTTCAATAGAATACCTCATTTAACATTCCTAATTTATAATTTTATAATCAGGAATTGAAATTGACTATTTAGTCTTCTATGTATTATATTACAACAATAATGACCATTGCTTGTCCTCGATTGATATACAAAATAATAAAGCCGACAATGAACATCCACATTCTTCTCTGAACAAAGCCTGCCTCATAGAATACACAAGGATAATTATCTCCTAAGGATAGATGTCATGTGTCGATAGTCACCTATGCGAAACTATTTGATGAAACTAATTAAATTTTTAATTAATGGAAATATTATGTTACTTGTGTGTATGAACATACAACATTTAAATTTATTGTAAGTGGCTTTTATTATACTTCTCATACTGTTCTTAAGTCAAATATTTTTACAGTTACAATTATTATAGACATTGTAGAATTTTAAATGTGAATTTTGATTAAGTTTAATATTGTTTGTGACTGTTTTTCAGTATAAAAACTTTACAGTTATGTATATAGCATGCCACAGGATCATAAATCACCAACTGAGTTTAAGCTAAATTAGTCTTACGCCTTTTAAATGTTATGTCAAGCTCGTCTTTACTTTCTTCCAACATAGTGACGTAACTAATTTATACAAACAGATTATCTCATTTCAATAATTTCTTTACAGCTGCGTTTCATCAAAAATAGTACAAAATAATACATACCACAATAAAACCTGTGCGAAACCAAAAATTTTAAAAATTGTTTTACTCTTAATTTGTTGATTGTAAAATGTATTTAAAATGTCACGCATGTAATATGTGCGTAAGGAAGCGAGTATATAAAATTTTATTGCAAGCCATGAATATTTTAAACACCTGAGTTAATTAACTCTGTAAGACATGACTTTGATTTTTCTTATATAGAAATGAAATCTTCGTTTTTTATTCAAGCTTATCTAGTAAAAATTCATACTTAAGTAATTTCTTTTATATAGAGTGTCCGTTAAAATAATGTACACTTTTATGGATGAGGTACAATAACGTATGCAGAATAAAAATATCAAAGATATAAATATTAGTATTTTACATCTATCCAAATATTATCTACCCAAAAGCAACTAAAGCCGGTAACACTGCGACACTTGGATAACTGGGTCAAGTACAATGCTGGTAAGATAGTAAACAATTTTAAACGTTCTAAAAATAAGTTATTTTAGTACACCTAGATATTTAGAATGGTCGATTATATGGAGTGTAGGAGAGTGAAAAATATATTCTCGGCAATTATTAGACATCCGAACGATTTCTACCACCACTTTTATTAAGTTACACTACACGTTTCCAACAATCTTTTTGACACTTATACAAAACAATGCGGATTAGATTAAATACAATGTGGTGATATTCTTGATTTGAATAAAATACCATTTTTGACCGAACTACTTTACCAAACGATAAAGGATTAAACGATCCCAAAACATCTATAGACTAACACAATTTTATGATTCATCAGGTAGACATTCCTTGTTTACATCACACATATTTTTATTAAAAGTGTGAGGTGCTGCCACGTATAAATTTTCGATTAAATATTTAAAGTGAATTTTTGGGTAAACTAGTAATGTTTGTTGCAATTGACACGTCCTGCGTAACTTTTAAAAGTATGCATTATTTTTGCCGACACTCTGTATATTTTATTAAAAAATATGAGTTGTACATACTGACTACTAGTTGGTCTCAAACTAAACTAACAATTTTTTGTTTTTGCCCTTCATTTTGGTCTCTTTTCTCCCGTCCTAACAGAATTTGAGGAATACTATCATCAGAATTTGGCTGACTTCCTCTTTTTAGTTTGTTCAATGGTTTTCATTCTTTTATCAGTCCATCGATTACTTTAAATCGAAAATGTATGAATTCTCAGTCTTAAGTTAATCTATCTTATATTTCAACTAATAATTAGCCAAAATAAAATCTAATAAATGTACAAATAACCTCAATGACCTATTGTGGGACTTAATAAAAAGTCTATTAATGCTAATTATTTTACGAACACAAGCGACACATCAAAAAACTAGAAACAAGAAACGCGAAATTTGAAACGCGAAATTAAAAACAAGAAATTGGAAACGGTTCTTTTCTAGACATACAAATTTAAGATACTGGATCAAAATTAAAATTTCAGTTGTATTTCAAAATAAACACAAGTACCTAACACAATGATGACTATTGTAATAATATAGTTATTTTTAAAAAAAGCTATATCTACAAGATTGGTACGAATAGCTATGGAGATTGAAGAGAAAGTTGCATTTGTGCCGGGTTGTCGACCAAAATCTCTTAATGAAGGACACAAATTGGTTGTTTGGATCGCATCATTTGAACATTGTTAAGTTTTTTAAATGAGGTAAAAAGTTTTTAGGAATAGTGCTCTTCAACGCAGAATAATTCTCGTCGGTATTCGCAGTGTATTTGTTGATTATGACAGTCAAACATCACCGTGCAGAGTTTTCCCAGTTTTCTGCAATTTAAATCTTACGATTTCTAGAAGCCGACTTTTGTGGAGTTGCTGTGGATATATCTGAAGTTGTCGAAGGAATTGCATGATTTTGTAATAAGCTACAAGTTGTAGTTGTTTTTTAATTGGGAATTTTAGGTTTTGTGGGAGGTTGTGAATTATTCGTCGATTCCTACGTGAAAACTGTAAGAACCAACTGGCTTTCTTGTTCGCCTAATGACTTTTTATATATGTCATCAATATTTTTCTGCAAAATATATGAAGTATGTTCATTCTTTTCATAATCTATAATGGTTTCAGTATTCTTCATTTGGGAGTTACTAACGTTTTCATCTTGTAAATAAAATTATTTTTTTGTTTTTTCTGAATTGCCGAATTGTCGTCTGTTTTCTAGAATTTTAACAAGCTACGCCGAAATGGGACATTTAATAATTATTTAATAATCGTATCGTCTGTCGTTTAAAATGATGTGTTACATTTTATGTTTCCTGCTTCAGGTTTTGTTTTATTAGTTTTTTTTATGTAAGATATCAATAACACCTGTCGAAATAACATCCTTTTATCATTTAGGACCTCTGAATGTATAACAATTAGGAGGAGTTATTATGCCATGCCCACTGTTCTATTATCCAACCATTTTACCATAAATATGTTTTCAGTACTAACAATTTCGTCTGTAGATCCTCTTTTATGTTTGGTCCTTGTCAAAAAATAACAGCGATGTCTTGAAGTACTTGCAGCCCTGATTATTTTGTTGTCTAGTAAAGATAGGATTTTATAATAGAAAAAATAATTATCATAAAATAACATATGGTTATTGGGCTGAATTTCTTCAACGAAATGTAAAACCATGTTGACTCCTAGCACAAGTGATTTAAATTTTTTTTAAATGAATGTCGTTTTTTTTGCTTGTTAAGGAAGAAAATCATTGGTGATCCTACTCGTTCCACGTGAGCCAAAAATGTTATTTTCTAACGGATGTGGTTTGCATGGTATGTATCGTTTCTGTTGCACAGAGATTCTGAATAGATTCCATACTCAATTAAATTTGTCTTGTAGTCTGGAAAGTGTATCTACAAAGTGCAAGGAAGTTCGTAGTTGAAAAGAACCTATTTTTTGGCATATTTCCTTTACAGGGACCTATACGAAGTATTCTATCCCAATAGAGTTAATAATTTACTCAGTGAGCAATGGCAAAATGAAGCCCTAAGAGAGTTATTATTTTATTTGTGACAATCTGTTGGATTGAAAGAAGTTATTCTTTTTGAAGAGTATACATATTAGTAGGTATACTCAGCCATTTTTACAAATAATAATAATATATAAAATTAATCCATTTACAGCACAATATTATTAAAAAAATATATACATACATATTGTAACGGACAAAAAGAAAAAAACAATTTAATTATGAATTAAATAAAAATCGATAGGTACAAACACATAAATAAAATAAAATTGGTTAAAACAATATAAGAAAATGTTCAATGAATTTTTATGTAATACTTATAATACTTAAAATAATCAAAATTCTGAAAATTTAATAGAAATTGCTAATTAAACTTTGGTCACTGTTTAGACATATGTAAAATGAATGTAATTAATTGTAAAAAAATACGGCTTTGTTGTATCTGAATAATAAACTAAATTTTAATGTAGAAATAAAAATTATAATGCCAAGTAAAAACGTAATATTAATTATAAATAATTATTTCTTGAGATACTAACAAAAATGAGTAAAAAATTATATGTATATAATTTGTAAACAATAATTTCTATGAAGTTTAAATGATGGAGCTCTCCTCTGTTTGTGACATGAGAAAAGAAACAGCATTATTATAAGAGAAATAAAATTATTACTAAACCTCAAATTTAAGTTTTCTTTATAAAAAATAGTAATCAAACACAACTGATATTACCTGATAGTGAGCAATTCAAAGCATTCAATTAGTATTGTTTATCGTTATAAAGATACCTGTTGTGAAATTTAAAATTTTTGGAATATTTGGATAATTATTGTGTGATAAACTTTACTTGGGTCAACGGCCATACAATGACGAACATTTTGAATTGACACATAGGAAGTGAGAAGAATTGGAATTTTATTTACAGCACAAATAACTATAAAATGCTAATCGTTGATAAATTATTTTTTTTCTTTACTTTTCTTTGTTTAAAATTAAATTCAGTTAATTATATTGTTTAAACCACACTTTTATTTGAATTCACCCTAAGATTAAGTAGTCAATTGCATCTTATATTAAATTTATACCGGGCATTACTAAATTGGGGCGCGTCACAAACATAACTAAAATTTAACTCCTCCATAAAAATATTATATGTAACCTTTAAAAAAGAAAAAAATTAAAGTACAAAGAAATAATACTTAAGATATGCGGCATTGATAGATAAAGTTGTCTATGAGCTACCATAATTGCAAATTTAGATCAAACTTTTGATTTGACTTATCTAATGTGGCTAACAAAAAGTCGTTATTCATATCACAGTCACACGATATACATGTAATTGAAGTTTGGTCACATAATATAAATTGGAAAATTAGTGAGGTTCTTGCAGTGTCGGGATAGAATGTGAGGTTTCTACGAGTATAAATTCTAGGGGTATGGAACTTAATATGGCTCAGTAAATGTCGAGTATCAATGAGATTTTGAATTTTTTTAAAAAGAAATATCAAGCCATCATTCAATTTTTTAGCAGTAAATAATGAATCTAAAACCGGTGAAGCGGCTTAAATTTTTCAAAACGTATTTTCGGGTATACCTCGTTAAGTGTGATAAATTTAAGAAACTTCCTCTGAATATATTCCATTAAATTAATATAGAATCCATAATAAGGATTTCAAATAATGGAGGAATGTTCAAGCTTGATCATACTAGAGCAAATAATAATGTTTTTAAGGATGCTTCATTATTATAAACCGGTGTTATTTTGTATATATATATAATCTTAATCCTTTCTACCACAATGGTGTAAGGATGTAAATAAATTTTAATTATACAAAACATTTTGCCACTGTCTCTTGACTTTTGATAGTATTTTTGCCTCTTGTCAAACGATTTTTGTATTGATTTGTCCCATGTAGTCGTTGGCAGTCCTCTAGATCTTTTAGGTAATATTCTTGCTTTCCAAACTCTTTTCACCTGCCTGTCTTCTTTAATTCGATTAATATATCCAAACCATCTTAGTTGATTTCTCTATTACCTTTATTACGGGTTCTACCCCTAGTTCATTTCTTATTTCTTATATCTGATTCTATTCATTCTAGTCACACCTTTGATTCTTCTTAAAAATTAATTTTTATTGCTTCTGACCCCTATAAGAGTATTGGTAAAAATACTGATATTTTAATTTTTCTCTCTCTTGTGATTTCTCTTCTTGGTGAAAAAATTTTACTTAGGGCATAATATAATTTTGCAGCTGCGTTAATTCTGTCATTTATATCGGTGTCTTGTCTTCCTCTTGCATCTAATGTAGTTCCTAAATATTTGAATTCATTGATTTGTTCTAATTTGTCCTCGTGAATATTTATGTTAGTATTTTTGTCTTTTTTGTTACGGCCATTATTTTACTTTTGTCCACGTTAATCTTCATATTTTCGGCTTCTAGGTAGTTGTTCCAAATATTTAAATTGTATTGGAAATCTTCCTCTGTTCCTGCAACTATTACTAAATCGTATTACTAAATACACTTCCTTGCCTTAATCCTTATCCAGGTTTGTATTCAGCTGTTTCCATGTCGTTTACACGTACATAATTGCGATTATTGAGGTACAGACTTCATACGTTCGTGTTAATTTCATTCCTATTTTCTTTTTTTCTAATATATCCCATATTTTACCTCTTGTTACTCTATCAAAAATTTTTCTTCAGGTCCACAAAAGCAATATACATTTCGCGGTTTTGTTCTATAATTTTAGCTGTCATTTCTTTAATCGTCCATGCGTGGTATTGTGCCCTAGATCCCTTTCTGAAACCACTTTGTGAATCTACTATTTCTTTTTCTATTTTTTTTTAAAGTTTGCTTTCTAAAATCCTTTCGTATACTTTTTCCACTACACTTAATAATGTTATGCCTCTAAAGTTTTGGCATTGTCGTTAATCTCCTTTTTTATAAATTGGTATTAATATTCCTACCTCCCATTCCTTCGATATTGTCCCTGTTTCCCGTATTTTCATAAATAAATATAATAAAATATCCGTTCCTTTCTCCCCCAATGTTTTTATAATTTCTGGTTTAATATTGTCGTGTCGCTTTCCGATTTTGATTTTGTGTATAGCTTCTAGTAATTCTTTCATCTCTATTGTCTCTATTTCCAGTTGGTCGGTTCATTCTCGTTCAATACAGGGCTATTTTCTATCTATGTCTATATCCAGTAATTCTACCCATCTATCTTTGATATCCTCTTCCTTTATAAATATTTGACCCTGTTTATCCTTTATACAAGTAGTATGTGACTGTAGGTGATTTTCGTTTCTTATCGACTTCAACATACTGTAAAATAGTTTTTAGTTCTCTTTCCTGAAGTTTTCCATCTTATTTCCAAATTTATCCCATGATTCCTGTTTAGCTTTTGTAATTAGTTCTTTCACTTTTTTCCTGTACGATTTATATTGTTCATATGTCATAACAGTCTTCTTACTCAAATAGTTATTCCATTTTTTTTTCTTTTCCCTTATCTCTAGCTTAATTTCAGTTGTCACCACGCCGTTTGTTTCATATTTTTGTTTGCTTTGATTATCCCGCATACTTCTTATCTGAACTTATCATGATATCCTTAACATTTTGCCATATTTTTTCTACATCCCATCTCGTAGCTTCGTCTTTTATATAATCAACCTTGGTTTCAATTAGTCTTTTATATTTTTCTGCGATATCCGTTTCATTAAGTTTGTAGGTTCTTATAGTCTCGTATTTCTTTGCATTTGCATGTGTACCTCTTAGTTGTTGTTTTCCTGATTGTCCTAGACCTTTTAATCTTGCTACTACTAGGTAGTGATCACTGTAGATATCTGTCCCTCTTTTTACTCTTACGTCTATAATGTTTGGTTTGTTCTGTTTTTCTACCAGTATATACATTTTACTTCCCTGGTATATTTATGTATATCTTTATGGGAATAAAATGTGTTACTTGCGATAAGTTGGTTTTCAATGTAAAATTGAATTAGTCGTATTCCATTACTATTTCTTGTAACTTCTCCATGAATTCCTAACACATCTTGATTTTCTGAGTCTACCAGCCCCACTCTTGTGTTTAGATCGTCAGCTATGATTAATTCTCCCTTGCTATTTTCAACCAATATTGTAAAATGATTCCACAAACTATCCTTGTTTTCGTTGCTGTCATTTTTATTCGGGCCATACGCTATTATTACATTTATTAATGTTTTATTCTACTTTCAGGGTTCTTTCATTGATATATGTTGTGTTTTTTAAGTAGGTTTAACGCAGTACGTAAGTTGGTTATTGGAATTTAAGGAATCTGAGGAAAATAATAATTTATTTATTTACGACAACAACTCTTACAAAATAGTAGGGAACTTACAGCTTTGGATGACTTATACATTTACTTGCAGATGTAGGCACTAATCACGTCTCGATCTCTCGAGTTCCCAAATTTGATTCCGAATATCTTTTTATAATCCGATCAAAAAATTTTTAATAATTTTTATAACTCTAATAAGAATATTTATTTATTTATTATACGTTCTTAAATAAATAGTAAATATGTATTATAATTTGGAATATGTTACATAAAAATAATTTCTGTGTATAGGGCGATATATACCTAAATTCCTGTCCATATAAAATATTTGGTAATTTGTATGTCTGATTACTCTAAAACTACACTCACGAATCGTCTAAAAGTCAGTATTTACTAGTGAATTTGGACGGTAATTTGCTCCAAAGTATAAAACATTACAAGAAGCCGCCTCTTGTAAAGATGACCATTCTGGTCAAACTATATTTTTCCGAAGATCGATTAACAAAATCAATTCACAATATTTAAAATTAATTTTCTCTAGTTAATTTTCTACTCTTTCAGTGCAATTATCCCCCTAATTAATTTACATTTACAGAAAATCTGATCTCGTATGCCATTATTACAATATGAAATAATCTGAATATATTTTAAGATTGTTTTTAAAAAAGGTTTTTCTCGATATTTTATATAACTAATTGTGTATTATTATTTAGCCACCTCATAGCTTTTATATTATATGGGTACATAAAGAAACATTGCTATTTTTTCATTAGATGTAATTACATTTCAAGGCTCTGAAGATAGAAAACGTCTCTGATTTATATAAAATAGTACGTAATTAATTATTGGTACAGCCACATATAAATCTCTATATTATGAAATTATAAATATTTTATCTTTAATAATGATATGCATAGTGTAAAACTATCATTTTGCAAAACTATGTGGATATACTTGAATGTACTTATATTGAAAACATACCTTAGTAGATCAATCTAATTTTATCGCTTGTAATATTACGATTATTAAGATTTGTTATGTTATTGGAGAGGAATTGATATAATGAAGTTTGTAAATGTTTATATTGGTTAATTTTGTAATACTAAGCACACCATTTATTTTTAGCGGTTTGTAAAATATTAGTTCAAGTCTGTAAAATATTTTTTATAGTTTTATTATTATCCCCAATAATTAATTTCTCTTTAATCGACTTAAACCCCAAATAAATATACTAAATTCGACGCACGTTTCGCTAACTATGTTAGTATCATTAAAATAATCTAGTTCTCAAATTAGTTATATGTACATGGTTGGGATAAAGTATGGAACCGAGTAAATATCTTTAAAACGAAACGGACGATATTTATGAAATTTTGCAAGTAAGTGCAAAATGCAGTTGAGTACATTTTTTTGTTAAAAATATACTTCCGGCTTAACCGGAAATACCCTCAACTTTTTTAATTTAAATGGGACACCCTGTATATTTTTGCAGATTTTGAAAGAATTTCGATTTCGTATATACTGAGTATAGTGTAAAAAATCTGTAAAAAATAGGAATACAGCAGATTAAAAAACCACTTTTAAGTTTTTGTACATTAGAGTAAAATACCGTTTAGATAAACAAATTGATATAGTTTGTATTAAGAAATAAATGAGTACTATCTAATAGGTAACTGTTGCCAAACTGTCAAATTGTAATTTACGGAAATAAATTGTACGATTAAGAATGGTTCATTTTGTTGAAAAAGATCGTATTGAAATATTATTGATGATCGGTTATGGTGATCGATTCATAGAGTGGAGTTCTTCGGATCTAAGCTCATTAGATTTTTTCTTTGGGGTTATCTAAAATCACGTGTTTACGTTAAACGACCAACATGCTTGCTGGAATTGAGACAAATAATTATTGATGAATATGAACTAATACGTGGAGAAGTCTTGGATAGAGTGACTCAGGAATTTGTTAATAGCCTGGCATATTGTTAGAAGGTGAACGAAGAGCATTTTAAACATTTGAATTAATTTTGGTTAAATTATTATTCTCATTAGTCTAAAGTAAATAAATTTACTTATTCTTCAAATAAAAGTGAGTTATCTGTCATTTTTACAAATTATTTCCACTAAACCCAGTATGTACAAATTCGAGAAATAACAAGCTCTTTCAAAATCTGCAAAAATATAATATATTTAAATTAAAAAAGTTGAGGGTATTTCCGGTTAATCCGGAAGTATATTATTAACAAAAAAATGTACATCAGCTGCATTTTGCCTCATTGCACTTACCTACAAAATTTCATAAATATCGTCCGTTTCGTTTTAAAGATATTTACTTGGTTCCATACTATATCCCAACCCTGTTTGGAGTTCTCTTTTATTTTTGACGTTAAACAAATCTGGAGTTTTAAATTATTTTCCTTAATTCGTAGGGTGTGCTATTACCGAAAACTTTTTTCATCATAAAATTAACGTTTTTATTTATTGATTTAGTAATATGAGCGATGGGAAACCAAACAATTTAATTATGAATTTAATTTATATAATTCGATTTTACAAGCTATTCACTAACTAATTATATCAAAATCGAAATTTACGGTGATAATACACATTTACCATAGCTTCTTTCATCAAAAAATATTTTTAAGGTATAGCGCTAATTTTGCTGGGAATATTTTATTTATCTAGAAAACTTTTCACATTTTTAGCATCTCCCTCAATACTCTATTAAACTAAGTATAGAGTTTCCAAAACAAATTAAACTAAATATTAATCCAAAAATGGATCATCTGTCAAATAGAGCCCTACTAAAATCGTCCAATTTTATAAATCTTAAAATGTGGAAGATAGCGAAGGTAATAATGATCCCCAAAACATGAAAGTCCATTCCTTGATATTCCGCCGTATAGGCCTGCTTAAGGTTGAATTAATGAAATAAATCGAAGTACGAATATACAGAAGAGCATCCGTGTATATATATTTTTTTTTTTTTTTTATATTGGCAATTTGCATATTTACAATCTACATCAAGTAAGAGTATTAAGTAAATGTTATGTATGTTTAACGACGTGTAAGGGGGAGCATCCAGTGACGTTTCTCCTTATCTGGAATATTAAAATATTAATCTTGCATTAGGTCTTGGGGCCACTTCCTACGTAGTCTTCTGATAACTGGACCATTCTCGTAGAGTCGTTCTATTAATTCGTTTTCATGGTGTGTTGTCTGGGTTTTGTAATTTGAGGAGATTCGTCGAATTTCACTTGTGATGAAAGGTATTCTTAGGTCATCGTGGAGGGTCCGATTACTCACGTACCATGGAGCATTTGCAATAGTTCTTAGAGTTTTGGATTGGAATCTTTGAATGCTGTTTACCGTCGTTGGTTGTGCGCATCCCCAGAGCTGAATTCCGTAAGACCATATGGGTTTCAGGATAGCTTTATACAATAATATTTTATTGTGTAGTGATAATTTTGATTTCCGGCCTAGAAGCCAATACATCTGTTTCGACTTTAAATCCATCTGAGTTCTTTTGGACTGAATGTGTTTTTTCCAAGTTAGTCGTTGGTCAAGATGAAGGCCAAGGTATTTTGTTTCTGTAGCTACAGGTATATGGATGTTGTTCATAGTTAGCGGGGGGCAGGTGGAGCGTCTCAAGGTAAAAGTCACTTGAACAGATTTCATTTGATTGACCTTGGTCCTCCATTTATTGTACCAATCGTTTATTGAGTTCAGATAGTTTTGTAGGATCTCCGAGGCTCTTATCGGATCTTCATTTATAGCAAGCACTGCTACGTCATCAGCAAATGAAGCAATTTTAGTGTCGTCGGTTTCTGGAATATCATTTGTATATAAGAGGAAAAGCAGTGGTCCCAAGACACTACCTTGAGGGACACCAGTTTCAATTGGAAAGAAGTTAGATTGGTCTCCATTAAATTTAACAGAGAAATATCTATTAGACAGATAGGACTTGAGTAAAAGATAATAGTTGGCTGATAAAAGATTTTTTACTTTGACAAGCAAGCCTCTATGCCACACCTTATCGAAGGCTTGGGAGATATCGAGGAAAACGGCATTACAGTATTTCTTCTCTTCAAGACTTTTGGAGATTTCGTTTACTATTCTGTGAACTTGTTGAGTTGTTGAATGGTGTTCTCGAAAACCAAATTGGTGATCAGGTAGTAGTGTTATAAACTCGTGATCTTCGTAAATCCTTTGCAATAGTAATCGTTCAAAGACTTTGCTTATTGTAGGTAAGAGACTAATGGGTCGATACGACGTGGGGTCATGTGGTGGTTTTCCTGGCTTGGGTATCATGATAATCTCGGCGTACTTCCATATCGTGGGAAAATAGGATACGGCCATCAGTCGATTGAAGATGGTTGTTAAAAGAACAATCGCTTTTTGGGGCAGTCGTTTTAGTATATCTGGCGTAATCAGGTCATATCCTGGAGCTTTGCGTGTATTTAATAGGTTTATCTGGTTTTTAACTTCTGCCGGCGAAAAGCTCTTTATGGGAAGAGACATCTGACAAGGTGCATCAATGAAATCCTCTATTTCTTGATCTATATTTCCTGGTTCGGCTTGAAAAACATTTGTTAAGTACGCTGCAAAATTGTCAGCTTTCTCTTTATCTGAACGGGCCCATTCACCGTTAGCTTTCCTGACTGGAGGTACAGAAATCTGAGGTCTTTTTTGTTTTCTTGTCGCTTTCCACAATGTGTGGTCATTTGCAGACAGTTTTGTAATGTATTCTTCGAATGTGTTATTTTGTGCGTTTCTAAGTTCTCTTTTTAAAGTCCTCGTTAACCTGTTGTAATGATGTTGGTCAATTGGGTTCCTTGTTTGTTGCCAGGTTCTTCGGGCTCTGCGTTTTTCAGCTATCAGTTGTCTAATATGTAGTGGTATGGTAACGTCGGGGGATTTTTGGTCAGTTTGTGGAGTGGAACGCCAACAGGCTTCTTGTATTGTTCTGGTGAAGTATTGTGCAGCGTCCTCCAGGTCTTCTGGGAGTTTCAACTTTAGATTAAGATTTATATTTTCATTAATATGATTTTGAAAGTTAGTCCAGTTTGTATTTCTCGTTGTTAATATTGGAATGGTGGACTTATTTATGACTGTAGTACTGACGCTAACGATGACTGGTGTATGGTCGGACGAGAGGTCAAAATTTGATTCTACTGTACAATTATTCCTAGATATTCCATTCGTTATAAAGAAATCAAGAAGGTCTGGAAGTTTCCTTGGGTCACTGGGCCAGTATGTAGGTACTCCGTTACTTAAAAAATCATAGTTATTGTCATTCATAGCTCGCAATAGATTTCTACCTTTTGTAGTGATAAGCCTTGATCCCCAGTGTGTATGTTTGGCGTTCCAGTCACCCCCTATTATAAATCTGTTACCAGTAGTTTGAAAAAGGTCTTTATATTCTTCTGTGGATATTGCATGCCTAGGTGGGCTGTATACCGCAGCTACCTTATAACACCATGGCGTAGATTTTATTTCGATAGTTGTTGCTTGGATTTTATCTGTCTGATATTTTGGCAGTTCATAATGTGAAATGGTATTTTTTATAATTATTGCGGTACCCCCATGGGCGGTACCATCAGGGTGGGTGGTGTGGTAGACGGAGTAATAAGGTATGTTGAATGTTGTTATATCAGTAAAATGTGTTTCTGAGACAAGCACGTGTATATATAGCAAGAAAATAATGTAAAATTAAGAAACGATTATAGAGACCCTATAGAAAAGCTAATAGAGAAAGCAGTAAAACAAGAAGACAATGGTAATACCTAGTGTAAAAAACTGTATGAAAATAACATCAAACAAGTGCGTGGGAAAAGAATATAAAGGTAGAATAATAATAATAATAATATGACGATAGCAGAAATTACTGCAATAAAACGATGAGAAAATAAAACGAAAATCCGTTGATAATATCATAAAAGAAAATGAAGAAGAAGAATCGGGTCTAATTACCAAAAACTATGATAAAAAAATAGGTAAAACAGAACTGAATGGGTACAAATATGAGCATAAAGAACAAAGTAATTGAAGAAGAAAACGAATACAAGCAGATATGATTAGATCACTTTAAGGAGTTAGTAGTTGAAACATATTAATGACAATAAAGAAAACCAGAAAACTTATTAGAACTTCCCAAATAGGAAGGAAAATAAAGAAATTATTACTTTTAGCTGAAACGGAAAGCGAAAACTTGGAAAAGATAAAATTAATATATAAGAGTAAAAATACTGACTAATGGGAAATAGATCAGATAATCGCAATACATAAAAATGGCGACCAATATGAATGTTACATCTACAAAGAAGAGAACCCGGTTACAAAGGCTAACATAGATTACTATGCAAATTAAAAACTTTTAAAAAGCTAACTTTTCGCTAAACAAACAAAATGAAATATTTATAAAGTTCTGCCAAAACTAATCTTGTCATATGCTGTAGAAGCATTGACCCTAACAAGAAAAGATGACTTAAAATCATAGAAAAAAATATAAGGAGCATAATAATATTAGAAACAGTAAAATTTGAAAATAAGAAGTTTAGGCAAACAATGAATTACAAAATAGAGCAAGAAGTAGAAGAAGTGGAAATAGTAAGTAAAATAAAAAGACAGTATAAAATGGTTTGAACATATATGTATGTATATAGAGCAAAGGAACAAGAAATTACATTACAAATGACACAACGGCAACCAAAATGAAATTGATAAAAGAGGTAGAAGATGACATGAAAATGGCAGGAATCAGAAACTGGAAAAAATAAGTCATAGCTTGAAATAGATAAAACAGGTGCTGGAAAGTGTAGTCCTATAGAGGAAGACTGAACTATTCCAATAAAGGAATTTAGTAAGCGTTAAACAGCAAAATCCTAGAAGAGGTCAAAAAGCCATTAAACTGTCAAGAAAGGACAAACATTTTTGGAAAGATTTAATTTTTGAACCCGGTACTGTACACATAAAAAATATCACGATAAATATGTACATATGTTTAATTACATAATTAATTTTTTTTAAATCACCATTTTAGGTATGCCTGGCGAGACATCTAATGTAAAACCGTTTATTTCAAGCTGCAATAAAACCATTAGATTTCCAGAGATGATTTTTAGAAAAGTTTCAAACTATAAAAACGAACTTTTAGATATTTGAGACAACATATTATAAATTATTTAAATTTCTTCACAAAACCAGTTTGTAAATGTTTTGCAATGCTTCGCCTTGTTAATTTGAGATGCTGAAATTTACTATTTATGACAATATAATCATAGATGTCATATAGATAATTGGATCTGTTCACTTTTGTGAGAAAGATTTTGTTAAGCCCAAAGAACCGTGCGAAATTGCACAAACATATTAAATTTTTTCAAATGGAAAGATAGAAAGTTTACTTATTACAAGATAAATTTCCTTCTTCTTTTTTATAGAGTAAATCTATTAAATACTGCAAAATATTAGCAAACACACTTGTGTCTTTGTATTTTTTGAATATTACTAAATAAAAAATAAAACGACAATATCAATGCATCGAAGTAATAGTAAATTAAGTGTATGACTATTGTGCCACCTTTACTTTTATGGCACTTGTTTTATCTTAAAAGAATTTTATATAATATCCAACCTTAAAACGTAATGCTTCTGTGTCGTAATTGTGCACACAGGGTTATTCCTAACTACTAGAATGTCTTATAGTAAGAACCTAAAAAAATCACCAAATATTCCATTAGGTTTTCTTATATAACAGGCAGCATCAAAATAAAATGAATCCTTTTTAGTTCAAACTTGATTCTTTGTCACCTTGAAATTCTTTTTTAGTCTTGTATAATGTCAAACTAAATACTGTCATTTCTTTTTTGAGAGTCATGTTTATAAACATACAATATATTGAATACATTCAATTACACCTGTAATTTCACGATGTTATAATATTAAAAAGTATTCTCATGAAAGGTTGCTGACCCAAATTGAATAAATTAAATATATGCAGTATTGCTTTTATCTTAATTTAATGTAGTTGAAATGTGTTACAATGATTAAAAAAATATATATGTAAGGGTACATGCTAATATTGAATTCTTGTTAAATCATTTAAAACGTTGATTTTTGCTATCTAATGCAAGTCATATTGCATAACCTCGGAGACTTTATCTTCTTCACCTTTTTTTATAAAAGAATATCTCCTATTGTGGAGAACCTGATGATTCGCAAGATCTATTCATAACTATAAGCAAAACTCACGAAATAGAACAATTTCCTTTGATAAACATCTGGTTTGTATAAAAAACATCTAACTATATTGGAATTATTACACAAGGAACGTAAACCACGAGCAAACAGATTTTTAATAAAAATCGATTTGAATTCGTAATAGGTTAGTTACACTTAAAAAAATTCTTTCAGTAAACAGGAAAATACAACAAACGAATAACTTTGTAAAACTAATTAATTCTTTTTAAGAAGTAAATATTAACGGTAATAAATAAAACTAACCTTTGTAGCAACCAGTATTTTTTTGTGTATTAGAGAAAATAGGGGTGTATTAGAATTTGGGTATATAACGACAGATATTCTCTATACGTGGATAGTTATGCAATAATACTTATTTAATATTTTCTATACCCACTATCATAAAAGCGAATAGCGCCGTGTTGCTGCAAATCATTTTAAATACTACTCATACGTGCAATAACAACACAGAGAAAATATTGTTTATGGTTCTTGATATATTGAGAATGGATTGAAAGACTAGCTGGATTGCTTATACAACTGATGCAGGGTATAAAGAGAAAAACGTTTAATAGGCGAAGGTGACGAAGAAGAATACAAAATTATAAGGAAACAGAGTATTTAGGAAATTTAGGATAAAATTAAACGTTGAACGTGTTTTAAAAGAACCGTCTGTGTAAGAACTCTTATTCTCTAGAAAGTCTTAATAAAGCACTTTGATTTATTTATTTGAATTTACAAATTCAATAGTTCAAAAGCCTCCTAAAAATAAATATTTCTTAAAATGTAACAAACAAATACAAACTTTTGGGGAGATTAGTTTAAAAACTGTTAAAAGTTGTCCAAGAAACAGCTAGTATCCATTAGTTTATGATTGTAGCCTATCTAGAAATAATGGGCGTTGTTGAAGACTATACAAAAGACAGAAGTTTTTGGGGTTTTCCTCTGTAACAAATCTTCTTATCTGGTATTGTAATCCCATAAATGAGAAGGAAGGGATATTGTCAGAGTTGTTAAGAAGCTGAAACTTCGTTAATAATTCACCGACCAATGACAACTTTGCGTTCGGTTAGAACCAGAAGTAGACTTTAAAGAAAAATAAATTTTTGATATCTGTTATAATTTTTTTGTAAGTTATAGCTTGACTGGAGATTTATAAATTAGTGGCTTAATAGTATTAAATCCCATTATTAATAAACTCGGCCACGTTTAGTAATCGTTCAATTCATTAATTAGTAAACATCTCACTCTATCCAGTTAAAGACGGAGTTCAATTTAAATTAAGAAAATTCATTTTCTTGACTATTCAAATAAATTATAATTTTAGAGAGAGTAAATATTCTTGCGTTAAAATAGTGCATTTTATAGGACACAGAAATTCGAATTCTTGATCTATTATTTTGAAATAAAGATACCAAATTTCACTGAAGATAACAATATATTAAATTTAAAACTCAATTTACTTCTTTGAAAAATTTGTATCGACTTTTATATTAACAATAAATTGTGTTAAACCATATTTGTAATTTTCTTAAGATAACAATACGATACAAATTCTTGATTTAAGTAAGCGTACAGCTATTTATTTAAATAAAGTAAATGTTATATATTCTTATTAATTCAAAGAAATAGATTTTCTAATATTAAGTAAATGAAATATCTTAAACCACGAATATGACTTTTTAAAGAAATATATTTTTTATATCAAGTAAACAGATATAGCGGTAATAATTTTTTTTTGTTGTGTTATGTTTTTATAGACAGTGGCTAGTGATTTTAATGTTTACAATTTTATAATGGACGAAATATTAAGAGAAGGTGACGTAAGTCGGAGTTTTCATTTAAGTCTTTGTGGAAAACTTCTTTAAGATTTTTTTCACTGTATAACAGTGAATTAGATTTGGGTTGATTATTACACATCTCAATAGATCTATAAAACTATGTGTGGGATGTATAAATTAGGTTAAAAATTGGTTTTTGCTTTAGAACACAAGTTACATATAACAAAAGAAATTTCAATACTTATGAAAAAAAGCTCTTTTATGTTTCCAACATTTTCCTAAAGTACTCCTACTTTATAACAATTTTATTTTAATAATATGAACTTTATAACAGACAGTTTAGAAGAATTTTTCATTTAATTTAAAAAAAAATATTTATTTCAAATAGTGTTGAAGAATCAAGTTTTTCTCAAACATCCTCCATTGTTTTAATTATTTTATGAGACACCTGTTGTTTCTTCTTTACCGTCAAGAATTTTTTTAGTAAATTTGTTATTCAAATTAGCTTTGATAAATATTTTTTTTTATTAGAAAGTTGCTATCAACAAATAATATGTTATACAATCTAACTATATGCGATTTAGGAGGTTGATAGACTTTAAAAAAGTTCTTGTATTGTGTCACACTGGTTACATTTTAGTGCGTTTTTAGGAATAGAAAATAGGTATTCATGGGTTAGCTTCGTGTGATCTAGAAGTAATCTAGTAAGTAACACTTGGTCTTTTCTGTTTTTTGGGAGCACCGACCACGGTTTTACATTAATTTTTATTTTGTTCAGTTTAGTTGTATCCGTTTTCCATTTACTATCCCAAGCACTAAACACTTTTGATTTACCGAACGACTTACTACTCACTATCAGGTGAATTTATCGCTCACTAATACTTGTCACAGCTACTTTGGCAAGTTTGTCTGCTTCCTCGTTGCCTGCTATTCCGATGTGGGGTGGAATACATACAGGGTGGCCAAACGAAAACGAAAGAGAGCCATTATCAGGAACTGCGTCAACGTTTTAAAAAAACGCAGAGACCCGTCGATTTTTGATCAAAGGGGGACATTTTTTTCCGGTATTTTCGACTTCGCTGCTTACACCTCCAAGGGGTAACAATCACCCCAAAATATTTAAATGTCATTAGGGGTCAAGTAAGGCATCATTTTAAAGCCCTTTCAATTCTCTTTATAACAGTCTTTAAATTTTAAAATTTGGCCGAATACTTTTTAATAAATTATATTTTAAAATTGGAATTTTTTTCATTTTTGTCAAAATAGTGAAAATGACACATGGATAGTTGAGTACGCCAATGGTTTAAATGTTGATTTTCTTGCTTTGCATTGTTTTAAGTACGTTAAGTACAAGGCAATTAGCATCTGTGTCTGGGATCAATCGAACTAGTATTCAAACCATTTTGAAGAAGAACAAATTCCATCCGTATAAAATAAATTTAATGCAGGAACTCAATGAGGATGATTATGACCGCCGTTTGCAATTTTGCGAAATAATGAGTGAGCGAGTAGCGAACGATCCACAGACTAATAATATTAGAGAAACGGCGAATCTAGCAACATTGCAAATGTCAAATCTGGAATCTCCGTATCACAAAATAGGCTTATCCCAAATTCTAGTAGAATTCGGACTAGCAATTTACGAAATAATTGGCCGTTTGCAGACTTTTGGTCCACTCGGTATATTTGTTCTAAAATTTTAAGATTTTTCATTAAATTATTTAAATTTTGCTGATACTTATCAAGAAATTTATTCTCATTCCTTTAATTTGCTAGACAGTAATTATAAAGAATTTTGATATAATATTGTGTAATTTTTTAAAATTATTTATATTTATTTTATTTATAATGGACAAATTCCACAAAGTAAGAGTTAATACAATAATCTGACATAATATATATTTTACTTTAATTTTAAACAGAAATACTAATCAAATATTTAAATAAAAGGGAATTTGTAAATTTTAGAATAAATATATTGAAATTCCTTCACCAAATAAATTATCTGGCAATTCTAATGTTAGTTACATTCAAAAATACCCTAACTATTTGTTCCTTCTATTATTATATTTATGATAATTTATGACATTGTTTCTTTTTATTTTCCAAACTGCAAAATGAAACTTCTTTCTATTACTTTTTGTAAATATTTTTATCCAAGTAAACAAAAATGTTATTTCGACGCTAACATCGAGATATTATAACGTCGAAAACACGTGATGACCACTTACTATTAATGACAAAAATTTTTGAAATTTTTCAGAATAATTGTCAAAATTAAAAAAATTCAAGCGTCAATAAACTGCAACACAATTTTACTACCCTCAGTTTGCAAAACTTTACCAAATATTCTAATGCATTAATGTCAGTTAACGAAATGTAAATGTAATAAAGGCTGCGGTTATAAATATGCTATTATATATAGGTCATCAAAGATTTAGTAAAAAAATTTAGTGTGTTTTATATCAGTAAAATTCAACAATTTTCTACTAAACATATCGACAACTTTCTAACTAAAGGTGATATTTAGCAACTGATTCCAAACATGTCTGTATAAACGTTTAGGCGATTTTTCTATACGCACGATCATGTTTGCTCATCACAGACACAAATATTGAAAAAGTAAAAGTATAGATGTCACAATAAAGTGTAAAGTTTTGAGGTTAACCGATTAGGTACATAGTTTTAATGGTCAACGTTACAAAAGATCGGTAACCAATGCACTCGTTGTTGCCCAGATCACGAAAAAATTCCTACAGAGTGAAAAATGAAAAGCGTTTATTTGAAATATGACTAGTCAACTACTTTTATCTAAAATACATTTTTTATTTATTTTTCGATTTACTTACAATCTGTTACTTAATGAACAAGAAGTAAATATAAAACATATCTACGAATATGTAGAGAAGTAGTACTTATAGTGGTAATTTTATACAGGATTAAGCAAAAGTAGGGCTCTACTCTAATATCTCCGTCAATATAAGTTAATTGAAAAGTTTTTTTTTTATTATTTGCCAGTATTTGTGAAAACTAACTATAAACACTGAAAAAAACTTGTTTTATATACCTTTCCTAAAAACACTGAATTCTATCATTTATATTTACTGAGATTACTTTTGCGAAACAATGTATTAGTATTACAAATAACAATTAAAAACCAGGAAATAAAAAAGTTAATATATGTTAATTAAATGAAATAATTTTATAAGTATTTTATTTTAGGGTATGTTAGGTTAGCTTACTCCTAAAGGTATGTTTTAGATTGTTGAACAATAAAGTCTACTTTTTTACTATAATAACTCTTCGAATGTATGTTCACCACCAGGAATGAAGTAATTTCCTGGAATTCTACAGCGAGCATCAGATTTGAAGAACAATAAATACTAAAAGTTATTAAAGTACTACTACCTGTAAAATATTCTACCAGTAAGTTGCTTATCTGCAAATATTTTCCTTTTTATTTAACACTTTCAACATAATTGTTGTAGCCCCATTATCATACATACCGTCAAGATCATTGAAATTAAATATAAATATTTTAGTGTGAATAATTGAGTAAGCTGTTTTTTTAGTAAAGTGTATTTCAGGAATTAGTAATTTGTCGATATTGTGTTTAAGAATGAACCCTTATATATACTAAAAATTACTACACTTTTAAATATGCCGAGCTCTAAAAAATTCAGCATTAGGTATTATCGTGAGATTATCTAATAATTCATTGATTGTTGTATTATTTTTTCACTGGCTTCCATATTCTAAATTCTAGCGAACACATTATTGCCATATCATGTCCAATTAAAAAACACCCCAGATAGACTTTCAACGATTCTATTTTAGTTATTTAAAATTTAAAACTAATATTTCGTGCTCTTTGCAACACATTCATAAATGTGTAACGTAATCCAAAAATGAACTGAAA
The DNA here is from genome assembly GCA_951812935.1 of Hermaeophaga mercurialis. NCBI lineage: Eukaryota > Metazoa > Arthropoda > Insecta > Coleoptera > Chrysomelidae > Hermaeophaga > Hermaeophaga mercurialis. Next base: position 19,086,909 of record OX638360.1, read on the forward strand.
TCTAGGAAGTAGCAAACACAATTCTCTTATTCCACTCACAAAACATCGAGTCCATCTTAATATTCAAGTACGTAGAATTGTGATTTACTATCCAATTATTCCTGGTAAGTGAAATATTGCTCTTATCACAATTTTATTAATTGTTGTGTAGATTAGCCGCGAGCCGTAATTTCATTGAGTCACACCTTATATATCTGCACCTTTCATCGGTTTAGTTTTAAGTTTATATGTTAGACATGAGAATGTTATCATATCTGTTTAAAAAAAATCTTCATTTTCTTGTTATTAAAAGTTATGGTGATGTTTAACAACTTTAGAAGAGCGCTCTGGTGGAACGCTTTAAAGATGTTATAACGGTTCATAAAGCAGTCGAGATATTGATGAGGAACTGTGTATTTTATTGGTATTTTATTGAACTCAGTAGGTCCAAACACTTTAATAATATAAGAATCGTAATAACGATTATTATGGTACTAGCCGAGAATGAAATCAGTAGAGGCGTTTAATAAGCCAGATAAAAAATGTTGTCGTAATAAGAGTTTTATGGTCCGATGTATAAAACACTTTAACAGCTGAAATCAAAAAGAAATATCTACTTATGGGAATATCACCAAAAGAAGATGTAAAATCCAGTACATAAATACCATACATATTGACAAGAAAATAATCTCTTTCTAACGATATCCAGTATAATCTTAAATATTGTTTCTTAATTTTAAAATAATTCTTGAATGAGTCTGTACCTGTAACTTTTCCGTTAGAAAAATTTAATATTTACATCTATGATCGATAGTTTTATTCATTTCAGCCAATAAGTTTCAAATTTAAAAAGTACCCTTTTTTGTCAAAATGTGAGCATATTTCCTAGGTAAGCTCCAGGTATGTCAATAATTGAAACCACTTTCTTACAGTCCCAATTTTATTCCTCGTGCACAAAAAAATTATTTACTTACGATGAAATTACTCGAAACATTGCGTACATATTTATATATATATTAAGAAAAAATTAGGGTTTCCCAGATTTTCTTTGAACAGGTATACTTTTCCTTCGACTGATTTGTTGAATATTTTTAGCTCAAAAAGGAAAATAAATTAAATCCACGACGTATAATTAGTTCAATTAGTTTTTGTTAGAAATTAAAGGTTAAAACTTAAGTTAAAAAAAGTTCCATCAAGATATAAAAAACCTACAGTTTTTTGATATAATATTCTCACAGAAGTTTTTACAAAATAGGTATTGTCATCAGATAGACAAAAGCATTTAATTGTTGAGTGTTTTACTGTTGGTTCATTTTAACTTCTTATTTGTACTTCACAATCTTGTTTCTTTATTTTGTTGCTATTTTAGACGGTTTAATTTTAAAGACTCTGTTGCTTTTTAATCGGTTCAAAACAAAGTGCTTATGTACTAGATGCGCTCTTTTGAGGGTTACTTTGAACTTTAACCAATCAAATTTTTTATTTAATACGAACATGGCAGTTTGCAATGTTATCAATGACTTCAATACAGTAGGATTTTTTGTTAGAATTGTAAAATTTACGAATGCTGTTAATAAATTTTTTAGGAATAAAAGTGAAAATGAATTTTAAACAATATACATATTCAAAATATGAGTTCCAGAGAATAACATATGTATTTAGGTATACCTTTTTCTACATAATTACTTATACAGGATGTTTCTTAGGTAAACGGACATATTTTAAAGACCGATAGAGGTCACGTAAGTGTTTCTATAACATAAATTTTTCCTAAAACCGAATTTGGAAGTTTATATCTTTTAACAAGAATGTATTGATTGTTCACCAGAAGTGTATATTGTATGCCAAATAAGAAAAAAATTTATTTAGTAATTCAAAAGTTAAGGCCGAGTGAAAAATTAGATATAATTAGTAAATAACACACACTCTGACTCGATTATGAAAGCCAACACACCGATTATATAGGGTTTCCCAAAAGCCCCGGGACGGAGCCATAAGTTTCTACCGAATGAAGAAAAAAATTAGAAAATTTGGAGATCACTAAAGGGCCATAAAAACTACATTTTTAGATGGATAGACTTTCATACACTCGGGAGTTTTTTTAGGGGGTGACAACCCCAAAATTTTGAAATTACAACCCCTGTCAAATTTCACCTTATTTTTAAGTTAAATATAACATTTAAGTAGCTCCATCAGAGAAAACAATATTGAGAAGAAAATTTCTGTCGCCATCACATTTTTCACGCATTATTTTGCAAAATTCCAATCTTCTATCGAAGACAGCTTCGTTCAATTTCTGAACTAGGTGAAACTTATAGGGGAAATAATTATCTTTTTGCAAAATTCTGTGAACAGAACTTTTACTGATTTCATATACCTGACACGCTTTTAATAAGGATCTTGAAGGTTCTTCAACAAAAGACAGTAACACTTCTGCGGTTTTTTCTGGAGTTGTTGCAGATTTCGGTCTTCCAGTTCTCGGACGATCCTTCATAGGTTCCTCTTCTTGAAATTTTCGAACAGTTCTTTCGACTGTTCTTTCGATTTGGAAATCGGTGGTCGTTCATGAAAAAAATCATTAAAGACTCGCCGTCCTTCATCGTAAAATCTTGTTCTATCCCCAAAGCCACGAATCATTAAAAGGGTAATTCTTTCTTTTTCGGTCAATTTTTGATCATTTTTAACAGATTATTTTAACTAATTTAAAAAAAGGAAATAAATAGGCTCAAATTCAATTCAACAATCAATGAATTTTCACTGTCACAAACTATTTATTAAATGGCAGTCAACATGTCAAAATATCGGGTTATGGTTTTGGAGATGTGTTTCTTTTTTCATTACCTTTAAAATAAAGTGAAACTCGATAGGGGTTTCAACTTAAAAATTTTGGGGTTATCAGCCCCTAAAAAACTCTCCAGTGTATGAAAGTTTTTATAGACCTTTAGTGATATCCAAATTTTCAGGTTTTTTTCTTCACTCGTTAGAAACTTATGGCTCCGTCCAAGGAGTTTTGGCAAACCCTGTATATATATATATATTACATTTTGAAGTAGGAGGTGCCATATAAGCGATGGAGAAAAAATCATGTTAGTGACATATTTCGTCAACATCTATTGAAAAATCATCCAAAATTCCACTAAGAAAATTATGTCAAAAAAACGTATGCCTCCGTCCCGGGACTTCTGCGAAACCCTTTATATAAGTTAATTAGAACCACCTATATGATCTCTAGCTACCTTTAACATATTTCCCTTAAACTATAAAATACTCTGGGTAAATACTTATAAAATAATATTAATACTCAAATAAAAAATATCAATTTTCTGATTATAAAACTAGTTATCTGATCTTGCAAACAATTCCGTACACAATTTCCAACGTTCACCGTCATGTTAACAAATTAAAGCAAAATTTCAATTTAACTTATCTACACTTTTGCTTAATAATAACAATATCGAAATAATATTATTGTGTTATCAATATGTAAATTACAAAAACGAAAACGCAAACCAGAGTCCATTATTATGTAAATGTGCTATTCTTGTCGAGATTAAGATCTCAAAAGTTGCCGTGTAATAAATAGCGGCAATAAGGTGTCTCAAACTAAATATATTGTTTACCGATAAGTTAATCAAACCCAAAATACAGAGTGATTTATTACATGTTTCATCTAGCAAAATGACACTAAACAAACTGTTATGATTTAACACTATCTATAAGTTGATTAATAATTGTTGAACTGTAATGTACATTAACGGTTTATTTAGTAAGGGTAGTCTAATATGATCATTTAACCCATATATTAATGAAATTTTACTATTCGTAAATGTATAAGAGAAGAAACGTTAACTTCCCAGTCGGATTGTTTTCAGCCAAGTAAGAGCTAGCAAGGCTCAGAGCCGGCAACCACCTCTTCATTACTTGAAGAGTGAACTCAAAAGACAAGGACCAGGTGGTTTGCTGGAAAGAACCAGACAGCAACTATGGTTGATCGTTGGAGACCTCACTGGGCATTGCAGGCTCCAAAGACATTTGTTCCTGTTTGGGGCAGTGGAGGACCGATACTGTCAGAAATGTACTTATGCAACTGTGACATCTACCGACATATGAGGAAAGAAATATTTGGTGTCGAACAGATAGAAGCTAAAGATCTACACGCCCTCTCGTGGAACGATATCCTAACCTTCATTAGAAGGTTAAGGCGTTTCGAGGAGGGGCAAACGTGGGGAAGATTGGGGATGGTAAAAAGGGTCTGAACGTAGGCCTACTTGCCAGACATCAGCCTCCCCGCCCTTATACCAATAACAAAAAAGAGCGTTTTTGAGAACTATTTACAATATAATAATATACTCAATCTGTTTTCTTACTGTAGACTAAATTCAATATGTAAACTATTGTCAACAACCTCAGATAAATGATATGTCAATAAGCTAGTAACTACTATAGAGGAAATGCAAATTTTTAGTTAATAACCACCTGCAAAAATTCTTATTAATTCGTTTACTAACCGCGCTCAATGTCATTCAAACGTTTTTCACTAGATCAATAGTGAAAAATGTAGTTTTGATTAGTATAACCTAAAATTATGTCTGCAAAGGTTGTCAAATGACGTCCAGTCCCTTAGTGTTCCGAGAGTGTGTTTTATGTTGCGTAAAACTATTTTGTTTGCCCTCTTTGTCGATTAAATCTTGATGAATGTAAAGTGCGATCTGCAATTTGATTTTGAAATGCAACAAATATTCGCTTCACTGAGATTCACTGGCAGCTTGTTGTAATTTAACGTGAAGATATAATGAAGGAATTAGTGAGTGTATTTTAATGAACAAAAGACAAATTTCATAATGACGACGATCGGAACAACTTAGTCTTATGATGAAAGGTTTATGAGGAAATTCTCCAAAGCAGGTTTAATATTTTTCTAAAACTTAAGGAATGGTTTAAAGGAAAGCCCACCCTAAGAGAATGATGATGTGTTGAAAAAAACTGTTACTGAGCGGTTAAATAGATAAGCTGCTGAGTTCTTTAAATATTTTTAATCCCAGTGGAAGTTATTTTCATATATACAGTATGTTTGATTGTAAAGTAGTTATTGCTTCAATAATGCCACTCTTCAATTTATGATTGTGATAAAGAATTAAAATAAACGTGTGGAGCTCAACTTTGTATTTTTAGTAGGTTGTGCCGAAACAACAAAGTTTACAAATCTTACTTGAGTCAGAAAGTAGTGTAATCGATCTCAAAGTCTAGCTACTACCGAAGGTGTCGGAGAGTGAATAGGGTGTTAGGAAAGAATCGTTCAATAGACCTATCACCATTTCTCAAATTTGCCATCATTTTACTTGTATATTTGTAAATACAATATATTTTTTTTCTGTTTGTGATAAACAAACATTATGTATTATTCAAACTTCATCGGTGCAAATGCAAATATTTTGGTTACTAAAACGGGGATGATGATAATAGAAAGATGAATTACCAGAAAAAATATATAGAAAAGTAAGGTTTGTTCATGGTTTTTTAAGTCAATGCGAACATAAATAATAAAAAAGTGAGAAGCAGTGTTTTTCGGGAAATGAGATATTCAAAATAGGTAATTCCGAAGCAACACAATTTTATTATAACCCATTCTTCTGTCTCAAGCTCAATAAAAAAACGAAGTAAAAGAAAATAATATTTTATGACATATCTGCAAATTGTTCAGATATTAGCCCGCACAGTTGGTAATGGTAATCGAAGAAGAATTAAGAAACATAGAAGCTAGAAGTTTCACTTAAGAAGAACTATTTAAAGAAAATAAAAATATTTAAAGTTAATGAAAAAGTCTTTATACAAATACATATAATCAAATCATGAAATAATCATAAGAGTTATTAAATAATTTGAGAACTAAGTTCGACCTACATGGATTATCTTCTGTTTAAAAATTAACCTTATGAATTAAGTTGAATAAAATAAACAAAGGATAATGTCGAAAATTAAACATCGGAAACCATTTTAGTTGGACTGGTCTCAACTTAAAAAGATACAATAAAATTTTAAATATTTGAACTATCGATAAATCGGTGTAATAATCAATTTAAACTGAACCAATGATTATTATGGCACATCTAAGACTAAAAGTCTTAAAAGAACCACTTTATCTCATAACAAATAGAAAATTTACTGTATTAGAGAAATTGGTGCTCTTTTTTTATGAAATAAAATCATAAAATTTATGTTTTTTATATTTTTAAGATGCTTTAATTTTCATTAATATTATATAAATAGTACGTTTTAATTGTTACTTATTATTTATTACTGCTGTAAAATATGAGTAATCGGTACAATTTTACAAAGTAAATTAAAACCATTTTAAAAATTTGGCTAGTTTTAACGGGTTGATGTGCCGGAAATATCGCACATTTCATGGTTGGACATTAAAATATACCTAAACTAAAATGATTCAGTGGAACGTTTAAAGTATTTAATTAATTATTTTACTTTGTTATTAAAAAAAAGGATACATTTTTCATTCGAAACTATCTAAATGGTAAAACATTTTATAGACTTCAAGAAACTACTATATTGCAATTCAATACTTTTTTAACATGTTTGGTATATGATAGTATCAATTCAATATCCTATAATATATAAGGTTTAAAATGAAATAAAAACATATTGTTACCCTGCACCTACTTATGAACTGAAGTTCGTATTAGGAAATACAAAAATAAGAGACAAAAAAAAAAGACTATTTTTGAAATTGTAACCCTACAAAATTGTCTACAAAGTAATCCATAGAGAGAAGGGCAGAAATGTCGATACGAGTAGTAGTCAAAATTGTATTTAGTTACTTTATAATGTTTCAAAAATAAAACAATTCAATCGGCGAAAGCATTATAATTTTGTTTATCTATACTTAAAAAAATACAATACCTCATCGCATCTTCATTTTGATAACTTAAAAGTTATAAAGCAGGCTATTTAATTTAGGTATCATAAATCTATGAAATTTTGTTTTAAGCCACCTTGTATATTAACGTGCTTCTTGTTGGCACTAAACTGATACAGTTAACAGTCTGAAGCAATAAAGATAACTATAATTTATCGATATACGAAACAAAATTATAGTAAATAAGCAACAGCTAATTTCAATATCATGTAAGAGCAGATTTTGAAAGTTATATTGTAGTCAGTTATTTTCTTTTGTGAAATTTTCCTTATAATGCATATCAATTTTACATTATTTCTTTTTCCAATATATTTTAGAAAGGTAAACATTTTTTTGTAAACAATATTATTTTTAAGGAAGTTCAACCAAATAATAAATACTGGGTTAACCAAATTAGTTATCTCTTATCAAACAGGTTAATGAGATTTTGTAATAACTTTTTCAAGAAAGTAATATTGATTACAAATGAGAAATTTATCACTTCTAAAAAGTAGGTTATTAGAACTATATAACTATATTAATAAACAACTATGTTAAAATGAAGGAAAAGTAAAACTTTACAAAAACGAAGAAAAATAACAAAAGTGTAGAAAAAAGTTCCGAATATGAAGAATAGTTGTCAATATAAATGGAATATAATATATACAAAATAAGAATTACCGTTGAATTTTTTCAACTTTATCCATACCTTATTGATTCTATTCATAAGAAATAAGTTAACATTTTTCAATTAAGTGACTACTACTACAATAATACAGGTTTAGCGGATTTAAAAATGTAATAAATGAAACCTTAAGAAGTAAAAGAATACGAATCATAATATTTGACCAAATAACCGAAAGAGCGCACAATAATGTGTCCCCTCTAGATTGAACTAGAGGTAGAACCGCGACTGCCGGTACGTTACTCTAAAATTGACTGGAACGATGTTCCCACCTGGAAGTATCCCTACTTCAAGATATTAGTAATAGGTCGCATAGATTTATGTAGAGTTTTATATATTTACACCAAATCTGTATATGGATTACTGAATGTCTTAGATTACCTATCGCGTTTTTACTTTTTATGGGACTATTTATAATTAAACTAAATAAACCCCATAACAAATATATGTTTATTGCTATAGGTATATTTCATATATAAAGGGTTTAAATAATATTTACCTCTAACTTCGATTATTAATTACCCCAAACTCCAATAGCATTGAAGTCGCAATGATAATCGTAATTTATCATATCCATGTCTCCGAACAAGTTCATGTATGAAATAAATATATTCTTTTCTATTTAATTTCGCCAAATATAGTAATTCTAAATATGTGAATATATGTTTCTTCCATATGAGAAATCGATCCAGATGCTGTTAAGATATTTGGCGTATTCTGCTTTTGATAACTGGCAGTTATTGATGTTTACAGCTGATTTGTTAAGATTCGATTACTTTTAACTATAAAGGTGTCCAATAGATGTTTCCAATATTTTCATAAATTTTTTGATATAAGGTAACTGATGATATAGATCTGTAGGTCACACGTTCGATGATCCATTTTATATTTGAAACGCACAATTATTTCTTTAACAATTTTAAGAATTAATTTTTGATTGTAAGTATTTAGTAGCTCTATATTGATTTCATCATTATTAATACACGTTATCATTATGAAATTTGATGCACGCTCTAGGTAAGAAGGAGAAAAGAATAGGTTTTCTGGTTAGATTCGGACCATACTGACAAATTTTGTATTGAATTCTTTGGCTATTTCCACATTTGTTGTTAACATTACTTCTTGATCCTTATTAATGACGTAATCGGCTTTTATGTTAATGGTTCAAGATTTATTTATATTTTTTAGAATAGGTGATTTTTTAGGATTCCATGATTATAAAGTTTTTCGTAATAAAATATAAAGGGAAATATTTCTTCAATACAAATCCATTGTAATTTAAATTTATTGACAATATAACTATTTATATAATATATAATTATTTATAATAATTCAAATAGTTATTTACTGTATAAATCACCATTCAATTGTTAATCAGCAATAAGTAATGTAACAATCCTATTCTTTAAAATTGTTAAAGAGTTAAAGTTTCGCTTCTGTTTATTTGTTTATTTTTCTAATTACGTACTTACGATTTTCTTCGTCTTTTTCAAGACAGCTGACTTTTTTTCTCAAACTTTCTCGCCTCTAAAAAAGGCCTCCCATCGTGTTGATTAGATCCTCCATTGTCAATATCATACATAAATTACATTATTAATAGTCCAATTAAAAGAACATCGCTTGACTGACGCAATTTTAGCGCATTCATCCACAATAATTGTTCATTCCGAATCGATAGATTTAAATAATAGGATCCTCTTTCGGACAAATAAAAAAGTGTTAGATAAATAGCCGTTCTCTCACGCAGAAAGTTTCTGACCTTGGAAAACTGTTACCTTTGTTTTGAAATGACTTTTCGAGGATGAGCAAACAACTAAGAGGCACATCCGTAAGGATGTGACACAGCGATTGTTTCAAACATATTTGTGCAGCTCATTTTGAAGTTCGTTACCACGAGAACGATAAATTATCGCTAATGAAAATTAAGTACCAGATTGTCCTTACGATAAAAATGATGTTTAAATTTTAATATCTACAATTAATCAAATGTAATAAAGATTGTTTTCGTCTAAAAACAATGGTGTTCTATTTATTTGTGTGAATCTGTAGCGAGGCACTTACAAAGCATGAACATATAATGTATAAATAAAAACAAAAATAGACAGGGTGTTCCATAATAAAATGTATAGATGTTAACAGTTGTTTTGGAATATTCGAATAAATGAGTATGCCCATTATTTTTAATATATCGTGTTTTGTTGATGAGATGTGGAGTGTGTTAACAATTATACTTCAATTTAGATTTGGCTAAAATTTATAAATCATTGCTGCTATAAAAATGGAAAATTTCTATATTGCAATAAGAAACAAATTTCAAAAAAGGCTAATGAAAATTGAGATCCGGTTTATCAAAATTTAACCATTCCTCCTCCAAAACAATACCCAGTACAACAAAATTTTTCAAATTTTTTTAAAGATGATTTTATACAATTTCAGTGTTTGATTGGAATACGAGAAAGGTTCTGTAGGGTTTTAATCAGATAAACTATTTGTTATGAAAATGATTTTTTAAACTCCTATATATTAGTAAATTAGAAAACATTATTAAAAAATATAGGTTTTCCATTTATTTTTTTAAGGTAGATTGTTTCAAATCGCTGACTGATTTTATTTTGAATACGAGTAGAAATATGTAAAACTAGGACTTTTAATTTAGTGATTTTTTATTCCAGATTTAAACTTTAAAAAGTTTAATAATTTTCAACATTCACAGTTAATTAGGTAACGGTATACTACTCCAATACACAAAATGACCTATCCACTAGATAAATATTGATGTAGTTTAATATTTCACTACAATTTTTCACTTAACAATTCTGATTTGTAGTCGACAATGTTAGTAAGTTTGTTGATTGTTATTTAATTGGATTTATTACTAATAGTTCGTAGTTATTAAGTTAGTAATAATTTTAAGATAAAATGTAGCCAGATAATTCAGCGATGTGTTTGTTAAACTACGTGATTTTATGCACTGGATGAGGTTGACTTTAAGTTATTACGTCTTTCGGAAAAAAATTATTTTTTGATTATACCTTAAAAGGAGCCACGTTTCTTGAACAAATTCTTCTAAAGGTTGAAATGCACAAAATTTTCCAGATAATGATTTTAATACCACGATTTGGATGCAAGATGCGGGACATCTACATATTAACCGAGCCGTTCAAGAATATTTAAATAATCAGATTCCAGTATGGATAGGAAATGCTGAACTATCACATGGCCACAAAATACTTCTGACCTTATTCCAATAGATATATTTCTTTAGGGATCTTTAAACGAAAAAGTTTATAATAATAATGATAACATTCAAGTAATTAAAGATACAATTCAACATAAAATAAATAATAAATATGGACAGATAAATTATACTTATTTGAATTTCCACAGTCTTCCAAATCGTTTTAATATGTATTCAAGTCTGCCTAGGTTTTGGTATCTGACAATACCATTATCCAAGATAGATAGAAAATGGTATTGTCAGATACCGAAACCTAGAAGGACTTAAAAATTTAATAAAACGCTTTGAAAGACTGTAAAAATTTAAGATAAGTATTATTTATCTTTCCATATTTATTGCATCTAGTTCCTAAATTATACAACACACTTCCACAAAGTATAAAATCATGTAACGGCATGCCTCTGTTTAAAGAAGACTTATATATTAAATCAACTTAGACAGTTATTCAAAAATATCTTAGCTGATAGAATAATATAATTAAACTGTTATCACAACCTATTTAACCAATTTTACAGACAAAAGCGAATGTAGATAGTATTTTAGAAGACACAAAGCTTGCCGAAGTTTTAGAAATCATAGTTATTTAAATTATTGAAGGAACTGAATTTTCAATAATATTAGTATAAATACAATAATAATGGTATATTACAGATTTAAAAAAAAGTATGAAATAGGATTCAGAAAAAAAAAACGGATAAAAGGTATTTCAGAACAATTAAACAAATCCAAGAAGAAAGTGGAAAAATATATTACCCTAATGAAATAAGTATTCAGGTCATAACGTAAATAAAATTTGGATAGATAAGAACCCAAAAAATGCAATACCAGTATTTATTGAAGGTTTATCGACAGGATTAGAAATCCCAAAGCTCACGACTTATAGAGCTTTACATTTATTTGAATGAATTACTCAGATGTGAACTCAGAGGCTTTTGAGAAATGTGTTTTTAAAGGATTTATCACATTTGAAGGAAAAAGTAATATAATAATAATACTTCTTGACAATGCTTCATATTACAGTCGACGACTTAAAAAACATTAAAAGAGAGCAAATTCCTAGAAATATGTTACGTTAATCAGTCGTAAAATCAATAAACCATAGACGTGCGTTTCCAGAATAAAGCAAAATTCAAGATTACAATATTTTGTAATTTATTTAATGAAACATAAAAGCACCTATCTTTTTATTTATTTACTGACAACCAATTTTACATAAATAAATATAAAAACATTGAAAATAATAAATAAAAGAAGAAATTAAAAAGTGGCTAATTTAAGCTAATGTTATATCTAGCAAAAATATGGTAAAAGAGGAATTATTAATATTTGTTAAAAAAATTAATCATTTGACAAATGAGCTGCTGAAAAAATGGTGGTAAATTATAAAAGAACAGTTTTATTTGATATGAGCGCAAATTAGAGGTGAAATAGCAACATGACTGATGTTAAAATCTATTTCAAAAAAACACTGAGAAATGCCATACATTAGAATTCGAAAAATTATCGAAAAATTATCGAAAAAATATGGGTAACTGATAGGCATACGCAATTTGTCGTCATTAATTTAGGAAACAATTCTGACGCTGATAAAGACTACTAAAAACTTAATTATTAATAATGGATTTATAAATATATGTTCAAATAATCTGTATATTTTCTAATACTGATATTTTCCAGTTATATAATAAAACCTACAAGTTTTTTTATGTTTTTTAATTAAGTATTTTGTGTTTTATTAACCCACGTAAGCTATGCCATTTCATAATGGAAATGGGGATTTGTGCATTTTTACGATTAGCAATATAGTTCCTGGGGCTTTCAAGTATAATTTTTAAAGTGAAACATAGTATATCAATTGGCTGTGCAATAAAAGCATGGAAGGTTAACAAAGATACGTCAAAAAAATAGAAGTAAGATAAGATATAATCAATGATATGGAAAAAAACATTTCTCTTGTTCGACAGACTGTACACAGATTAAAGTAGATTGAAAATAAAAAGAAAGAGAATGGAAAAGAGTAAATTTAAGAGACTTTAAATGTTAAAAAAAAATAAAAATCCAAAGAAACTAGAGAAGAATAATTATATTAAACGAAACAAAAACAAAATTCGAAAAAGAGCCGATCGCAAGATAAAAAAATATTAGGCTACAGGCTGTATGGCTCGAAATAACCAGATAACAGATATTTTCCCGAAACCAAAAATACCAAAAAGTCCGTATTGAGAAAATTGATAATTCAATTGAATGCAATCTAAAGGATATCAAAGTTATTAAACTTTAATTAGTTTAACATAATTATGCAAATTTTTCTATTAGGACAATTATGGAAAAAATAGTTTTGAATTGTTGTTCTTGGTAAAAACTACTTCCCAGACCTCATCTTATCAACTTTTTTTAGTATTATGGTACGGAATTTAATAATAACCTTTTCGCGGAGTATATTCCGGAGACATTCAGTTAGCATAAGAATTGTTTGCGGTAGAATAGGTACGTATTCCTGATAAAGAATCATGCATTCGTGGATATTAATCTAAAGACTATGAATTAGTTCAGATTCATTGATTTATTTTTGTCAGCATGCTTATTATCTCTATTATTATTTTCAGTTTGAAGTTTGATGTAACTAATTATAAAATCAACTACATTGTATGTACAACAAAAAGAATTGAAAGGACTCCGCACTATAATCTTCTGATAAATCCCTTGAGAAACTTTTGAAATTCAAATATGTTGTAGATGTCGACCTCCTGATCAAAAATTATTGCCGCGATTTTCATCAACCGTTTAGATAATACAAGGTATTGAATATTAATTTTTTGATACTCTACTAAATCCATTTTAACTATCTCGTATAGTGCCCAATTTAATAACTTCAAGTTTTTTGCAATTATCAATAATCAGTAGCATTCTTTTAATTGTATACAGGTTAATAAATTAAATTTTCTATAAATAAGAAAAATCACATTTTTGGCTAAAATGTTTTTTTAAAAAACCGCTGGTGAATTTTTTTTAATATTTTTGTATGAACTAAACAAAATTATCTTTTTTTCATGATATTGAAAAAAAATACGAAGGTCCTTGGATGCAACTTAGATAAAAATATTTTGTCACATAAGTATCAATTAGGTATAAAAACATTGTAGTTTAGTTAATTTTTTGAAAATGTTGATTTCAGTTTATTTACAGCCAAAATAATATTTTCATTAGATAGCCAATATATAGGTTGTCCTCATTTAATATCTAAAATTTTAACATTTCGATTTTTCGGCTCATATTTTTTAATAATGTAAGTTGTAGGTTGTATTCCTGTATTCAAGATTCTACCTAATGTTATTATTATCATAAAATATTTTAAAGGGATTTTCCTTATTAATTTAATTTATGTATAATTTGACATTTGCTAAATTATAGCCAATGGGTGTCACTATTATACAACTAATATCCGAAAATACAGCTATTTTTGACTAAATGTAGTATTTTACTACAGGTTTTTGATGTGTAACATCTTTACTCTCGGAAAAGGGGAACCGAAATATTTTCTGTAGTTTATTATCTTGTATTATACAGGGTCCGGCAAACCTCTGTCGTTGTTCTATACTCCTACTAAACAAAACGATTTTTTTAAAGGATATCTGTCAGTGGTGGTAAAAACCAAATATTCTAACATTATTTTCACGTATACCAGTGGTCTAACAGTAAAATAGGCACATCACGTAATTTTTTTTTAATGGAATGACAACACTTTTTTTAATTTTTTAGATACTGTATAGTCACCAGTACATATCTACAAAATACTATTTTTAACATCCCACCCCTTTCGGAGAAAAAAAAATGTACCCACAAATATTGCATTATCATACTCGTATTTAAAAATGCTTTGCTCTCTCAGATTTAACGTTATAATTTAAAAAACTAAAAATGTAGAAAGCCAAGAGACCAACAATTTTTTAGACTAAGTTTTAATTTTTATTTTGTATGGTCAAAAATTAAATTCATTTTTAAAAATGACCAGGAAAGTTTTCTCAAATATTTCAAATGGAAGACCCTGTATTACTATTCATCAACGTATGGTGAATTGTATACCCTTCTACTTTCGCATATAATTTCCTATGCCTATCTAGCGTCCTTAAAAAGTAAATTTAAAAAAAGCATTTACCTACAAAATGTCTATTCTAATTTAGTAGTAGTTTATCCTTATGGCAAGTGGCACCTCGTTTGAAAGCTACTAAAAATACCTATCAAGTCATACTAATTTTGTTTGGGTTTGGTTTTATTGTCACATATGTATTCAATTACAAAAACAATCTATTTTAGTTTAATACTTGTTACGTTATTTTCAGTTTAATTATACAAAATAACATTTTCCTTAAAATGTCAATATACAGGGTGCTTCTCATTTAATATCTAAAATATTATCATTTGATCTATTTTTCAGCTCTTAAATCAAACTTTTCCGCTTTCCCATAATATTGATATATACAGAGTGGGTTACAGAAAACAGTCCATCCCGATATTTTGCAGTATTCATTAGATTTTAAGGAAATGCTGAAACACATCGATTTTTGTTCTAAAGGGGACACATTTTTACGATACAGACATCTGCCATTTGTCAACCCCCTCCCTTCCGCTTTCTCAACCCCTTAATTTTAAATAGGGAATATAACATGTGTGGCACGTCATTAGAAAGGCATTTACACGGAGTATTCAGGCATATAATCATCAACAATTTTTCGATATTTAAACCGTTTTTGCAAAAAAAGTCTTAAATAATATAAAGTGCAAAACCTCTTAAAAATGAAACGCAACGCCTATGTTTTGCTAATGTTTTAATTGTTTCTTTCACATCAAAAGTAAATTAAAAAAATTCGTAATTTGATACTAAGACAGTTTGTTTAACTCATATTATAGAATATATTAAACAGACCCAGATATTTGTCGAGTATTCGGTTGTGGAATTAAGTGAAAAGAGTTTCTCAATTTTCACCCATAAAAAATTTAGCTGCATCCTCAAGATTTTACTATTTCGTTGTTCAACTAGTCAGCCGATTTTAATACATTACTGAAAAATATGAGCTGAAAATTGGAACAAATGACAATACTCTAGATATTAAACAAAAAGCATCCTGTATTTTGTCTATAAATAAACTGAAAACAACGTACTAAGTTTTAATAAAGCAACTAAATAAGAATGTTTTTATAATTGAATATATAAGTGACAAAATATTTTTCTCTAAGTTGACTACCCTGTATCGAAAAACTACAAGGGCGTTAGTAATTTTTCCAAATATCATGAAAAAAGATGACTTGTTCGGAACATATTTTATATATTTAAAAAAAATCACCTGTCGTTTTTTTTAAAGATTTTAAACATAACTGTGATTTTTTTTATTTATAGAAAATTTAATTCATCAACCTGTATACAATCAAAAGATATTTTACAATGGACAATGGTAACTTTCGATCAGGAAGTCGACATCTACAATATATCTGAATTTCAAAAGAATATTAAGGGAAAGTCATTTCTCAGAAGATTAGTGCGGGGTCCTTGTTAATATTGTTTTGTTGCAAGTCTGGGGAGTTTACAAATAACATCAGGCATTATTTAAAAAAAAATGAAACAATAAATTCTAAATAATGTGGAACTATTAAATAATGTAAACTGCTCTATATAATTATAAAATTTACCTTCGTATGTTTCTCGGACTGAAAATAAAAGATCCCTCCCAAACCCGAAACATTTTCGAGCAAACAACTCACCAAAGATCGCCGAGTTGCAAAACATTGAAGCCGCTGATACTCGTGACTCTGCGTTTAGTTTATTTGGTAACTGTGGGTGATGCACATGGTTTTTCAGAATCGCAGGAGCGCGTTGCATTAGAACATTTCACGTTCGTTTTTACGTTACGCCGACTCGAGGTTTTCACTTTTTGGAAGTTTCCTTATTTTTTGTGGAGTTTTGGATAAGTGTGTTATGAAGATGACAGGAAGTCAATACATTTTTGCTGTAAGTTATAAATAAACTAAAATTGATTGGAAGAGTTATTTCATCTTTGACGTTCTTGATCAAATATCAATTAAAAAAATAAAACAGTAGTCTTCTTTTATTTTATTTTATTAGAGAAGCAAAATTTTGTCAAATTTGATATAATAACATTCTAATACTTGAAATTCTGATAAAATTAAAAATATGATTAAGGGTGGCCCACAAATTAAACTTTACTGTAAATATCTTGGAATGTCGAAAAAGTCAGATGTTAATTTACCATTTTCTTGTTTTTTTAACTTCACCAACATGTGAATCATAACATCATTAATTGAAATATCAACAATCACTAAACACTAATATTAAAATTTATATTAGCCCAATCAGGTTCTATGATTTATCGAAAAAATACCAATAATTAACCGATAACCTATACTAAAAAATAGCAAAATCTTTGTTTTCAGTCATTTCATATAAAACCAGAAAATTATTATTTATTTGACAATAAAAATTATTCCACAATATTTTATTTCAAATTACATAGACGGACAAGAAACCGTTTATGTATCACTATTTCAAATCTCAAAAATGAAATTCACCCTTTTTAATTTTGATTAGCATGTAAACGATTTTCAACTTGCCAAAAGAAACTACGTCCAAAATTAATGTATTGATAAAGGATTTTGTCTATATTTTTAATACTTCTCAATCGTTAAAAATGTCTAAAATTGGCATTTTTCATTATCTGTAGATTTCAGATTTTGAACAAAAATACATTTTAATTTGCAATTTTCAAAGGCATATAAAGTTTTCATTCATATATTATGAAAATTTAGATTCTAAAATTTTGAATTTTTCGTTTATTTATCTCAAACTAGTAGACCATGCCCAAATACATACACAAATTTTTTCTACAAATAATATTAAAAGTGAGTTTCTGACAGTCAAAAATGTAATTTTAAGACGTTGATGTTAAAAGTGATAGGTCCGTTTTTCAATAACTAGGCAAAAGCAAAATACGCATTTTTAATTTTAACGGTAAAATTGAATAATTTAAAAATTTTTATTTTCCATACACCACTCTACAGTTAATAAATGATTTACAGAGTGGGAAAAAGTTAACAATACATTTCTTAAAATACATAAATACATTGCAAATTCAACAATAAATTACAAACGAACACAAAGTAAGTAAGTCATAAATACAAAATAAAAATAGAAATGAAATTTATCTGAAATTATTCTTTATAATATTAATACTACAATTTTAAAATATTAGTCTTGGGAGTGGGTAAGTAAAAAAGTGGCTGAATATCTTAAGTTGACTCAAGGCACCCGAAACTTCAATAAATTTAAAATTTCATTATAATTGATATCTGAATTCACTACTTTATGAAGGAATATAAGAAAGTTTAGTATTCTCCTATTTTCCTATGAGCTGAAAGAGAATCTGTTGAGCAGTTCATCATGTGGAGTACCCTGAGGTGGATACGTACCATCCTCAGTAAAACTCAGAAATTTTAAAGATCTTCTCTGTACGTATGTTCCAACCTCGTAAGTACTATATTCTTGATGACAGACTAAAGAAGCATACTCAATCAAGTTTACTCCCAATATAAGTGTACAAAATCGTTAAGACGCCTTTATCCGTAAAACCTTTACACGTTCTAAGAATTAAACCATCATTTTTGTTGGCAGCGATTAAAGCATTTTCTTTGTGTAAATTGAAATTAACTTGATTGTCAAAAATTACTTATAGATCTTTAATTGAATTAAATCTCGGTATCTTAAAGTTGTTAATATTCTATTCGAAGTGGAGTGAGTTGTATTTTCTAGTGTAGATAACTATGGGGCACTTATTTATATTTAGATTTAAAAATTTTTTATTGCACCAGTTATTTACAATGTTTAAGTCCATTTGTAGTTTATTTGCGTCTTTTAGCGTATTTATTTCCATCATGCATAACTAGCAAATTCCCCAGTTTGGTTTTCCCATAACTTGAAGCAATATATTAGTGCCAAAGATCACACTTGGGATCAATCCTCTTCAACTTATTTATTAATAACATAGGGGAGTTCTTCTTCCATTTAAAGTGCTTACTTTTTGCGGATGATTTAAAGTTGTATATTATTATTCAAAGCAGTGTTAGCCAAAATTTTCAAAGTGACTTAAACGTGTCACCCTGTATATAATTATAATTTTGGGGGTGTAAATTAGAGCAAATGTTGCATCTTTTCTTAAAAATTATAATATTGGTTTGTCTTAATCATTACGTACGAATGTAAGATTGCCGAAAATTACAAGGGATTCAATTATGAATTTTTTAACTTACAATCGTTTAAGTACCTGTACCTCTTGAATTAATCACTTTAGACCCCAAGTGTGCTAGTTTATTGGAATTGTTTTATCGGGAGGAATACAGAAAGGCACAAATATACAGGTTGTCCCATTAATAATTTTGAATGCGACGTCACGTGACCAAAAACAAATACCTCATTGGGTAACACAATAACAAGAAAAGATGCAACATTTGCTCTAATTTACACCCCCAAAATTATAATTCTCTACTACTGCCCAATTCTGATATATTACTTGTCTTAATCGTCGTGGGAAATCCTGTATTTCTATGGAGCAAGAAACCCTTTCCCTAGTATATATACCATAAATGATTATCATCTACAGAAAGTTGAGACTATTAGGAATCTAGGTGTGATCTTTAATAAATCACTTAGTTTTATTCACCATATCAACTCAGTAATAAGTAAATCTCTAAAAATGCTTGGATTCATTAAACGTAATACCCAAGATTTTTCAAGTATAGCTTCAATAACGCTTTATATGTATCCTTGGTTAGACCTCACCTCGAATATGCTTCTTGCCTGTGGTTATCTTGTTACAATGTCCACATAAATAAATTGGAGCAGGTTCAGCATACATTTTTGAAATACATTTCATTCAAACTTAATTTCAACTTTACTGAGTATGATGAAATCGAATCCCTATTAAATTTAAAAACTCTAAACTCTAGAAGAGTTATAAGAGATCTAATGCTCCTTTATGATATTCAAAATTCTACTAAATATTGCTCCGACCTTCTAAGCAAGTTGCAAGTCAATATTCCTTCCAGATCAACCAGAGCAACAAACTTGTTTTATTTGCCAACTTGTAACACTAACTACACTGAAAATTCGTATTTAGTCAGATCAATGAAATTGACCAATTTATGTTCTACAATAGATTTCTTTTTTAATACAAAATCTGTATTTTTGGACTCTGTATCTAGAATAATTAGTGATATATGACTTATTTATATAATTTAAATGCATTTGTTAGTTTTCGACTTAAATATTGCATTGAATCCAAATTGTAAAGTTATTGGGTTTTTGTGCGTCATGAAATAATTAAATGAAATAAATAAATAAATATGAACAAACAAATATCTAAATTGTGTCCAAAAATTAGTTTTAACTTGAAAGTGCGCGTGTAAATTTGATTCTGTATAATAAGTATTAAAATAAAACTATGACACGTTACAGAATAATTAAATTAAACCTATCCGAACCTAGGGATGGTCATGTGTAAAAATAAAAATTGAATTTGTTTTATTAATTTTTAAAATTTTATAAAATTGTCAAAAAGAAAAATATGATAGCATTTTTGTCATTTTTTTAATAAATTTCAAGCATGTTATATATTAGAATATAATTTATTAAATAATAAAACAATTCACTTAATATAAAAATTGTGTTGATTCAGTGAAAGCCTACATTTTGATAATTATGGTACTCCAACAAACATTTCCGTTTCTTGGTTTTTTTTAATACATTGTTGATTACAGCTCTGAAACGTGATTGTAAATATCACCAAAAAAGTATCCCTATATGCATACATTTTCACTTTAATTAAATTAATGAGAATGTGTATATAATAATAGAAAATAACTTGGATATTACTTGGAACAAGTCACATAGTGAGAGGTCCTGATACATTTCTTATATTTTATGGGCAAAAAATGTATGAGAGCTGAAATAATGATCACATTTGTATTCAAATTACATTAATATTGTATGCTTTTTTTTTAATTTGAAGTCAAATCTTTAAAAATTACATTGGTATTGCAGTTGGTCGATATTCTGAAAAAATGAATGTATTTTTTTCCTTAAATATTCACAAAATTATGGTTTCAAAAGCAAATTTAGTAACAACTTGTAGATTTTTTTTTATGCAGACTGATGTAATATATTTTATCTACGTGTTATAGATCTCAAGGTGTACTACAATTTAATTATTATAATAAAAATATCTAATCATCACGCTTTATTATAGCTTACAATCAATAAGTATCACTAAATTGACGGGTTTTGAAAACTATAAGTATATATTTAATACTGAAGAATTAATAAATGAACTCACTTTTTTTATGATAATACATAGAATAACAGACATTATTCCTAAAATAATTATTCACGGTCCCAAAATAACATGAATAAAGTACGCCAAGGATCAACAGAAGATCTTCTTTTATTATATACAGAATATTAACCAAAAAACGAACCAAAAATAGAAAAATTCTTAAACTCTTTGATAGAAATGATGATAGATATATGTAGTTCATATATCAACTTATTTAACAAAAAAATATTCATTTTTTTCCTTTTTTCTATTAATGAAGGTTATTCGTGAGATTGAGATATATCGTTTCATTTAAATCAATTAAAAAAGGTTATTGTATACCTATACTAATTGTAAATTTAAATAAATTGACCATTATGTCCGAATGTCAAATGAAGTAATTAGTGTACTAGGAAATATTTAATCGTCGTAAACTTGAGACAGATACATCATCTTTGATTGTTTTTTCCTTGTTTATGCGTATAATTTACAAAGAGGACAAAATAATAATTAATAAATTACAAACGATCAAGGCTAGAAACAAAAAAACATACGAACCAGTTTTGAATTTGCATATAATGTATCTCGAACATATTATGTAGTCTAAAAATATTATGTAAATAGAGATTTAAATATTTGCCTACTACTTTTTTGTTTATTATACGTGCCTATAATTTAAATTGATTTTTGATTCAGTTACAAATAGTTTTGTTCCTAACAATGGCGCTGATTACAACACGCACCAAGATGCTAATTTTTACGCATAATGACTTGTAGTAGTTAAATAAACGCATAATTACATTGAACCCTACACCTACAGAAACTAGATTTCAAGGTTTAAATTTGTTCAGTATTTTGTAGCTGCCAAATTATCTTTATTTTTCTCTCTTTCATCTGTTATATCGTAAAATTTTTTAGCTGTGCTGCCTTGGTACTTGAACTACGCAAGGAGAATGATTTTTTAAATAAAAACCATTTCCTACTATATGACTACATATATGACCCTGTCAATTTAACCACTCAGTAACAATTTCTTTCAACACGTCATCATTCATTAAGCACTTTCCTTCAAGAAATTTTTTGAGTTTTGTATATTTTCTATATGGTGCTAAATTAGGGCTGTATGGTCGATGATCAGGTAATTTCCATCGAAAGTTTTCCAGTTACAGCTTCGTCCTTGACGCAATATAAGGTCTAGCTTTATCAAGAAGTATAATGACTACACCTAAACTTTAATAAGATGTCACAGTAAAGTGCCTTTTTGGTCCAAGAAAACTGTGGCCATGATTTTCCATGTTGATTGTTCTTGCTTGAATTTTTGGTGGTTTTCTCGGAAAATTTTATTGATGCCACTTATTGTATTGTCCTTTAGTTGTGGAGTGTAGTAAACAATCCATTTTTTATAACCAGCAACGTGACTCAAGACTCCATTACTCACCTTGTTACAGCGCTCCAAAAATGATAAATAATATGCCACTTCTTAATTGTTCTTTTCTATCAACATTTTTGGCATATTTTTTTATATTGGATTTTGTCACATAATTTCACAAATTACTGATCTTGAAATGTTTTATGAATTGTGTGAATAATGAAGCGCCTGTTTTGGCGAATTTTCCAATCAACCTGTTGTGTCAACTGTGTATTCAGACGGTAGTCCGGATCATTCTTCATCAAATATATTTATCCTTCCTCCATTAGAAAACCAGCACCAATTACCTACATTGCTAATAGTATTCCTTAATAAACTTTAACAAACTACCGATGAATTACAATAGAACGAACAATTCTTACGTTTAAAAATCGAATTACAGATCGGATGTTATAACTTGCCGTATGCATTATCGACATGGCGACAAATAAAGAAGGATTACGCTACAATTTATACAAACAGGGGCACAAAACGCATTGTCTGAGCAATAAGGGACTAGCTGAGAGTGACTAACCTTGAACAGATGTCACGTGACAACCTACGCGGACATAATGCGCAAACAGATCTGTAAAAATGACGCTCGTACTACCTAAATGTACTTTTGAAAATTTTGACTTTTTCGAAGAGAAAATTTAGTTCATTGTGCCAAAATTCAATAAATCAAGTAATCAACTAAATAAATACTGTTACCAAATCGCATTTTAGGGGAAAACATGAAATAATGACTGTCAGTAGCGGCCTAACATATATTTAAAATTTAAAAGAAAATATATTAAATTCTACTGGCAGAGAAAAATGCATTAGTTGATGTAAATGCAAAGTACAATAAAAAATGAATTCTAATTGAATTTTAGAAACTGGAACAATTTCGGCCAAACAGATTAGGGTGTAAAAAAAATCAGTGGAGATGGTGTTTTTTAAAATGCTTGTCAATTAATTTATTTTTAATCACCTAGTATACATATTTGCCATATTTTAAAGAACCTGCTTACTTACTTAGTGACCCACTTTTTGGTTATATGAATAACTATTTTGTCTCTGTGTCTAAATATTACTACGAAAAAAGGTTTAGCCCAAAACCTTTGCTTTTTACTTTAATTGCACTTCTCGGTTTTTGTTTAACTAGTAGGTTTCTTTAGGCCTCAACTCTCACTCAAATTATAAGATAAGACTTTTTCTTAGCCTAGAAAATATCTGCGTTAACTTACCGCCTGAAATAATATTTTGCAACTGCATTCACGGTACACGAATTCACTGTTATACAAGAGTTGAGTATTAAAGTATTGTTTAAGTAAATGATAATGGCTAGTCGAAGGTGTAAGACCTGGCGGAAAAAAATACCATCTGTCAATTTTGCTAAAAATGTTTTCCGGTTAGCTTTAGAATGAAAATGTTAAGTTTAACAAGAAGGTCGATCTCATACGTTAAGATACTTGTAAAATATACTTTAATACATATTTTAGTGCTGTAAGCCACATTAAATGTTTCTTGACAACTTGGTTTTCTTAACATTTAATGTTTGTTTAATATCTATCCATTTTCGTATTAATTTTGGCCACGCTTAAAAGCTTATATCGATATAGGCTTCTTGTATCTTCAAAAACGATTCTATAGGTATTTTAGGTAGTTTTAATAAGCATTTAAGGGTTCTAATACTTGTTAAAACCATATATGCATCTTAGTTTTATATAAAACTCTATATTCTTCAGAATTTGATTATAATACTCATTTTGGTTCTCTAAGACACTTTTTAAAAGCAACCACAGTCCAATTATCAAAAGTGTCAACTGTGGCCTTGGAGCTAATTTTATACCTATCCCATTATAATTATTTATTCAAAGAATACAATAAGCTATATAATAGTACAAAAAACCTTTAGAAAAAGTTCAAAAGCAAGTCAAGTCTACCTAAAGTTAAACTACAAACTATAAGCAATTCCAATTAGCTCTCAGTAATACTTTACCAAACAATATGCGGCCATAATTCCGGAAAAGAAAGAACTAAGCCATAGCATCCCCCATAAAAACAAATCATAAATTGTTTACGGTCAGCTCCAAAATATAATTATGTTGGTGTCAAACCAAGGCTAATTTCTTTTTATCCAGACAGAGGTTAAGAGTACATGGATTGAGAAATAAAATATCTAGGGCATAGGCAGAAAGCTAAAACCAGATAGCGAGCTCTAAGTACAAGGAACACAATAGATCTGCCATGGTAATCCAACCTAAAGCTAGTTCAAACTCTAAAGTTAATTTTATTTTTACGCTTTAGATATCAAATAAACGTATACTCAGTTTACAAAGATATTATTAGCGTGATGCGAATTATCTTTATTTTATAAATGAGTTCTTAATGTGTAATTGTTTGCATACGATCATTTATTTCGAGGAAGTTACTTGGGATCTCTAATTTTATTGCTTAATCGTTTTGTAAGATGGGATATAATATGTATGAAATGAAACTTTCTTGTTAAATAATTTTAATGTTACCGGATTTTAATCACGAGTTTTTGCGTCACGTATTTCAAATTGACTCGTTCACGAATCTAGAAGTGTATATGCATAATTAACCTATGGAAGAATATCGAATTTTTTTAAATGAAATGACATTAGTTAATTTCAATAGTAGTTTCAAATTTTATTGATTAGTTTTTGATATTTATGGAAATCAATGAAAAGTGAGAGTATAGGCTTTTCAAATATCATTATACTTAAAATTAAGCAGTAGTTAAATTCATGAAAATAGATTCGCTTTTGTTTCTTATCAAACATTACAGTGTTTACAAGAATTAGAAAATAAATCCATATATTTTCTGTATCAAATTATTTCTTTATTTATTTATTCTTCTCTATTTTTTATATTATTGCTAAAATTTACACATCTCTATTTTCTAATAAGAGAGAAGGGTTTATTTTAAAATCTTATTTTCTTTATTTTAGTATTATCTACCTAAGATATCACAGTGGAAATTTTGGTATCAATTTTTGACAGAAAATTTGAGAAATAACATTTCATTTATGTATGGTGACTATTGCTTCCTGTTTTCGTAGATATGCAATTTTCTTATTTAATCATCACCGTTTTAATCGAAAATACCATTCCAGAAATCAAGCAGTGGGAAGGTTGCAAGTGAAAAATCTCAATGATGCGTGGGAAGAGTAACCCGATCATATGAATCTACTAAGTCGGTAAAGTTGGTCTTTAGCAAATTCTCCTGATATTATGAACCGAGCGATGAGAGTAACAGACGAGTTCGATACATTTATAATTAAAAACATGGAGATATTATAACTTCTGGCATTTTTTTATTAAAATGTTCGAGACTTGACATTGAAAAGGATTTTTTTTTAATGTGAAACACTCATGACTGCATTAATAAATATTAATGGCAGGTAACGTGTTTGATTTTTACAATAAGATAAAGGGTTTATTTACTTCCGAAAATTACTATGGTAATGGTTCTATTGTGGGTTGGCGATAAAAATATTTATTTCTGTTTACGTTTTAATTTTTGCACGTACATTATCTAACTATTAAATTATATTTTTGAATAACTATAATTCTATTAACCTAAATTATAACCTTTCCTTCTGTATACATTTTCATCAAGATTGGCTCACTCATATCAACATAATAGCTATATATAACTAGTTACAGTTTGTTATAATAAACAATTATATTAATATCGGTCATTACCCGTTATTTCAGGATTTTTTTAAGACAGATGTATGATAATAGGAAGTTGGCCAGGACCGTTGAAATTTAATTATTTATTATGCAATTCGGTATTTATGTTTACTACACATATTCAAAATTATATAAGAAAATTTTAAAGCAGGTTTACATTTTTGCCTTAGTTAATTTAAACAGAGAGCAACACTCACAGATGTGGAGGGCAAGGCAGAAATTATTTTAGATTAGTTGTTTTTAGTGAATAAATGAAATTAAAGTGTTTTGCTCAGAATTACTTTTCCATCCTTTTTACCTTAGGATAATAAGAAAATTTTAATTATCAAAAACCAGAGGTATTATATATTTTCTGACTTTCTACGCTAAGTCAATACGGCAAAATCTGAAGAAAAACCAAAAAACGGTTATTCAACAGCATTATAAAATGATTCATTAATAATGAACAATTTGTAATTTGTTCTTCCACTTTCTGCTAAATTAATGAGCTTTTTAAGTGCATATACTTAATTTGAAGCGATTAATCTATAGCGCTCACAATGGTTGCGTTTCCTAGATACTCTGTACACGTACTTTCACTACCAGTAATTTACAATAGCATCTCATTAACGAACTGCTTCCTAAACCTTTGCTTAAATTATTGTAAACACTAATGTGGTAAAGTGAACAAATCATGAGATCAAAGAATACCAACGTTATATTGTTTAATGATGATACAGTATGACTCCCGATTGCTTAAATTTTTCTTTAAAATACACTTAAAACTTCTCTTTCGACAGAAAAAATGGGAAGTATCATATACGTAACTTTTTTTAATAAACAATAATAAAATATTGTTCTACAAATAAAAAATTATAAATAATAAAAGCAAGATTAAAGCTGTGGGATAAACCATACATAAAACAATCAGAAATAAATCGACTAGACTAATAAAATAGTTATAAAATCATCTCTAAATAAATATCTACATTGAATAATTAAACACTAAATTTTAGTAGGATAAAGATTATGAAATAAAATTTCTCTTAATCCATTTCCATTTGACCAGGAAAACATTTGTCACGGAATAATCAAAAAGGTTGCTGTAAATTTAAAAAACAAAACGTTATTAACTTCAGGATGAAATTAAACAAATGTTTTATAAATAAAAATATAGAGAAATACATATATCTTTCCATCAGAATTTATACAAATTTCGATGGCCACCCCAATTTAAAAATTAAAAAGGAATACTTAGACCTGAATTTTAAATTTAAAAATTTTCTGTAATATTTGATAAAATAATACAATTAATTTTGATATTATTTAGGTAAATATGATATTCTTTTTATTTCTCACGACTCTTGAGCAGGTGTTTCAAGTTAAGAACTTTATGAATATATTTAGGAGTAAGTTTCTTTTTGAAAACCCAGTTTTGATCAAATTTCCTACACTTTTGATATCTTATAAATTGTATCTTCAACGTTATAAGCATCCTCCTACAGAGTGTACCAGTCTTACGACAAAGTACAATAGCTCTCTTGTTATTATTGATATCAAAAATTTTGTAAACGGAAGTGGTAGAGAGACTTAAGATACACAATTAAAAATTATACAGTTATATAGATATAGTGTGTTCCATATTTCCGATACGAATCAAAGATAGGTTTTTTAAATGGAATACCCTATATGTTTTTACATTTTTATAAACTTCTTGCCGAGCTGTTTTTAAAGATATATCACATTTCACATTTGAGGTCTGTTATTTTTAATAAAGGATTTACAGCCACCTGAAAATCACTTTTTTTTGAATTTAGGCGTCTGTAGCAGGCAAACCGATGAAAATAAATAAAAACGATTTACATGTCCCTATACTAACTTTTCAAGTTCTATGCTATGCCATTAAAAAATATTTGATACAGAGTGATAAAAAATCAGATGGGATTTGAAATTTTTGACGTAAACTGGTATGGGGATTATATTCAAAGGCTATCAGAACATCTAGTTTCTTGTTTTCAGATATTTATTTTCGACTACCTTTAGAGAAATTTTTTACATGATCCGTTTCTCTAATTTTTTTCTCAATTTTGCTTAAGGTAGACTGTGTAATTAGTGTAATTGCTTCTCGGTTGGGGTATTTATTATTGAATAACGTACATATTTCTTTCTGCGTACGTGTTTTATCTCCACAACCAATTAATTGTAGAATTTCAATTCTTTCCGTTTCAGCTTCATGTTGATAAAAGAATCAAAAAAATTTTGATTTCGTCTACCACAATATCATTAACCACTTGACAATAAAAATTATGTTGAATGTCAATAAAGAAATTTTGATAAGGTAACTAGTTTTTTTTTTTTTTAAAGAAAAAGGTAAAAAGTAGTTTAGACATATTTTCATTGTCAGTGACGGCCTTTACCAAATTTATTTTTCGGTATCAATAAATACATCGCCGAGTTACGAAGTAATGAATTTATTCCTTTCATTTAGACCATACTGTATACAGTAGGGGTAAGGGACCTTATTCCACCCTTGAAGTTTCCGCCACTGGATAAAATGTTGAAATTTTTAAATTTTTGAACCGACATTTCTTAGTAAAAATGTAAAATTAAGCATTCTCTAAAAAGCATAATTTTTTATAACCGTTTATGTGTTTTTTTTTTAGTAAACAGAGCTTTATCCACGAGAAAATTGCTACGACAAAAATTGGTTTGTATTTTTATTTAATAACCACAAGAGGGCTAATAAAAAAATAATGTTTTTCTTGAAAACGGTTCATGGTAAAATGTTATTACTTTTTTTCTAAGAAATGTTAATAGAATTCAAAAATGTAATGTACGCCTCTGGAAAAAACTAGAAATCACCTATTCATATTTAAAAATTAGTTAACCAACCTGATAATCCATCTAACGTTTCATTACAAATGATCGCCCAATTTGAAATGTATTGAGAATAAAATATTTTATTTTTTAAACTAACAACCTGTATTTTGGAAAACGTATATAAATTGCTTACCTCAGTGGGCAAAATATAGCACAAGGAATTCGCCCTAGAGCGTTGGCAGTCGAACTTTGGGTTTTTAAGTGTTGATATATACGAATTGTTTTGGCAAGTAACTTGGTGCTTGAAAAAACAAGTTTTATTTTTTATTTGTTTTTAAATATAATTTAATTAAGAGTTGTCTTCGAGAACATGTTACTTTCAATTAAACAGTCCATTGATTTAAAATGTGTTTCGCCAAGAGGTATCCGAAAACTTCATCATGATTCAATTGGGGCACACACCCAACATTTTAAGTGAAATTTCCACGTTTTACGTGATTTACTTTAACCGGTAGTGAAATAATTTGTCTCCCAATCAGAAATGAGAACGCATTCCACTGAATATATCAACTTTTATTAGCACCAGTCCAATAGAAATTAGTGGCCATAAACGAGAGAAAATTTGAAGCAGGAGCTTTTTATAAGACGTTAAATTGTCTCATTATTGGTATGGGGTGACTACACCTTACGGAAATCAATTGTAACGGCTTCCGATATTTTATTTTAACGACTATTCGGTAGTATTACTCCAACTAATATTGTTTTAAGTGACTATTAAGCTAGTGTTAACGGAACAAGAATTTAGAGACTGGTTGATATTTCTAGAAACGAGACCAACTGTCAATTATAAATCTAAGATTTGGGAAAACGGGTCGTAACTATAACAAACAATGCGATATTTCCATATTCGTCACTAAGAAAATAACAAAAAATATGTGCTTCTAGATATGAACTGATATGGACGTTTACAAACTTGTATGAAACAAACTTCGATCTGAATACCATTCGTTCTTACCTAATAATTAATGAAGTGCAAATATGAAGGTTATTACAGTCATGAAATAGGAACATCTTTAGGAAGTACATTGCGATTTCAGCAATAATCTGGCATTTAAATTTATATTTTACTGAATGCTATAATGTCAATAAAAATAATATGGTTTCCTGATAGGTTAAATAATTAAAAAATAATAATAGTAAAGAAGCAACATTAATGTTAATAAACTCCTGCGAGCTGATTATAATGAGCTTGTTTACAAAATGTATGGTAAGCAGTGAAAATAAAAATTTGCAACAGATGAAATCCAGATTTAAGTTCCAATTCCCATAAGCTCATAAACAAATATATTCAAATGTGACTACTTATAAAATAGTTTCATCTTAATATTTCTCTTATTTCAAAACAATCATGATGAGATAATCGAATGTAATAATTAAATGAATTAAGAATTCCAACTATTACATCAGTGTAATATTTGCATAATTTTGACGTTGAATTTCTTAAAAGTATTTTCTTTAAGAACATAACACGTTATCTACAACTTGATTATTAATTCATTATGATTTGGAAATGTATCGTTATAGAAACATTAAGTTAAAATAATAATAATTTCTAGAGCTTCCAAAAAATTGACCAAATGACAATGAGCCGCTGTCAAAATGTATGATTTATAACTCCAGTATTTTGGAAAAAATATATTGGGGAGTAAATAACAAGGAAAATATATTAAAGAATATTTTCTAAATCCTAAAATAGCCGCTACGAAGTGTAACAGCCAAAACCAAATTAAAAAATTCAATATTTTGCCCAACCAGGACTATTTTTATAACTGTTGCTTATTAATCTACGATAATTACAATTTTATAATTTCTACAGTTGAGTAAATATTTAGTATATATCTAATATTTCATTTGTTGGTTACCAAATAACAGGATATCGAATATGGCAATAAAAAGATAAGTTTCAAAAGTAAGTGAGGAGGAGTGTGACAAGAGTTTAGATACAAAAATAACATAAAAACTAAATAAGGTGGGAAATGAAAGAATTAACCCAGCGTCGAAAGTGAGTGGGCACAACTAGAAGCCATACTAAAAGAGGTACTGTACAGTGTATTCATTTTAACATTTACCACACTCTATAATAAATAATCCGGGTTACGCTAAAAACGCAGCAAAAAATAACGATATAAAAACCAGCAGGAACTGGTAAAACAGTACCAAGAAAAGAATTATATAAAGAAGACAAATTAAAAACTTTAAAAGAGCATAATGTAAATAAGTGTACTTGAACGTTTTGCCAGGAAGCAAAAAAAAGCAAAATCCCGAATAGGGAGCGCAATATTATAGAAATAAAGAAGGAATATTTTAAAGAGCCGCTTAATGATGCGGAAAGAGTCGAAGGGGCCGATAAATATGACCTGATCTACAGAAAGTAGAGGAAATACATTTAATGTAGGCAATCTATTCAAACTGTAATGGTTCCCTTTATGCCATCTTGAATGACCAGAACTGTCATGAGCATATTGTACAAGTTTGAAGAATAAACTAACTTGCTAGATTTATCATACAATAAAGTCGATGGCCACATATTACTCAATTGTCTAATCAACTAAAGGGCTAATAAAAAGTAACAAAAAGGAAATAACTTCTAACTCGCTTAGCTTAAAAATAAAAGAATTTGCTAGAAATTCCGATATACAAATAGAAAATTTAGTGCAGATGCACCTCCATACGAGTATTTAAACTATGTCGCCCAAGTAGAATGAAAGAAAATTTAGACACGAAAACAGGAATTGAAACAGAATGAATGAATGGTGCTTTGAACATGTACTTTTACTTTGAATGTGCGGTAACTTCTTTATTTTTAGAAAGATAGATACTGATTGATACATTTATTAAAAAGGTAAAATTATTTTCAAAAATAACTAAAAATTAAACATTGCTACAAACAGCTTTTCCTGTTTTTATGAAGATATTTTACTTTGCAATACCATTAACATATTAAAAAAATAAAACCAAGATATGTGTTTCTTAATAAAACATAAATTAAAGATAGGTAATTCATTTCATGGATAAATTTCTGAAATAAATTGCGGATTACATATTCAAAACGACCTAGAATTAGATTTTATATACCTAGATTATATTAATATATAGGTATGTCTCAGGCAACCAAGATATATTTCAGAAATTTGAAATATTAATAGCATTTGCATTCTTATATGAGTAATGATGTATCTTAAGTTTATTTGATACGCCACATATTATACCAAACCCAGTATATATAATTTATGATAAATTAGTGGTATGTCATATTTTGTAATGTTTGCTTACTCGGATATTTATCTATAATTTGGATATTATATTTTAAAAAATATAAAAATAAAGTATTATCCCGTTAGTTCTAATAACCTAGAATATAATTTATGATATAAATATATTTGCTTTCAAAAATAATTTATTTCTCCATAATAACCTATATATTGCTTTTTAAACGTCATCGAAAAATTAATTATTTTAATATGAAGAAGTCAAATAAGATACTTCGAGGAACTTTTAAGTGGATAATTTTAAAAAAATGTAGAAGTGGTTAGAACCGAAAATCAAAATTTTGGTACATTTTTCTGAAACCTTCAAGTTCTTCAAAATTTTCTTTCTCTCATTCATCAATTAAGTAAAAATTTCGATGTTGAGCTATTGAAAGTTTATCTGTATTGTATTATATTATAAAATTTAATTTAAGGCTACTACGCCTTGCTGGATAGTTTTATAGTTGTAACAAAACATTAAATTAAATTAAAGACCCCCTTCCTATTCTTGACAAAAGTGGTATTTATAAACTATCGTGTGCTGATTGTAACTTAACTTATATTGGAAAAACTGCACTAAAACTCGACATTCGCATCAAAGAACACATCAGATACCCCGATAAGTCCACTTTTGGACATCATCTAAAATTTAATAATCATAATTTCAACCCCTCTGAAAACGTCCAAATTTTACACAATATCTTTAATTGTAACTTTAAACTTAATCTTCTCGAAGATCTTGAAATCCTTCGTGAAATAAATAAACCTTCCTCCTCCTGCGTAAATACCCAAATTCACTTAAACATTAATAAATTCATTCCATTGTTTAAAAGCTTGTAAGTGTGTGATAAGTAGTCACTCCATTCCATCCAATTTTTCAACTCCCGTCATCTTAGTCACCTATCAACATATTCTTCTTTCCCGTCCAACCTTCAACCTTTGGCCCCCTCTCTTTTTCCTCTTACAAACCTTAACCTCACTTTAGTTCAAATTTTGTTAAAACCGCATGGTTAATTTCAAAAAAAAAATTTTTTAATGATATTTAATCCCATGTTGTTCAAGTACATGTTGTCTTTAATAAAGACAACTTTCAGGCCTGGGCCTTAAAAACCTTTTAAAATGTTACAGTTATACGTCCATTGTTGTCTTTTAAGTTAATTTATATTTTACTGTTAGAAATGATTTTAAAAAAAGAATTTCATAACTAACCTTGCCGTCAAGTTTTACATAATTTTTGTAAGTACATCAATTCTCTATTTGTAATTTTTATCTATGTTAACAAAAAAAAAAAAATTTTTAGTTGTCCTGATGATGGCATTGTATTGCCGAAAGCGCTCGACTTTTTGACTTGAGAAAGATATAAATTTCTTTAACTCTATTCTTCATTAAAGAATCTTTACACACTTATAATACAAATTTGGATTTTTCTTTCACCACAAAGTGTGTACGCACCAACACGTAACTTTTGTTACTCTTCATTTATTAAATTAACAGCTGTTACCTCGCTTCCTGAAAAGTTTTTGTTGGATTAAATGTTTATAAGTTACGAATTTTAGGACATTTCATAAATTCTACGATATTTATAATCAACGTTTCGATGCTAGTTTTTACATCTTCCTCAGGTTCGCATTGAGAAGTGGGCATTAAAAATTTTATGTATTGCTGCTTCCATCAGCTTTTTTGTTATACTATTTAATTTAATTTAAACAAACAAAACCATTTTATACTGTTGTCTGACACAGTGTTGTTACTAATATTTTTAAAAAACTTTTTAACCCCATTAATTTTAACTTTTACGTATCCAACATCACTACTTAACGTACAATGAAGGTGTTTCCACAGACCAATCTTTGCTGTTTAAAAAAAACTTTTGTTTTTGTTGGTTGTGTCGAAAAAAGTCTTTACCTTAACAGTACGAACTTTGCTAAACTTGTAAATTGTAAGCGGAGAAAATTGATTAATTATATTGTACCTAATAGTTCTAAATACTAAAGGGTATGATCTCTTTCAAATGATTTTGGTATAGTAAAGACATTAAAAACTACAAACAATCTCCCATCAACTATCTCTAATTTGATCTTCAATACAAAAAAAATTGAACAATCTGTAAAAAATGTATAAAACATATACATTTAATAACCATTATAAGATTGGATACCCAAAGAATGATAAAATGCTTTTATAACCCAAAAAAGAAACTATCAAAATTAAATGTTACAAGAATTAGCAGAAGTACATATCTTTCTAAAATAGAAAACAGACTTTCTTACTATAAAATCTGAAGTCTCCAGGCTTAGTCGGAATACTTAAATATGAATTTCCATGCAAGACCATGCTGGAGAGTCCGTGTTAAAAGAAAAGAGAAGATCTTGGTTTAAAATAGAAAAATAAGTATAGAATACTTGAAAAAAATTTCAAAGTATTAATATGAAAAAACCGCTTCTCTATAAGCATTAAAATATTAAAACCGGTTTTGGTTTAGAGTATCCAATCCTGGAATTGTGCTAGCAAACATAACATCAAAGTTATCAAAGGTTTCAAAAAGTCCTAAGAAGGATTGTCTGATACTACCACCACTGTTCTCTTCAGCGGGTAAAGTGGATTTAGTTAATCAGACCATTCCTAAATTCGCTAATGGTCATAAGCAAAGTCTTCTCAGCTTATGAACATCAATTCAATCTAACTGCTCGATAAAACATGATCTGTTGTGCTCGTTTAATGAAAGTGAGTAGAGCAATGTATGAGAATTCGTTTACATGTATACTAATGAGGCTTTCGATCAAATTTTAATAACCAAAATATATGTTTGAGAAGCTCAATTGTAGAACCTCAGCTTGATGATCAAGAGATTACCGCTTCGAATCCCGGCTGCATCCACAATTTTTCTTACTTTGAAGATAATTTCCATTGTATCGTTCACTGTTGACTTCAGTCTAATAGTACTGCCCTTAAAGAGGCACTGGGAACCAGTAACAAAACCAACACAAAACACGTGCGCCAGAATAAGGCCTCAGTTGGTCATAGTGAAGGGGCTCAAAATATTTTAATACCTTTATGTTCATAAAAAATGACTTTATGTCTATAACTTTAGTTTCAATAATTTTGTCTAATACTCAGTCAATGTTACTAATTTGACTCGAACATTAGCCCCGTGGATGTTAAATTCATTATAGATCCCTTTGTTTTGGTTGAAAATTTCTGTTTGGGAGTAGGTAGGAGTCCTCATCAATGTCGGTGTTAACCTTGATCGTTGATATAAAAGAAATAAAAGAAGCATTTATCAATAAATAGAATTGTGTAAAAGTATTTAAGAGCAGACCTTTTACAAAAAGAAATTTGTGCAGTAAACAAAAAATGTGTTCCTTTCCAACACACGTTTACAAAATTAATGTGGAAGAAGGGCGTTAAATAATACCCTTGTTTGACGTGATTAAATGCAGGTCTATGTAATATGTAAATCTTAGGTACAATAATATTTTATTAAATCTAAAATTCTACAAAGTCCTTGATATTAAATGAATACTTAAATTTTTGCCGGTTCAGAGTCTCTTGAGATAATTACTATGCAAAGAACCTCTTTCTTTTTGTTTAGTGACCAGGGGGTCATGTTGCGAAATAAGTTAACTTATTCAACAGAATTTCATTTTGTCGGTAATGTATGCTTATTTTGTTTAATTGAAATAAATTATCTCCTGACTGGATGTGAGTCAGTAATTTAAGCGTTAACGGAAAGACAGATTTCGCGTTTAAGGACGTGTTATATAAGTAAAGAAATAAAAATTTCTGCTAGAGGCAAGACATTTTTATAATTAAATAAATATTGATAGGACAAGTCAAATCCATAAATTGTGAGTTCAACAAGGTTAAAGTATTATTTAATAGGTACAGATGTTTAAATTTTATTGAATGATTGTTTATTTTTACTTTTTCAAAGTCCTAGTTACCATAACATCATCTGAATAAAAAAGATCTAGAATCTTTTGAATCCTATTTTTTTCTTAGATATTTACTTTGTATAAACATACATTTTTAAATGATTTTTACTAGTTTTTATATACACACTAATTGTTAGTAGCCACTAATTAGTTACAAAAAGTTTTTCTCTCCATTGATTAACCAGAAGTTCCAGTTAAAATAGATAATCTTGCAATTTTAATTGGGCAAATTGGTATCGAAATTTTAGTTAAGAAAAAGGATTTTAATGAAGGATGTAAACGTTTAAGAATGTACAAATCGTCTTCATCAACCATTCGTGACAACATTATCTCAGCTGTAATTAAATGTGATTTACATATAATAATTTAGCATATTAATCATTTGATGCACTCATTTAAAAAGGTAATTTTAAATAATTAGCTAAAAAGAAAGTGATTTAATTTATGCTTCCAATTTATATTTAGTATTTTTTTGGAAAATTCATATCATGCTTTCATCATATTTACTTTCTAAAATAAACTACACGATTGCTTCTATTATTTTAGATTGTTTAGGGATTAAAAATTACACTTTATATTGTCTTAACGCATATTATTTGAATTCACGTTTAAATGTTGAAATTTGTTCCGATAATAATAAATAATTTGTGGCCTGTATTAATAATAACGTCAGTATAATGAAGGTGTTACATGTTACTGTTTTACACGATCTTATAAATATCTAACATGTCTTACAATTTTAATAAATATATAAATAAAACAATGTAAACAATAGCTGTAGATTTCTGTCCAATAAATGTCTATATATTAAATACCAATCTTTCAGTGCAGTGCGTTTTATTCTGATCCCATTTTTAATTTTTAACACATTATAGCAAATGGTAACAGTTTTATTTCTATCCGATGCTAATTATTACTGTTTCTAGTAAACATTTTTTTAATAATCATCTGTTATTTTTCCTTAATTTAGTGTAAAGTTAGTAGCATTAGATTTTAAAATTTATTATTACTGACAACTATTTCAAATTGTCGCTAAAAGACTGCAATGTTCTCTGATAAATTGAGAAAACCTATTTCCAAAATCTACATTATGTCGTCACACGTACCAATCATCTCCAATAATGTTTCTTATCATGTACTATTGTCACTTCCATAAAAAAGAGTGGCTATGCAGTGATTAGGCTTTAGTTTATGCTAAAAATAAGATTTGGGAGACTATTACGTCTCTTAACAATGTTCTTATAAATGAAGACCCAAAGGAAATAATGTGCAAAGTCCATTTTCCTTAAAAATTAGATAATAGTGGGTTTCAAAAGCTGAAACAGTGTTTTTTCGCTGAAACCTCTAAATTGCGAAAACGTGCGAATATTTGTTCTGTTGTTTATAAGGAGTTTTGATCATGAAGATTTTGTGCCATTAGGTCGTTCTGCCAAAAGAAGACGAGTGTTTCTTACAAAGAATAGAGTTGAATCCAGTATTTTAAAGGAAGGTTTAGTAACTATAATCCAAAAAACTATATGTATAAACATTAAGAAGATATATAACATATGCACGCTATTGTATCCTCTAAAGCTAGTCACATACCAAACTTTTTCAACAAATGGTTTAATTTTTTTTTTGGCTTTCCTCGCACGGATACAAATGTGATGAATACGCAAATATCGTGAAAAGTCAAAATGAATGATGCCTCTGATAGGGAAAAAATATAGAACTAAATGCTTCGTTAAAGAAAAGAAAAAAAAGTGGAAACTTTTATACTAGGGAAAGAAAAGTCGAAAAAAAAGACTCGTGAAGTTATCTGTCTGCAATTTTATAAAAATTGTCTATACTCTAATTTTAAATAGTATTTTGTTCAGACATTTCCATTACCTGGTACACACAAATATTCGCTTTGATTAATTTAAGGTACCATTTCTGATCAGAAATCAGTGGACTAATTTATAACTCGAAACGGCAGCCCTCCTGAAACGTATTTATCTGGAGAAATGCCCATTTGCTTCACATCCTATTCTGGAACTAGAAGTTCGTAAAATTCACCCAGGAACGATATGCCATCGAGATAACTTTCATGGTGGTATCCTGTTCCAAACGAAAACCCTTTAAGGGCCCACCTATCCGTTGAGGGGGGCATATGATGATATAGTAACAATGTTTTATTATTACCTTAAGTAATAGTTTATATTTTTCTATTTATTTTCAAAGGAAAAATATAGCAGTATGATGGATATGAAGAAATTTTTGAAGATCCGAAGTCAAGTAGTACTTTGAAACAACAATAATAAAAATGTTAGATTACAGCAATAAAACGTTCAATAGTTTAGTTAGGCTTGTTACGTTCTTTCCAATTCTATTGGGACGTTAACTCGTCTGCACTACTTGAAAAAAATAGTTATTTTTATTTATTTATTCAGCATATTTACAATGTGCTTACAGTTTAAAAGAGCAACTAGTAAATTTGTTATAGGACAACAACATGTGTGGAGAAATGTTCCAGCGAAGATCCTCCATTACAGAAATGATGTATAATAGTTAATTTATAACAATTTATGGTTGTGGTAGATTGATTGGCCAGTTTCGATTTAATCTTCGTTGTATAATTGGTGCGTTGCTAAGCTCTTCTATGTAGTTGTTTTCATGATTCTCTAGTTGATCAAAATAAAGAGCTGACATTCTTCTGATTTCTTCTAATGAAGGGGATACTAAGATCTTTAAGCAAAGTGTAATTGAATACGAATTATGGAGCATTAGTTATTGTGTGTAGGGTTTTTGATTGCATTCTTTGTAGAATCTGTATATTCGATAGTTTAGCACAGCCCCATAACTGAATACCATATGCCCATACAGGTTTTACAATGCTTTTGTATATCAACGGGTTGTTCTCCAGAGTTAACTTTGATTTGCGACCTAAGAGCCAAGACATTTCACGTAGTTTAAAGTTAAATTGTTGACATTTCATTTTGATATGTTTTTTCTACGTTAGTTTTTGATTAAGGTGTAGGCCAAAGTATTTTGTTTCAGTTGTGTTTGGAATGAATGTATTATTTAAATATACTGGAGGGCAAATTGTTCGTTTTGTGGTGAATGCTACTTGCACTGGGTTGGTTTCGTTTATTTTTATTTCCCACTTATGGAACCATCTTGAAGTTGATCCGATGCAATGACCAGGTCATCATTTATTAAAATAAGGACCGTATCATCTGCAAATGCCGATATTGTACTATTGTAGATTAATGGCAAGTCTGCAGTATATATAAGATATAATAGAGGGCCCAATACACTTCCCTCAGGTATTCCTGATATGATAATTTGATATTCTGTGAAGGAAGCATTCATTTTGGTTTGAAAGTACCTTTCTGAATAATATGATTTTAAAGGTAGATAGTACGGACATGCGAGATTACTTTTGATTTAGTAAAGTAGTCCAGTATGCCATACTTTGTCGAATGCTTGTGACACATCAATTACTGTACAATAAGTTTTCTCTTCTAGGCTGGTGATGATTTTATTTACTATTCGGTGGACTTGGCGTACTGTTGAATGGTGAGGTCTAATGCCAAATTGATAATTTTGTATTATTGACTATATACCTGTGTCGCTTACAATTCTTTGCATTATCAATTTAAAAAAAATACTTATAACTCACAAGAATGTGCGACTGACCTATTGAAGAAAACTATAAATTAACCATATCTCGGTAAGCTATGGAAGCACATAATTAAAAAAGAGAAATGTTCACATCAATACCCCACGTTTTTTCCCTTGCATACAAATATTAATCTTCATCTATCTTCCAAAGGCTTAATATTAGCTCTCCAAAAATGTACTATTGTATCTTCCAAGAAAGGCAATAAAGTCTTCAATCTTCCTCGTTATATTCAATGTAGAACCCATTTCCTGGAAATACAAATACAAATATTTTTGACGAACAGTTTTATAGGAAAGTACCTATAGAGCCAATCACATATAAAGTTTCGAAAGCTATAAACTTGATAAGATCGTTATATAGTAAATAGTGGGATACACTCTTCCCTTTTATAATATCTGTAAAGTCTCTCTCCTGGACAATGCATGCATGTTATCTGCTGGTTATTCACATCTCCTGATGAACAAGTAGAAGGTCAACCTCTTTAACAAAAGACAAATATTTTAGATTTTTCAGAATTTTGTCTATGGTTAGGGAACAACTATGATTTATTTTAGAAATAGTTGACTCTTTCAAAGGAATTAGATCACTTTATCTAGTCGTCAGATTATATATGAGAGAAACAAGGATAATTTTGTGGTGTGGGAGGTTGTGCTCACGCCAATGGATTATCAAGAATCTAAGTTTTCAGTACGGCAATTTAACGCTATAAATATTGTCAATTCAAATGTTACAGTTACATGTTGTTAGCTGCTCCGTGAATAATATATTATGCCGGAAAATTATTTATAAATAAGATTCAGATGTATTTTTTATGTAAATATTATACATTTTTTAATACAAATGAAAAATCGTGTACATATAAAGTGGAAGCGATACATTTACGAATACTGTTTATTTTTCTAATTT
Source organism: Hermaeophaga mercurialis (assembly GCA_951812935.1). Classification (NCBI taxonomy): domain Eukaryota; kingdom Metazoa; phylum Arthropoda; class Insecta; order Coleoptera; family Chrysomelidae; genus Hermaeophaga; species Hermaeophaga mercurialis. Next base: position 19,127,807 of record OX638360.1, read on the forward strand.
ATGCACTTTTTTTAATTCAAAATCCACAATTTCAAGATTTTATTTTTATTGTCGACAAGTCACCAAAATATTAAAAAATGTCCGAATTAGGAAACGGAGTAGTTGAATATATGAAACACCTTACGATAAAATCGAGGAAATATACCGGAATCTTTTAAGTGGAAATATTCATGTAAAAATAATAAAAAATATGTAAGAACAAAAAAAAACCTCATTGGGAGTTTATGCGCAGACGGTTTATCTATACTATTGTGGCACATGAAGGAATTAACGAGGCAAAAAAATATAACCACTTTTAGTCTTATAATTACTTTATATGAATATATCGAAAAACTAAACACGAAGCTAAGTTCGGAGATTTTAATTTTAATAGAGGGTTAGGAAATATGGAGGAAAAGAATGCAAAGCTCCTAGATGAAAGATAGAACACACAATCATACTGGAAAGAAGAAATGTTAGAACATAGGAATCCTGGATACAAACTTAATACAACATAGGAATAGTAGATTCTGTAACAAAGTTAGAATGAAAAAGAAATCGATACGAGTGGAAAATTCGGAGGAAACACCAATATCGAATTTGGTTATTCTAATCGAGTAACAGACTATATTTTCTCCACGACCACAAATTTACTCGATTTTTCACTCATTATTTTATTTAATTTAAAATGTGTTATTAGGACGCCGCCATTTACGTCTGTCATTGACAGTTTTGACATTCATGACTGTCGATATTGTTTAGAACAATTACAGAATATCATTCCATCACTTGTTATGGAATAAAAATGCCTGCAAAGAACGTAAGAAGCAAGTGTTTCGAAATAAATATTCTCTCGCAAGAGTAAGAATGTTTGCATTATATTATTAAAAATGATTTTGGAATTAGCGCATTCCACTAATGGTCGTGGAGAAAAGTACATTAAAGTTTCGTATGGAGACCATAAAGAATTAAATTAGAGACACAAGACCATCAGTTACAAATAAAAAAGGAATACCAACAAAATCATGAATTTCGAGCTGACTCAGCAAACCAGAGGAATATAATAAAACAACATAGGACAGACAATGTGAGATAGAGAATTTGAAGAGAATGGAAAATAAAGCCTATACACTAACATTACGCTCACACCGCTTTAAAACCGAAAAGGTACAAGGGACTCTAGATTATTGCAGTGAGTTAATAATACTAGAAACCATTCGGACGAACTGATTAAATTTATTCAAACTTGATATCAATGAAATTTTAATTTTAAAGATGCTCCATGGACATTTTTTAAATTTTCCTCTTGTGGCTTTAGCAAATGTATTTGAAAACTGTTTTGACCTTAAGTAACATTTCTCAGTGTAGATAATTTAGAAAACATGTGATATAATATTGACCAATCCTATTACCATTGCCAACTTGTCGATAAAATATAAGTATCAAAGTATTTTAATGGAATCAATAAAAATATTTCACAAAAACCATTCCCCACCTCCGATCTTAATGCATTTCTTCCTGACTGTCATGTCGCAGCCAACTGGTTTTCGGAATGCATAATGAAGTAGGCGCACAATCTTGTCTTATCATAAATCAGCATCCGAGGTAGGTAATAATCAGCTGATTTTCTGCATTTTAAATCAATGCTGTCGTTGATGTAATCTTTTTAAAATGTTAGCAGAAAATTTCCCATTGTGCTTGTTGACACGTGACACGTGCTAGGAGACAACTCTTAACAACTTGAATATCTTCCGTAAACTTTCATTACGAATAGTGACTACTCATAAGTAAAATATGTGTAAAGAAACCTAACCAATAAGTTGTTGTAGACGAAGCATACCAAAAAATACAAAAAAATTATAAATGTATAGAATTTAAGAAAACTTTTTCAAAATTAAAATAGAAACTTTTTTCTTTAAAAACAGAAAACTTCTGAAGTATATGTCTGCTTTAGTCCTGGTTTTTACGTAAGTAAACACAATGGCCTCATTTACCCCAAAGAAATACTTGTATGTAAATTGTGAAGTTTTTTTATAAACTGCTGAACATATTCTAAATGAAAATGGCTCAAAAAATAATATATTTGATTTTTTCTCTGTTGCCCGCAATAGATACAAATAATCATCTTTGATAAAAGCCAAATATCTTTGATTCCATTTTCTTCTAATAATCTCTTGGCAGTCTTTATTACGGAAGAAAGGACATCTACAACCATTTTGACATCATCAAGTTAGTCGGCATAATATAATATGACAATAACCCTTGAGCCTCAATGAATGACGATTTCGGTGGTAAAACTGTATTCAGCAACATCCCATGAAAGAGTTAAATTCTATTGGTTGCTTTTAAAAATATTTTTTGTTGTCAAAATGAGGTCGTTTACCAACGAAAAATTCTTCGGAATATTTTCACGAAATATATGAGTTCCGTGAGCTGTACACATATAGTTAATACAATAAAGCCTTTAAAATTTTATGCTGCACAATGGACCAAAAAATTTACAACAAATACCTAGTCAAAACTGCCAAACCTGTAAGCAGAACTAACTAAATTTCATCCTGGTAGCACATTGTATCTCCCGTCCGCTCATTGTGAGAATATGCAATCACGGGGCTAGCATGCACTTAACACCCAATGTTCACTATATACATCACACGTATTTGAAATTTGAATAAAGGTTGTTGTCACTTCTCACACGAGTGATTTTTTAGCACGAGCCGCGTAGAGAACAACATAACCTTTTTAACACAATACTATTTTTCCTAAAACCACATACCGATTCGACCTTAAATGTAGTTGGATCTATATTTAATTTGCAATTTCCTTATTATTTTCATAATAATATTGATGTTCATAATAAAAAACATTGTTAAAATTAAATTTTCCTTTTTATTGTATATTTTCTAAATCTAAACATATTAAATGTACATATTGCCACATATTGCCATGGATCATTTCTCCTAAAACAAATAAGTATTTAATTTTTAAGTAGCTAACAATTTAATCCCCATGCTCTCAAAGTAAACTGAATTCCGATTATTTTAAATTTTATGGATGATCAATCTACAATCGTTTTATTGAATTGAATTAGTTTTTTTTTGTTAAATAATGGTATATATTAATATTTATTAAACTTATCTAAATTTCAAATCAATTTTACCTTTAATGTATTTAATGTAGATATTGTATAAATTAGTAATATGTGACTTTCCTAAGTGATAGTAGGAAAGATGCTGTTTAACACTTTTTTAAAATATTATGTAATATTTTGCAACAATATATATGATTTTATGTATTATATGTAGAAAGAGATAATTTATTCATTATTCGTAACTTTGAAAATCACTTTTTGTAATGGTAAGCAAAGAACAATACTGAAAAAAGATCCAATATAATTTTAATTAAAATTTGTTAGTCCGCTTGTGCCTTACCAGTTGAGTTTTTCTAGGAGATTTTTTAATTTAATTAATCTACCGATTTGTATGTTAGCAGCGTTTGTCAGAATCATCGTTTATTTTTTTGGAAAACAGAAAAACCCCAATAGTTTTAACCTAGGATATTTGGGTATGTACTTGATTTGTTAGTTTATTTAGCCTTTAAAATTATAATCCATATTTTGGAAATATAAACTTGCGTTCTACATTTGTGTCAATGAGAAATGCGCACATCTCTAGTTTTTTTGAATCTACTCATTGTTGTTACTGGAGAAAAAGTAGTAATTTGGGGTTTTTTGTACTAGGGCTTTTTTTGTATGTACATTTTTAGACGCTTAACTTCAATCGTATTGTTGATAACTTTTTAACCTTCAATTGGAAATCAGATTATTTCCACCGGTTTGACTTTGAAAGGACCTTGGCGTTCATTTTTGGCCAGATATAGCTGAAAATTGAAAAAAGGGTTTGAAAATCAAAACCTTAAATTAATGATTTAGAACTTATTATTGACTATGAACTGATTGATTTATTATTTTATTTATATATTATTTTTTAGATATTCTTAACTTTATCTCAGTATATGCTACACGGAATTTAATCTTTCGCTTTTAAACTTATTGACAATAAATAGTCTGTAAATATTACTTTTAATCTCTGAGATTTATGCGCCAGGGTATGCCAAGGTATAAGAGTTGTCAACTATTTGAATTATAAATTTATATATTTAAGAAGAGTCGTAAATGTCAATATTATTTTCTTGAGTTAATATTTGTTTTGCACTAAAATTGTCCACCCCATAAGAGGGGTTACGAACAGTTTAATAAAATTTTGTTATTATAATTGTGCCAGTTATCATTTTTCTACCTCCAGAGCTTTATTGTAATTTTGTTTTAAGCAAGGGTTGCGTGAGAGTCGACCGAGCGCAAACTAGAGTGGTTCATTGTATTGGAGGTGGATTATTGGTGAATTTTGATCCATTCTTGACTAGTATTTCGGATGCTGGATGACAAATTCCCTTGCAATTTGAAATTCATCTGGCGTCCTAGGATTACCATCTTTTCATGTAGTTCTCTTATAACTCACCCCTTTTTTAATTTTAAAAGATATTACCAAACATAACCAATTTTTTATGCGTTATATTACTTATAATGATGAAGCATTCAGAGGGAGCCTCACAAGTCAATAGAATTTTACAAAACAGTATATATAGGGTGGCCCAACGAAAACAACGACATGGGGGATTTTGGACAATATTATCGTAGGAAAAGAAAAACGCTCGGATAGGTCGATTTTTGTTCGGAGGGGGACATTTTTTTACGCTACTCGCAGCATCGTCGCTTCAACCCTAGACCAGTGGGGTGAACAACCCCTAGAATTTAAATAGGGAATAGGGGTCGAGTCGCATATCGTTTGAAAGTTCATTTAATTATCTAAACAACGACATGTAGTTTTTTAAATTTGGTTAAATTATTTACAAAAAAATCATTTTTTTTCGCAAATGTATCTTTAACATTTATAAATTTTTGTACGCCAGTGGACAGTTTTTTGCAATTTATTTGCTACGATACTTTAAATTATTTTGTTCATTTTTTTCCCTTTGCTGTTAAGAAGACTAATACAAAAACTAAAGAAAAATGCAATTTCTATTACTCAGTTGATTGTGAAATTGATTAGTGTTTGGTACTGAACTTAATTTTAAACTAAAACTCAGTAGCAGAGAGAATTGAGTTGATTGAATGTATTATGAAAACAGACGATGTACTCAGAGTGCTGCTGAATTGTTCAATCAACAACATGGGAAGAATACGTTGCCACAGTATGTTTTAGATTTAGTTGCAAAATTCCGGGAAACTGGATTGCGGAAAAAAATCATTTTTTTGTAAATAATTTATCCAAACTTAAAAACACTCCATATCGTTGTTTTTGACCCCACTGGTCTAGGGTTAATGTGATGATGCTGCGAGTGGCGTAAAAAAACGTACCCCTCGATAATATTATTCAAAACCCCTATGTCAAGTTTTCGTTGGGCCATCGTGTATAATTTTTAGCCGAAACACATTTGTCTATTGTTTTTCTATACAGGATTATCCTTAATATTTTCTCACCTTCACCTCCTAAAATTAAGTATTTTTAATTTTGCATTTAGGGTCAAACAATCTATTGTAATTACCTCCATATTTCCAGTACATTCACCTTAAACTCTAATGCACACAATCTCTGTTCATATTTTACTTAATGACAGCATAATTATATTTTTTCATGATACCGGATATAAATAAAATATGCACTATGCAATACTTCCCTATTAAAGCTTACTTTTATTGGTAAATCACGATCACGTTAGTTCTTTACTAGTAAAGATATCAATTTTTTTGTGATCTCTAAATATTGGTTTGAAAATATACAGATACAGAGTATCTCAGAAACTTATTACTATAAATGAATTCATTTAAAATATATTATAAAAAAACAATTTCGTTATATTAACAATTGTTAGTTTTCGCCTCGTATATAAAAAAATAGAAACATAACAAACGTAGTTAACTTTGATTCGAATAATTTACAAAGTGGCAGTTCGTTTTAACAGCGTTTTGATTGCATTTATGGTAATTATTGGCCATAAATGAAATGGAGCAATTAGTCATTTTTATCATTAACATAAAGTAATGCCATATGTTTCTCTTAAATATTGCACAGTAAGTGTAACTATGTTGTAATTTTTTTAAATTTGTTATGGTCAATTTTGTGCTGCTGGCGAGAAGCTATTTCCTACAATGTAAATAGTAGTGGTGATAGTTTCGAATATTTGCTTATACTTCATATAATACTTATGATGATATTACAGTTTCGTTGGTTAATTGGTTGGACAAATTGATCAGTAGGATGTGTATATATATGTTACCTTTATAAGATATTGTAGCCTCACACGATTCTCTCTAAGGACATTGTGAATAGATATAAAAGTAAATCTCCATTAGATAAGAACCGCAAATTTAAAATGTTATGTGAGAGGATATTTCATCGTCATCACATATTATGACAACATTTTTAGAAAGAAAAAATACGCACATACATATTTTTGTAGCCACTAATACTACTGATTTAATCAGAAAGTTGTTTTCATTAAACCTTAAAAATATTTATATTTTACAGAAATTTTCTTAGGATGAACCGTTAAAAAATTTGATAAATATATTGATATATATAAAAACCACAGAGACACAGCACACAGGAACATTCAGTTTAGGTTACTGGTTTATGGAACTTTTTCTGAATGTTTCTGAAAGTTATTATAATTTGTTCTGATTATTCAAGGTTACAAAAACAGATTATCCTAGTAGATTGTATATAGATAACACCTATGCACACCTCCAAAAAAAGGTTAAATTAAAAAATTAAAATACAAACTATGATGAAGTTACAAACCAAGCGAATTGACTGGAACGCTCTTCCCACCTCGAGATATCCCTACTTCGAGATATTACTATTACGATCTCTCTATTTCACTCGCATGGATTCGTGTATGACTACAAATATTCAGGCCGAATCTGTATATTTTTATTCAGTCTAGCAATTCGGGTACATATAAGAACTACAGAAAATATACATTTTTAATTAGAGATCCGAGATAATTAAGACGTTCCATACTTTAAACTTACTCTGTATATTATACGACTATTGTTAATTCAACTCTATTTTAATAAAAACAAACACAATTTCTTCGATCTAACTTTATAATAATTTTTAGGCTTTTTATGTACCTTGATTACTATTACAAAACCTGACTTATACAATCTATTAAAAACGCACGGCTTTTAATGGTTTCAACACCCTGTCTCGAGTTACTACCTTAAAAAGGTGAATACTTTTGATGCAGTTCTATATTTACACAAGAAATACATGATATGAAATATCCATGTTCCAACAACCATCATTCTCGATGCCATATCATTATATTTATCATTACAAGCATGTAGCTTTCCTCTTAGATGGATTTTGCAATGTTTAAATTACATAATAAAAATTAAAATACAAGATATAAATTATTTAAAGAGGAAGAATTAATAGACAGGATTTTTAAAAAGTCGTCATAAATCGATTTGGACATAAATACCAGAGATTTAAAAAAAAATTCGTAATATGTCCAACTAAATTTTAATAAAATTTTAAACTTAAATGTACTGGCAATAATGCAGATATTTTATTAAATATCTGTTTTTAAACTATATACAATTCTGTAACATTACATTATAAAAAACTTATAGGAGCCCAGGTAAATATCTTATTATAAGAGAATGTATATACACTGGCCAGCAAAATTAACGCACCACCATTATATTTTGAAAAATATTTTTGATTTCATAATATTGATCAAATATTTTTATGTTTTAATTAAGTATATTCTTATTCTAACTTAATAAGGGTATTAACAAAAGAGAAAATTCCAAAAAAAAACAAGAAAATTCAAAAAATAAAAAAATTATTAACTTTAGTTAAAAATAATTAATAACCGGTTCTTTATTTTGAATAACAGCATGGCAGCGATTATTCATGCTTAAAATTACGGGCCTTATCTCGTTTTCATCCAAATTATTCCATATTTGGACAATATCTCTCGTAAGCTCATTCAAAGTGTTAGGAGGGTTAGGAAGGAAGAAAACGGCGGTAGATCATGTCCCAAACATTCTCAATCGGGTTAAGATCAGGACTGTTTGCTGGCCAATCCGTAGTTTCAATTCCAACCTCATTAAAATAATTTTGCAGCATCTGAGCAACATGCGGTCCAGCATTATCTTGCTGAAACAAAAAATTCTCACCAATGTAAATGGTATCACATATTCTTGCAGGATCTCCCTTATGTACCTATCTGCTGTTAAACTGCCATTATTAATAGCCACCAAGTCAGTACGAGCAGTTAAAGAGATTCCTCCCCAAAACGTAACTGACCCTCCACCAAATAATCTGGTGTTTTGGAAGTTACATTGGGCATATCTTTCGTTTGGTCTTCGATAAACTCTTATACGTCTATGTGAGTTATAGAGACAAAATCTGCTTTCATCTGACCAAAGAACTCTTTCCCAATCTTCATCAGCTATATCGATGTGTTCTCTAGCAAAATTTAACCTTGCTCTACGATGCTCTGGGGCCAAAGCTGGTCCTCGCGCTGGAATTCTTGGTCTCAGATCAGATTCAGCTAGACGTCGATGAACAGTATCAGTTGAAATTCTAAGTCCATCTTCTTCCTGTAGCTGTGTCTGCGCAATCTTCTTGTCACAAATCGTTGTCTTAAAGCAGAGACTCTTAAAAAACGGTCGTGAACTTGCGTAGTTATGCGATGTCTGCCTTGACTAGGTCTTCTTAAGTGCTGACCTGTCTCCCTATAACGTTCGATCCTACGGGAAATGGATGTATGGGATACACCAAATCTCTGTCCAATTCTTCGAAAGCCCCATCCCTCTTCCAGTAAAATGACTGCCTGAGCACATTCTTCGGCGGTCAAATTTCTCGATTGGCGTTCCATATTAAACACTATACCTCACAAATGTAAATTTTCAGTGTAAATGATAAATTTTAGCAATAAAACCTTAATAAAAAAAGGTAGGTTAATTCAAATTTTATCTGAATTCTAACAAAATAAAGATAAGATCAATAGACTTCGATAAAAAACCCGACTGTATAAATTTATAGAACTAGTACTATGGTAGTTTAAAATAAAAATAAATATTTTCATTTTTATATGAATTTACAAAAATAATTCGAAATAATTTAGTGGTGCGTTAATTTTGCTGGCCAGTGTATATATATATATATATATATATATTTCATTCAGCTTTTAGAAAACAATAGGAACAGATCTTGATTTCACTATTACTAAATCCCGTGTCTGAATTAGCATATACGTCTTTTAACACATATGTTCCAAAAGATTTTTGGTAGACATTGCCCAATTAATACCTTGTGTAATATTTTAGATTTTTATCAGCCAGGTCTTTGTAAATAAGATATTTGTTAGTAAATAGTTCTAAATATTAAGATTGAGAAATCATGGCCTGTTATTTTCATTGACGTCTTTAGAACAAAAATTTTCTTAGTATATTGTAGATTGTGAGAAATATTGCCTATTGGTTTTTAGTACTTATAAAATGGTGAAAGTGGGAATGCAAGGAAATGACTTTTGTGCGACAAACGAATGATTAAAATAAACAGAAAAATCCTATAGTGCCTACAATGTTTGTTTAATAAATTCTGTATCACAATAATAATTATAACCTTGGGACAATTTAATTAAATTTACACATAATTAAGATGCTGCTAATTGCTTTCAATATACGTATCTGTCATTATGAACGCCATAAATTACTTTTCTAAATTTAAAAATTACTTTTCTAAATTTAAATAATGTATTTCTTATAATAAGTAATATTCAGAAACACAAAACTCTTTTTTAAATACTATTCAGGAGCTGTTTTAAATAAAATGAGATTGAGATTTATTCCGATTGCATAACATTTCCTTTTCCTAACCATTTAACCTCCAACTTGCTGTGAAGAAAAAATTAAAAAAAGTTAATTATTGTAGTTATTGTGTCTTAACTAAGAAACGGGATGTTTATTACATAAATTAATCAAGCGATAATTATGAGATAATCTTTTGAAGTCATCTTAAAACTAGAAAGTTGTATTAAATTTGATGACACTTCGATAATAGAGATATTTTATTTGAATCGAATAATCGATTTTTTTTCATCGGCTTATATTATGGTATTATATCCGATACTGCTTTCGTTCATTGTTTATTAAAGATATTGAACAAGACAGCAAAATAGTTAATACTCATTAAACTGTTTATCTAACAACTTTATCATAATGGTTTATTTAATATTGACATAATCTAGATAATTAGATTACCATAATGTTAAACATGTATAGATTTGTTTTGACATTTAGTTTTAAACAGTCCCCTTAGGCCTGCAAATTGATTAATGAGATCAAGTAGCGAGTTGACTAGCCCAGGGCGCACAAAACATAACTAAATCATCCTAGAACGGTATGTAATGACTGATAACAGTTTTTCTCATTATGTATCATGTTGTGAATTTTTTTAAGTCATCACATTTAGATACATTTTTTTGGGGAAGCTCGCAACACAAAAAATAGTCATCAAATATGAGACAATGTGAAGACTACAAACATTTTTTTTGTCATGGCCAAGTTTATGTGATTGAGAAATGTTAAATACAGAACGAAATCCGACAATCAGATGTGATAAAACACACATTATTCTCAAGTAAAAAATTAATAATAAGACATGTTGGACTAAACACGCTCAATCTCGGCCGGAGAGTCAGGACATGTGTTCCTATAGTCACCGTTTAAACTAGGGAAGTTCGCTACCAAAGCGTTTTCATTAATTTAGCAGTCTTTGGAAGTA